>CM071864.1:32004494-32021317 GCA_036759665.1 Gynandropsis gynandra | reverse complement strand
TTAGGAACTCGTTTGTTTATTTGTTTTTAGTATTTCATTCTCAAATTCCATATTCATTCGTTGCAAGTTTGATTCACAGTTTTACTTTAGGTTGTGTTGCGTAGTCCTTGTGGGATCGACACCTAAAGTACTACACACGTACCGTGCACTTGCGGGTAGTTTAGGTTAAATATTTGTTCATGACGATGTTATCCATCAGCTCGTATGCTTCCTGAACAATCAGATCCATAAATGATCCTCTAGTAGCGTTATCCAATGTCGTTCTGTACTCATATGAGATTCCATTGTAGAAGGTTTGGATAACATACCACTGCTCTAGACGGTGGTGTGGACACATCTGTAAAAGATCTTTAAATTTTCCCCACGCTTCAAACAATGTTTCCCCATCTCTGCATCTAAATGTGGTGATTTCTCCCATCATCTAAATCATCTTGCTGGGAGGAAAGAATCGCGATAGGAATAATATGCAGAGTTGGTCCCAAGTAGTGATTGAACCACTGTGAAGAGATTACAACCAAGTTTTTGTTTGTTCTCCAATTGAGAAAGGGAAGAGAGGCAACAAAATCGCGTCCTTCTAGACTCTGTGTATCTAGAACGTACCAGAAAGCTCTAGAAAGTCTCTGAGGTGTTGATGGGGATCTTCGTGATCTACCCATGAATTGCTTCTGATAAAGCATGTTGATCATCGCAGGCTTAATCTCAAACTGTTCTCTAGCAATAGCATGCATCCGTATGGTGGTTTGAACGTTTTTCATGTTTGGTACCACGTAATCTCTAAGACGACGTGGTGGAGGAGCATGTGGTTCTCACGGTCGAGGTGCGAGTTGTTGTTTCTATAATTTTCCCAAATTATCGATGGGTAATTGAGGTTGTCCGTGACCATTCAACACATCACTTGGGTTATCCATCTCTAGTTGATCGGACGGTTCTGCTTTCCCTTCTTCTTTGCCTTTTTTTCAGTTGTATGTAAGTTCTCTCAATCTCGGGGTCGATTCGGAATAGGTTCGAAGTACCTTGAATCTGGCCATTCACCAATAAAGGACAAATAAAAAGTATTTAGGTAGAAGGAACAAAAGAAAAGAAAACAAAACAAGTATGACTCTAGGTTCTTATCTAAGATGTGTTGACGAATAGTCCCCGACAACGTGCCAAAAACTTGATGTGTTTCAAGTTAAACAATATTAACCTAAACTACCAGCAAGTGCATGGCACTTGTGTAGTACTCTCGGTGTCGATCCAACAGGGACTATTTAACACAAACTAAACTCAAATTAAGAATTAAACTTGCTGACAACGAATATGGATTTAAGATGAAATTACTAAAAGCAAATAAACTAACGAGTTCTTAACAGTGAGACAAACATTCTAGGATACGGTTTCACCACAAGACTTACGAAACCAACAATCAACCTATCTAATCATGCATTTCCAATCAAATTATCTAAGGCGGACGATCCTAATGTAGTATCTACCCTCTCTCAAGGCATAAATACATGATCTAGTCAAGTAATCCCCTTCTTTCATGGCTGACACCTTAAACTAAATCCATAAGTTCTATGATTCATCCGATTAACCCTCAACTGCTACTATTCTACTTCCGTGACCTAGTCTCCATTATTCTAAGCTTTATCATCCGAGATTTGAATTCTCCTTTCGGTCCTTCTCTTTAAGTCCTTAAAACATGCATCTACTTGGTCTTTGTGTAGGCGACCGACCATTTCCTTTTGTTGTAGGCCGTGACTTTCCTTTTCTACGTCCAAAGTGGTTACGAACGCGACCCACACGGGTTATGTGAGTGTCCTGCGTGGGTTTGCTTGGTGATGGTGAATCCGCTCAGGCTAAGCATCACCCCGAGCCGTGCTGGAAGTGCTAGAGGATGTACCCCGCACGGGCTAAGGAAACAACCCCGCGTGGGTTGCCTGTCCTTTGATGGGGTACGGTCATATTTTGCGGCATTTGCTAGTGTTTACATCCCATAGATGTTTTTTTAGCTTCGAAACGAACCAAATACACATTAAAACCTGTAAGAACATGAAAACACGAAATCAAGTAAAACAGATACAAAATCACATGTGAAGATCACATATATCATCATAAACATCTCTAAAATCATGCGAGAAATATGTATGAAAACGAGATGATCAATACACAATATGAAAGTTCGGGTTGTGCTTCATGATAAACAATGCCAAATGCAGCTATTACAAGAAGAACGCCAAACTGACATGGGCAATGGATGATGTATTTATCAACTCATCCAACATCTGGAGTTAGAAGACTTCAAGGCCAAAAGCAAGAAGGACAAATAATGTCGGTATGCGGAGAATGTTTCCGAGATGGTCTGCATCGCCATACCTCGTGATCAAAGTCATTTGGAAAAAGAAAAAAAAAGAATTTTTAAAATGTATTTTTTCATAATTTAAATTTATTGTTATATAAAATTGTTAACTTGAGTTGGTTGCAGAGACCCTTGCTAAGAAGAAGTCTGTCGTCGGGGAAGAGGTAGAGGAACCTGAGCTTGTTGACCCTCGTGTAGAACGAACGGTGAAAGCTGTGACGAAAAAGATCACACAATAATCACAAGCCATCGGTTCAACTTCCGACGATCTTAGTCTTTTACAAAAGAACAAAATTTATTTAGAAGTATATAATAACATTAGTATTATAATAATTCTTTAATTATATAAAATATTTTATAGCGATATACTAACTTTAATGTGTTTTATATTGCAGTTTGTTAGGCTGTATAAGGGGTGTCTATATGGTCTAAGTTCATTACAAAAAGATATAGTGGAGGACACCACGACGGTATCCCCACGGTCCAAGAGTGTAACACGTAAGAACGACATATCGAGCAGCTCGAGACTACACTTCAAACAACGCAAGATGTTCTTCAAGAAACGGAAATTGAGCTTCGAGATACGCAAGCTCAAATGCGTGACATGGAGAATATCATCGAGTTTCTAACCGGTCAAGCGTATCAGCCACCACCATTGACGGGGGAAACAACGCCAAAACAAGAACCGATCATCAACTCCGATGCAACCTCTTCACGAGGCGTTGGCGAGCACGAGAATGAAGATGGTTGTATCGGTTTAGATGATATGTAGTAAAATTATATTTTTTAATTTGTAAAAAATTTATATAAATCAAATTTATTTATTTGTTATTTTGTATTTATTTTCTTTAATTTATTCCGTAGCATTATCAATGGACGTCCGTTGTAAATTTTCAATATTTTGAATGGGCATCCGTTGGATTGTTATAAATTTCACACCTTCTCCTTTCTAACAGATATCCGTTGTTAACTCTCGCCAACAGTTGTCAACAGATACCCATTGTAATGTTTCAACAGACATCTGGTGCAAATATTCAATCGGCCTTCGTTGAACTATTGCAACCGTCATCTGTTGGAACATTGCAATGGGAATCCGTTGACAACGTCAACATATATACGTTACAGTCCGTTGAACGAAATCAACGCATATTATCCGTTGAACCTCCATTAGAAGTTGTAACGGATGTAGAATTTCAATGATCGATCCCCCAACAAAACTAAATCCATTGAAATCAATTGGGAAATGTTATTTCCAAAAAATATGTCTGTTGGAAATAGACGGTTTTTTGTTGTGACATATGAGTAAGTTCAACTGGGGAAAGATTCATACCCCTCTAAGCAATGCATGCTTGCGATGTGGAGGTCACTACCACATCAAAGGAATCTCCGTAAGAAAGGATAAGTGTACAAAAAAATTAGAGCTTAGATAACTCCCCAAATGTAGAGCTTAAACCCTTACCACAAGAGTGGAGGTACATGTTTCTAGTTCTTGAGTTAACATATCATGTCATTGTTAATGCTGGTTTAAATGACTTCGACGTAGCTGTAGTAGTTAACATCCTTAGGAAAAAAACAATTAGGCTACACAATATATGATTCAAGAAATTTGAATCCCTCATTATGTAGGAATCAATTTTGTCTAGAGGATTAATCCAAGTAATCTATCGAGCATCATAATACGCTAAACCAAATTAAGAATGAAATAGTTAAGAAAGAAGTTTTGATAAAAACAAATGTATTAATACCAACGAATATAGTAACGGGTTGGAAAACGTGTATAGAATACTAGAAACTAATTCAAACAATATAAAGAATAATTTTTCGCTTCTTTTCATTGATCAAATTCTTGAACATCTTGCAATGCATTCTCATTTTTCTGTTTTAGAAGACTATTCAGAATTCTTTCAAATCTTAACACATCTGAACGACCAAAAGAAGACGAAATTCACATGTCCTTATGTATCTTTTGTCTATCGCCGGATGTTGTTTAGGCTCAGTAATGCACCCAAAACTTTTTCAGTAGTGCTTGATGTATATTTTCTCGAAAATTATAAAGGATATTATGGAAGACTTCATGGATATTTTTTCGATACATGGAACCTCATTTGATGTTTGTCTATCAAATCTCTATAAAGTGTTAAACAGTTTCCGACATGTGACCCTCATCCTAAATTGAGAGAAATGCCACTTTATGGTATAATAAGGGATAATGTTTAGGCACAACATATTGCCCAAGGTCAAAGAGATCGATAAAGTAAAAATCGAGGTTAATGAGAAGTTACCAGTTCCAGAAAACATTAAAGGTGTGAGGAGTTTATTGGGGCATGTAGGATTATATCATCCATTCATTCGAGACTTCTTAAAGATATAAAGGCCACTCGCTGAAATTCTGAGCAAGAACACACTGTTAGATTTCAACACATAATGCATTATAGCTTCTGAAAGCTAATGAAAGCATTGATATCACCTTAAATAATTTAACCACTGGATTAGGAGCTACCATTTGTGCTTATGTGTTACACTAGTGTCTACTCAGTTGGAGCAAATTTAGGACAATGTAGAGACTGAATTGTATGTGCAATTTATTATGTGATGCACAAGTGAACTACTATGCGAAAAAAATTACTCACAAAGGTGTTTTCCATTGAAAACTTCAGATCTTATCTCGTGGAACAAAGGTTATCATCTATACCGATCAAATTGCATTGCAATATCGACAGACAAAGAAAGATGTGAAACCTAGATTCATCCGATGGATATAACTGCTTCAAGAGTTTGACTTAGAGACTCGAGAAACTTAAGGATCTGATAACAAATTTGTTTATCATTTGTCTCATCTTGAGATCTTAGAAGGCGTCTCTATTGATTATGTGATAAAGGATGAAAATGTTCTCGCCATAATGATTGTAGACACCCCATTGCACGAAAGGTCCTCCATGACATCTGACACTATTTTTGGGTCGAACCTTCCCTCTTCAAACAAAGAAAAGACAAGCTTTCTAGATTATGTCTCCCTGAGATGAAGTCCATAAAATTATATTTCATTGCCACTCGTCAGATTATGTTGAACACTTTGTGTCCTTGGAGACTTTTTTCAGAACTTGCCAACAAGTTTCTATTTGCCCACATTATTCACAGTTGTTTGCATATTCGTCTCAGCCTACGAAAAGTGTCAGAAAAAAAAACTTTCCCAACCCCATGAAATGTATCAAATGACATCCTTTAAATTAAAACGTTAGATATGTGGGGAATTTATTTCATGAGAATATTTATATCATCATTTGATTATATCTACATTTTAGTGGCGATTGATTATATCATGAAATAGGTAGAAATGATTCCAAACTTTAACAATGACTCAAAGACTATACTAAAGATTTTAAAAAAAATCATTTTTCCAAGGTTCGGAATCCCACTGATCATAATAAGTGACAAATGTTCACATTTTATGAATAGGATCATCGAGACTCTATTTAGAAAGTACATGGTACACCATCATGTTGCAAGTTCGTATCATCCTCAAACAAGCATACAAGTTGAAATCTCCAAAACACATGTAAGATAATATTGGAGACGAAGGTGTCAAAGACGAGGAATTATTGGGTTAGACCATGACATGATAGCGTAGTTGAATTGAGCAATTACTAAAAACGTTTTATTCTCAACGCAAAAAGGATCAAGCTGTATAATCCGAGTCAGCCAAACATAGAGAACACCACTCCCACTCTTCGTATAAAAGCCATAGTCATATCCGGGACTTTAAACGAGCGCTTTTCGGGAGAGAATCCGACCAATTTTTAAGGATATATTTTCCAAGTTTTTTAGTTTATTTTTCCTTTTTCTAGTAATTTCTTTAGCAAAGAAAATCAATATCGAGCCATATCTATATATAATCATCACAAGAAACACCTAAAGAAATGAGCGACTCTCGAGAAAAAGAGCAAGAAAACATAGAAAATGCTCGATCGAGCGTTCCAATTCTAGAGCACTATAAAATGAAACTTCCAAATTTCCACTCTGTCACACCTTATCCCTCATAAAAAAACCTCTCTAGACTACAAAATATAGACGGTGACGAGAAGAATCACCGAAAAATCCCTTTATTTCCAAAAAATGTTGAGTTTCTAATCTTGAAAAATCAGCCAATGCCCTAGATCCCGATTTGTTCTAATTTATTTAGTTCATAAGAAGAGAATCTTAGGTATTAGAGATTTAGATTGGAAACAAATTGGGAATACCTATTCATGTTCGTTAGTTTATGAAATAGTGCTCGACAAAGCGTCCTATTGAGTGACTGAGCTATTTCACCCAGGAAAAAGATGACCCAAAATTTAGTGCTCATGATGGATTAGGGTTCAGGCAACCCTCTCAACAAGATCACTTGGATCAAGCAATTTTTTTAACCAGTATGAAATTTTGCGGTTTTTATGCACGTTCGAGGTTTAACACGTATACTTTGATGCATATTCTTATTATATATTAACTCATATGACTTTAACGTTCAATTCTTCAGAAAATATTAAAATGAGCAAGATTAGAAGCTTTGTTATCAATCACACAACCTATAAAATACCAAGCTCCTCCACCATTACGGTGTGCAACTATCCAAAGGAGTACCGCTTCGCGAAGGATTACGAAATCATATCAGACACTAGGGTCTCTAAGACATAGAGACGAGGACCAAAAGCAATGATATGGAAGGTTTTATTGACAAGGTCTATGACAATCAAAATTTTCGCTTGAGTCTACAATCGAAAACTTAGGAATCTAAAGCCAGCTGGACTTGCTCATAGACTAGCTTGGATGGAGACAGTTGATGTAGAGCTACATTCTTGAGGACGGTAATGTGGATGAGACCTTCATGTATTTTCGTCTTCAAAATCAAAAGTACTGAATAAAAATGGAAGAATTTAGGTGGGTACTGAAAGAATCATGCAATTCTTTGGGTTCCACATTCTCTAACGAATCAGTCAATGTTTGTTTAAACAGGGTTGTCTTTTTTAGTTCAACATCATGTTATTTATGTAACTTATATTTACATATTTAGATTGTAATTGTGACATTTTTTTCTAGATTTTGAGTTGAATTGATTGTTGATGATGGTGAAGAAGTTGCTATTTTTGTTGTATTTTATGACGAAATCGTCAAATTAATCAATACCAAGGTTTTAGAGATTGTTGTTCAAACTCTCTTCTTTACAGAATATTATTGGAGTCAATATTTCCCAATATTTGAAGAACATTGTGAGAAAAGAATATACATTCCATATAAAGGTCACTTCTAACAGATTTTCATCTAACAATCAATCTTTTACAGTTATACGTATTAGTGCAGAGTGTTCTAAAAATCCCTCTAGGCGTCCGCCCAGGTCCCGCCTAGGCGCTGGGCGCTCCCTGGCCGCCCGTCTAATCTCTAGGCAGTCTTTTTTTTAAAAAAAAAAAAGTGACGTCAAAACGATGTCGTTTTGGTACTTAAGAAAAAAAACTAACAATGACATTTATTCATGTGTTTACCTTCATCGACTTTACCATCATCATTTCATCTGTCTTCTTCTTTATCTAAGTCTCTTGTCCTCGCATTTGTATCTGATCCTCGTCTTTGTCTTCATCCTTGTTTTCTTATCTTCTATCGTCTCTTGTATATTGACATCGTCTTCATCTTTTGTCATCGCCTTCATTTCTTATCTTCATCTTTGTTTCATCTCCTCCCTTGGCTTCATGTCTCGCATTCGTCATCACCTCTCGCCTTTGCCCTTGTCTTGGTTTAACACTGTCCTTACTCGACATCTATTTTTTATATTTTGTTTGTTTTATGTTATTTGTCGTTGTATGCTTGATATTGTGAATTTAATACTTATAAATATTTTTATAAATACTAAACTTTATTTATTTATATATGTTTTTATAAAATTAAATATTTTATAATTATATTAAATAAAAATAAAATATATATATCCGCCTAACCCGCCTAGACACCGCCTAGACCCTCTGGGTGCTAGGCGTTGGGTGTCCGCCCGCCTAACACCTAGCGCTTTCTTGAACCTTGAGTGCAGTTGATGATGCGAAAATAAAAGAAGTGATCGAGGTATACTACTTTTAAATATTATGTTTACCTTATACTTTACATTTGTTTTAGCATAAAATTAACATGAGTTTTATTTCATATAGTTAATGAGGGGCCGAGAAAAAAATAGTTGTTGAGGTCCAAAACAATGGACTAAATTTGGATCCCAACAAAGAAGTTGTTGTTGAAGATATAAATTCCATTCGGAATGAGCTTGATTCCCAAAGGGGAAAGAGAACTCGAAAGAATTAGTTGGATTGGTTCATTGGAGTTTTACATAATGAGATTTAGATTAATATAAAAGGATTATGTTTTCTCACTCTATCATTTAACCTATATGTTTAATGGTTTATAATAGTTTCATCATTTGAATTTTTATATTTTCATGAAATTATTTGGTTGCAATATAGATTTCTTTGTTGCACATTGTCTGCTTTTGAATCAGTCATTTATGGTAATCACTATCATTTGGATCATTTGGGTGTATCGTTATTGTGTTTTAGTTTTTTTAACAAATAAGATAGCCATTTAATAAGTAAAAAATAAAATCAATGTATGTTTGTTTTACCTAGAAGTTTATTTTCATGTCCCTTGATCAAATGTGATTTTACTGGGTGTCGTTTTTAGTTTCCAAAATCTGTAAACATAGGAATGAAATACTTTATACAAAGATAAGTTTGTAACCAATCATCCAATATAAAATCCATACTCAGCTGAAACAATAGTTAACGACATCCAATGTATTTCAACCAACCTTAAATATTAAAAACATAAACTAGTTGCAACATGATTCAGATTCACATGAATATAAATTAATCACCAAAACTAAGTCACCATTATTCAACAACGAATGAATAGGTTTTAGACTAAAATACAACAGCTTACAAAATGTATTTTTATTATAGATTAACCGAGAAGTTTTTTAGTAACACTGATCTTCAGACTAAACCTATCGATTTATATGACTTGCTACTATTACACAATATTTTATAATTTATGCAACATAGAAATTACTTTGGTCATGCATTGCTATGTGCGGGCTTTTATGAATTATAATATTGAAACATGGAGATGAACTCTATTTTTGGTAATTGAAACAATATTTGAACTAAGGAAATACGAATATAGAAATGCATAGGTATGCTGAAACTACATAAATGCATGTTGTGTATTCTTTTGTACATAGGTATCTTTTGTACAGAAATGCATTGCTCTACACAATAGGTATGTTGTATATTCTTATATAGTTGGTAAATGCAACAATGTTTGAGAAAACAATATTGTATAAGTTTTGGTACATACATTTCATTGTATTTAGTTTGGACAAATTATGTAACACAGAAAATGTAGAATCAATCTGCAAAAAAATAGTTTGCAAGGAATCACATGTACATGAGGAGACTCAATCTGTGAATAAAAAAATGGAAAGACATCGTAATAATAATGAGATCCTAATATCAAAGTAACAAGGATATAAAAAAAATCCTCGTCTTAGTTCTTCAAATCTCTTTGTTCCCAACAACGTCATCAGGATGTCAGCGAGTTGGTACTAGCCAGGTATAAACCTCAATTCGAACTCCTTTTTTGCTTCTGCTTCTCGAACAACATGATATTTGATATGTATGTTTTGGTCCTCCATTGTTGAACTGGATTCTTACCAATTGCAATTGTTGACATATTGTAGCACTAGATTGGTACACATCCCAAACCCTAGTTCCTTGAACAGTCTCTTCAACCAAATCGTATGATCAGTTGCTCCACATAGTGCTGTTTACATGGCCTTGACCGTTGACTGAGGTATAGTTGCTTGTTTCTGTGTCTCCCATGTGAATATGGGATAGCTTGGCGTAAAACAGAAACCTGATGTGCTTCTTGAGTATGTAAGACATCCAACTAGGTCTGAGTCTGAGTATCCCACAAATTCAACTTCTATTTTCTGCTTGAACATCAATCCATATTGTTTTCCTTTGTTTACATACCTCAGTACTTTTTAAACCTCTTGCAAACGTCTTTCTGTTGATTTTGAGTTGAATCTAGACAAGTAGGACATAGCAAAGGAGAGGTCAGGTCTGGTGGTAGCAAGATAGAACAACCTTCCAACCATACTTCTGTAAGTTGTCAACTATTTCAAGTCGTTTCCTTCCTCAATGTTCTTCAAAAGGGGAGTGAGTAGTGTGTGTACTCACTCCTTTGAATGTTGCATCCCTTATTTCTTTAGGATAGACATTACATACTCGCATTGAATCATGAAGATTCCTCCCTCTAGATAGGTAAACTCAAACCCTAGGAAAAATCTCAGTCTTCCCAGATTGTCGATCTCATATGCGTCACTCAGCTTCCCATTCATTTGATCAATCATCCTTGCATTACTCCCTGTGATTATAATGTCGTCCACATACAAATATATAATCAACATTAATTCTGCTTGTATTTTAACATACATTGTAACATCACAGCTGCTTCTCTTGCATCCTTCAGCTATAAAGAATGAGTCTATCATGTTGTATTGTGCTCTAGGGCCTGCTTTAGGCCATATAATGCTTTGTGTAGTTTGAAAAACTTTTCTTCTTCTCCTTCAACCTCATATCCTTGAGGTTGTTCCTTATACACATCTTCAGTCAGTTAACCATTTAAAAATGCTGACTTGACATCCATTTGCTGCAGATCCTAATCCATTTGAGCTGCAACTGAGATCAAAGTTCTTATTGCGTTTGGCTAAATTTCTCACCACAATCCAGATAAGTCTGGGTAAATGCTTTGGCCACAAGTCTGACCTTCACCTTCAGTAGCTTCATTCCTCATCCATTTTCACTTTTTACAACCACTTAACACTAAAAAAATTTTCTTTTTTTTTCACGTCTGTCATATCTACTTCTGCATCCATGACTTTCTCTAACCTTGGATTCTCACTACCTCCTCAAAATAAGAAGGCTCTTCAAAAGTTAGTAACATGCTTTATTACTGTGCTAAGTTTCTTCAGTATGTAGTTCTTCATCAATTCTATATAGATCACTCACCTTGTGGTCCTCAACTGTGAGTCACTGGTGTAAATTGTGGTGAGTTCTCTCTCCCTTCTAGATGTCTAGGGTTTGCATGAAACTCTATTTTACCTTGATTCTAAACAGGAGTCTTTGTAGGTCTGGGCATATAACTGCTTGAAGGGTTTGGGTCTAGAATTCCAATCTGATATGTTGTTTCAAATTGAGAATTCCAGTCCCAACTCTTATCTTCTTCGAACATAATGTCCATAGCAACTTCAGTATTCTCTATGTTTATCTTAAACACTCTACATCCTATACTCAAGGTGATATATCCCATGGCTATTCCTTTCTCTAATCTGTCATATAACTTCTTCCTCTTTTGTGCATGTATTAGCACATGGAAGATGCATCCAAATACTTCAAGTGTGATTTAGACGGCTTGTGACAACTCCACACCTCAAGTGGAGTTTTATCCTTCAATGCCTTGGTAGAAATTCTATTCTGTAGGTGAGCACCATTGAATACTACTTCAGCCCATAATTCTATTCTGTAGGTAGTCATCTGTAAATTTGAGTAGGTATGCACTGCCATCCGAGGATTTAGTTTGCATTGGTCCACAAAGATCAATATGAACCTACTCAAAATACCCTTAGGCTTGGCCTCTCTATGTTGTTTTCCCTTCACACATGATTCACACACTTATTTAATGACTTTGAACTTAGGTAGTCCTCTCGCTAATTCTTTCGTTATCATCTCTTGCAGGTTTTGGATTCCAGAATGGCCAAGCCTCTTATACCATACACCAGATAAGTTTATGTCCTCTTCTGCTATCTTTGATACTTCTGTTGTGTTTCCCCCCTTAAGTGGATGAGCCTTACCAACGATCTGAACCTTGGCAACCTTAGAGCCTTTGTTATCCCTAATAACACACAACACTTCTATAAAAATCACCTCATACACCTTCCTTACCATTTGAGGAACAATCAACAGTTCTAAACCTTGAACCAAACATACATCTTTTATAACCTTCTTCCCCTTCTTGGTTGAGACCTCAATGTACCCATTTCCAGTTGTCATCAAAACTGCCACATTTCTGACCTTAACAGGGTTTTTAAAATCTCTTTCCATGGTTGTGAAATGCCTTTTCTCATGTATCATGTGGTTAATTGCACCATTGTATTTCAACCACACATCATTTCCTAGTACTCTCTGTGTTACATGGGCAACAATAAAGATTTATTATCTTCTTCTTCCTCTCTAATCACTTGTGCTTAATTAGGAGGTTTCTAAACCCTACAGTCTCTTGAGAAGTGTCCCAACTTTCCATAGGTATAAAACTCCTTTTTCCCTTTAGAATATCTAAAGTCTTCTCCCTTGTCTTGTTTATTCTTGAAGTAACAATGAGTGTCAAAATGATTATCCTTCTTGCAGGTAAAACACCGTTTCTACCCTTTCAGTTTAAACTCTAACTTGAGAAATGGTTTCTTCCGATTGTCTGACTTCTGTCCGAACTTTTGACCTTTGTACTTAGCCCGAAAAGCTCCCTCTGTTCCACCACCATGTCTGTCATCTAATCTTGACTTAATGATCCCTTCATAGGGATCAAATCTCTATTGTAGTGAACATAGGATCTTTAAAATCATAACATCTTCTTACACCTATGATATTTTGTTAGCAAAATTTTTAATATTTCCTCTTTCTATTTGCTTTAGAGTGTAATAAATATCCCTAATTCTCTACAACCTGATCATAACAGTCTTTGGATCTCCGTGATACCTTTCTCTCAACAAGTCCCACATTGCTTTACAACCTTCACTGATGGATATGTGTACTGCGAATATCTCTTCAATTACAACACTATATAATAGTTGTAATATTGTTTGGTCTTTGGCTTCCATTCTTCCCTAAACAATAAAATTTTCTGCTCCTCCTCTTCTGTGGTAACAGCTCCTACACTTATCGGTTTCTCGAATAACCTTTTGTAACCATCTTCCACAGCTGTCTAGATCTTAACATTTCCTTCATTTTATCACCTAGAACTGTAGTTTTTACCTCAAACACTGGTATAGGTGGTGCTATATTTGGCATCTTGTAATACTCTCAACCTTCCTGTAAATTCTAGGTATAGATTAGGATTTCCCTCAACTTTTCTTGGTATGTAGTTTATCTTCCTTTTTGTGCTTGTTGACTGGTGCTCTTTAGTGCTTCTCGTGATAATGCTTAGAATTGTTATGGATTAGGGTTTGTAAGTCTTTGTGTTTGTGTTTGAGGTTGATAGAAATAGAATTGAAAACTAAGGTTCTTGAGAGTGTTACATGTTACACTCTGTTCTTCCTTTTAGTATTCATATATTTTTCTGGAGAAACATTACTATCATTCCATAGTATACTTGAGTGACCACAATCTTGTTTGACAACACAAAATAGGCTATAGATTTAGCCAAAATATATTACAACGGTTACAAAATGTCTAAAAATCGTTGTCTTCTTCTCCTTAAGTACTCCGTCGACATTCTTCTTCTGGTGCAGCAACAAGTGGGCTTCGTCAGGAGATGGGCTCACTCTTCTTTGAAATATACCTTTCTCCGTGGGTTGTGTTGGTCTTTTTGTTTTACTTCATTTGGGTCAATTTTATGTCCAACCCGATACTTCCTTTCCTGATTGTAATTGGGGTCTCGATGCTCCTCTATATTCTTTTCTTTTCTCGAACTTTCTATAAACCCTAGTGATGTCTTGCTCTTCTGATTGTGATCCGTGTGCCTGAGTTGGTCACCACCATCAATAGAAATTGTTTACATATCGCATATTGTCATTACCATTTTTTTCTTTAAGGTAATATTTGTATGCTTCGTAATTCATGGTCGTATCCTGTAAAACAGAATATCATCATATAATATTCTTTTTGAAACTATGAAAGGCATTTTTTATAAATGTTCCACAACATCTTAGCATTTAACACAAATATATTAATCAATTTGAAATCGGTTAAATCATTCTTGGATCCATTCACTTTCTACGATTAGATTCGTGTGGCAACAAATAGTAACTATATGCTAATCGCGGACACAAACAAATACGATTCAAATTGAGAAATTTGAAAACCCCTAAAAAATCGTAAACTCAAAATTGGAAACCCTAGAAACGAGAACAATTTAATCAAAATGGATACAATACTCAATTACGGACCTACCTGCTACAAATTCCATACGACGATGAGCTTCTTCCGTCGAACAATCAGGGATGTAACCTCGGAAACCCCAAAGAAATCACAAACTCAAAATCGAAAATCTTAGAAATGAGAACAGCTTGCTCAAACTTGATACAATACCCAAATACAGACCTCTATGTTGTACCATATCAAGCAAACTGCTAGCTCCAGACAACGGCGAGCTTCTTCCGTCTAACCATCAGCAGTCGCCGCCATCTCTATTCGCCGGAGACTGAGAGATAACGTAGTATGTAATTTTTGTTATTTTCTGCTTTCCTTTTAAGTTTTATGGTCGTTTGTTTAAATTCTTGAAACACGTTTTTTCAATGGATTATCAAATACTACCTTGAAGGTAACTTCAAAAAGACCCTCGTGCTAAAACACCTCGAAAATATCCTTTCCGAAAAAAATATCCTCGTGGTTAAAAGACTTCAAAAATATCCGTATAAATGTTGATATTCCTAAAATACTCCTGCGACTTTACGACCAAATTCGACCCAACGACCCAGTTTGACCCTGCGACCTTTGTCCCTCTGCGACCCTTGTTCCTCTGCGACCTTTGGACCCCTGCGACCCTTGCTCCTCTTCGACCCTTGTTCCTCTACGACCTTTGAACCCCTGCAACTCTTGTCCCTCTGCGACCCTTGTTCCTCTGCGACCCTTGTTCCTCTGCGACCCTTGTTCCTCTGCGACCCTTGGACCCCTGCGACCCTTGTCCCTCTGCGACCCTTGTTCCTCTGCGACCCTTGGACCCCTGCGACCCTTGTTCCTCTACGACCCTTGGACCCCTGCGGCCCTTGTCCTTCTGCGACCCTTAGACCCCTGCGATACTAATTTATTATTTACAAATTATTTACACATAATATGAATAAAATTTGAAAATACAGCTCAAATCAAAATATGTTGGACCCGTGCGACCCCTCCGACCATTGCGACCCTTTTGACCATTGCGACCCTTCCGACCATTGCGACCCTTCCGGCTAGTCTTTTCAATGTCAGACTACACTGCCTTTTCCAGGTTCTAGCTATGCTTGTTATTTTACCAATGCATGCACCTTGGTCATTCTTTGTATTTATTGTCTTTCTGGATTTTAGGAGTCCATTTATTTTTCGTAATAAATAGAGGAGGAAAGCTACAACAATAAGCACCAAATCATCTCTTGTTTCGAGTCTTTCATTCTCCCAAAAGGGCGATTTCTAACATCTAATTCTCTGAAAAATCCTTATTACCTTTGTGACCGTTAAGGTCACATGGTCGACCCAGGGCATCGTGCTGTCTATTTGTTACTCAATGTCTTGGTAATCGTCGGACTCAGTCTGTATGCAGATACACACAAGTACTTACAACATGGATGGAGTACTTTGTGATGTATCTGCACTACAAATAAGATGATGCAAACGATTAAATTTGCTTGTTCCTTCTTTCTGGCTTTTTTTTTTATTCTTCATCTTCATGTTCTTCTTCTTAAACCTCTTTCTGACGTTTTGTAACTCTTGTGACCTTTGAGACCTTATGTAACCTTATGTAACTCTTGTGACCTTTGTAACCTTTGAGACCTTATGTAATCAATATTTAAACGTTGAAAATGTCTTATTTTGCATCTATTGTTCGTAAGATTATGAAAGAAGTCGAATCAATATACAATCTTCGAAAATATTATACGGAAAAGGAAATATAATATCGCATAATATTATACAATCTTCGAAAATAATTCTGATTTAAATAAGATATCAGAAAATATCCAGAATATCTCATAGAATATCATCAAAATAACTTTTGTGGCCTTTGTAACCCATGGACGACTCATGCGACCACATAATACCCTTGTTCGACTCATGCGACCTATGCGACTGGTGCGACTTGTCGTTTTGCTGTCAGACTCCGGTCTTGCCACCAATGTGACCCATGCGACCCATGTGACCCTTCCTACCCATGGACTTGTCGTTTTGCAGTCCGAATCTTTTCTTCCGACCCATGTGACTTGTCCTTTTGCTGTCAAACTCCTGTCTGCCGACCCATGTGACCCTTCCGACCCATGTATATAAGTTAACGTCTACGTCTCTTCTCTTAGTATGCGTATATAACCCATATTTCTATGAAAAATCTTTTTTTAACTTTGTGACATGCGTGGCGCAGTCACCATTGTCGACGCAGGACATCGTGCTGTCTGTTTGTTACTCAAGGTCTTGGTAATCGGCGGACTCAGGGTCTATGCAGTCACTGACGAGTTGCG
>CM071864.1:31974518-31995003 GCA_036759665.1 Gynandropsis gynandra | reverse complement strand
TAACTATAAAACTATAGTTATATATGTAAATATATTTTATTATTTTTCTTATATGTTATACTAATGATATTTATAAATTATGATATTATAATATATATTTTTGAATTTCATAATTTATTGTGTGTATATTGATAATCAATTGTTTAAAAAGAGATCAAATCTTAAATTTCGTCATAGTTAGAAAACCAAAATCTGTATAGGAAAAATCCACTGGAATGATTGGTGAAACTTGAAATCGAAATGAAAAACACATGTTTTGTATATCTCATTTAATTTGTGCTAATTAAACAATTATGTGAATATTTGTTATTATTTTATCAATAATGATTAATTTTTACTTCATTTACATATGAGCAACATCCTTAATTTCCGAAAAATAAGTACGAATTTATCGAGAAATCTTTTATCAGATGAAATCAATAGAAAATGTTGTTAAATAGTGTTATTAATATTTTTATTATTTTTGTACTCTTATTAATTTAATTGTATTTTATTTAATTTGTTTTATACCTTATATTATATATCTTATAATGTAATTATATGGTAATAATACATTAGAATTTATAATATTTTGACAATCAACAAGATATTTTGCTGTTGAAAAAATTAATTAAATAATATTATGGATAGTAATATGACTAAATATATTATTAATGATCTTAAAGATCGATTGATGCTTACATTTATTTTAATATATAAATATATATGTATAAAGAATTTATAATTATCTTCCAAGATGAGATTTCGTTATATCATGTTTTGTTGTATAATAATTTTTTAATTCTTTCTTCTTTATATTAAGCATTAAACAAAACTTTACCAATAATAATATTTTATTAATTCCCTTTATAAGCAATAAACATCGAAAGATTTTCCAAGCAATGGTCACGAGAGGTGAGAAAATCAATAATGATGGAAAGATTATCCAGGCAACGGTCACAAGGTATGAGGTGAAATTTAAATTTTTTTTATTGTATCGATATAGTGCTTAATAATTATTTATAAAATAATAGTTTTATTTTTAATTACAAATAAAACTCCGCAATCTAATGATTCGAATTTAAAATACAGAAAAATTACTACAAAACTAATATGACAACGTCTTCATGACAAAGAGATCAAAGAGGTTAGTATACAAAAACTTCACGCAATATATTTATCATAATCTACCAATCATCTTAAATTAGTTTTAATCGTCATAAACCCTACTGAAGTAAGTTGGTCCACAACACCACAATACTGCTAGAAAAGACGATATTCTCAATTGCCAGTTTTGTGACGTATTAGTTTGGGCAAATGAAAATGTTCAGATGGATAGAAATACATGTAATTACCTCTTTACTCTTTGTTTCATGCAGGTGGGAGCGTGCTCCACAGTCTTTATAGAAGACTTATATACTAATTCAGCTTTTTACCATGCAAACATTAGAGCGTATAATTCAATCTTATTTTTAACAACAATTTGTGCCAAAATTGATCATTCAGTAATAAGAGGAGGTGATTCGTATTCTCGAGAATACATGGATAGAATTATCATAAGATTGATCGGTTCACTACTACAAGTTTAAAGATATACTCCAAAGTTTGCAAAATTATACATATATGATACCGTGAATAAGATACGTAATCGTAAAAATATTCTAAGTCGGAGTGCAATTGCGGGTGATCTGGACGAGACTAGTGTCGGTGCTAATACAGATGCTCGATAGCAATAATCATCTGACAAAGATGATTCAAAAGGCCGGTGATAAATATAAACCGGGAGAGTTTTCAGAATTTTCTTTAGGGCTGAATTAGCCAAAAAATAAAAGGAGACAATATGATAACTAGAGACGAAGTGGTTAGGTTGAACATAAGAGATCTTTCAAAAACCATTGGAGAATGAGATGATCTATTATAATTTATACCATATCGCTAAACGTATAGAATTAGTGATATGCATCCATTGTTCATGAGTCTGCAATATCCGTTGTTATTCCCTTACGGGTAGAGTGGGTTCCATGAGGAGATATCGTATATAGAATTACAAACGAAGATAAAGTGATTATTGGTCACAATGAGAGAATTCTATGCATATCAAATACAAACAAAATTAGGAGAAGGGAAGACTTTAATCAAAGGTGGTCGTCTATTTCAATAATATGTTGTTGATGCATATATAACCATATTGCAAGAAATAATACATTAGTCTAGAACAAGTAGAAGAGGCTTCGAGCAGATCTTTAGAATAACGTATTTGATACAATCGAAAAAGGAGATTAAAAAGCTTTAGTGGTTGGAAAAAGACTAATATTGCCACCTTCATTTATTGGTAGCCATTGATATATGGTTGAAAATTAACACTATGCAATGGCTATATAAAGATGGTTTGGTAATCCTAATATTTTTGTAATAATGACAACAAATCCTATGTTGACAGAGATCTCACCTCATCTTGAAACGCAGGTTAAGTGTAATAGACCGAACATTGAATGTTGTGTATTCAAGATGGAATTAGATGATTTTTTGACAAATTTAAATGTTGCAGTCTTCTTTCCAAAACTTATTGTAGGTAATAACCAAAACATTGTGCTACATTTAACAATTATTCTATTACTCCTTGATGATAAAAATAAGCGCATTATACAATTTACAATGCAGTGATATACACGATTTAATTCCAAAAACGTGGATTATTGCATGCACATATTCTAATATGGTTGCAACCCATTCACAAGAACCCTTCAGAAGAATTCTTGGATAATTTTATACAAGTTGAGTTGTCTGATAAAACTCCAACCTTGAAGGATTTCAGCTTGTAGAACAACACATGATTCATGGTTCATACATCGATTACACAACAATCAACTAGTTGGGATATGCTCTATATAGACAAATGAGAGATGATTCAAAGTTTGCAATGAAAGGGGATTTCAAATAGGATAATCAATATATCGTACTCTATAATCTACAAATCTTCAAGAAGTATCGGGCTCATATTAGTGTAGAATGGTGCAACAAATCCAGTGCTATTAAATATTTGTTCAAATATATTACCAAGGGAGTGGATAAAACAATGATAATGATTGAAAGAGGTTTACATGGTGTAGGTAATACAATTTCATCGAAAGCACCGATCATGTTGTTAGATAAAATAAGTAAGTATTTGGAATGTCGATATATTTCTACATGTGAAGCTGATTGGAGAATATTATTGTTCAAAAGACATCTTCAAAACCTGTTGTAATGAGGTTATCACTACATACTTAGAATGAGCATATTGTCACATTCGAAGACTCTAAGAATTTACAAAGGGATCTTAATAGACATGGATGAAAACGAACAAAAAATATAAGGAAGCACGTGAATTAACTATATTGAATTCCTAACAAGGTTCGTATGGATTAGCACTTATATAACATTTGGTATATGAGAAAAGGGATTAATAAGGATTATGAATATACATCCAGTAACCGATGAGTTGTATTATCTTATGATACTTCTTAATGTTTTAAAGGGATCGACAAACTATGATGACATCCAAATAGAGGAAAATGTACAATATAGCAATAACTAATAGGCGTGCAGTGCTATAGGTTTTTTTTATGGAGCCACAAGTGGCTTGAACTGACGAAGCAGCAAAGTGGGTAATTCCAACGCAATTACGTCGATTATTTCTTACATTATTGTTACACTGTGAGGTAAGTAAACCTCTCTAGTTGTGGATTGATTGTTGGAAGTTTCTTGCAGAGGATATCCTAAGGAAGAAGCGAGTTGAATTCAGATTTAAAAATTTATAGTTGTGTAATGCAACAATACAACAATAAACGCTCATTGAGATTGTAAAGGTATTAAGTAAAAATGATAAATCGTGGTCTGAGTACGCTGATATGCCTCAATTAGAAAAAACGTATTATGCAAGAATTGAAGAGCATATTGTTAAGGCAAGAATTAGATTTTGAGCTCGATGCTCAACAAAGAGAGTATTTGGAGTTATTTCACCACATGAACGAGAGTTAGAAGGAAATCGACAATGTTGTTTTAGACTTAGAAGAGAATCGAGTTGGGAAGTTTTTTTCGAGTATGGTCCAGGTGGAACGAGGAATATTTACCTATATAAGACACTTATTCCGAAACAGTGATCTGAATTCAAAGTGGTTATTCCATTTGCATCATCGGAAATAGTCACATTACTACTTCGTGACGGAAGAACTACACCTTCTCTGTTCAAAATATCCATTAATGTGCACGAGGATCAATATGCGACATTAAATAGGGGATTGTGTTGGTAGAACAATTGATCGGAGCAGAATTGATTATATGGTATAAAGCACCAATTGGACACCAATTACCTTTGAAGCATTAGATCAAACATTGAAGGATATTATGTATGTACAAGATGATCAAGCATTTGAAAAACCATTTGGTGGGAAAATAGTTTTACACTACAAAAAAACAGGCATTTTTCAACGGACAAATCCGTTAGAAAACGCCTAAAATCCGTTGGAAACAACAGATTCTTGTCCGTTGGGAAACGCTCGTTGGAAGCCTAGATCCATTGCAATACGCAACAGAGTTGTAACGGATAATGTCCGTTGCAAAATTGTAACGGAAGTCCCAACGGAAAATTCCGTTAAAATTTTGTAATGGACGCCCGTTGAAGAAATTTGTAACGGATGCCCGTTGAAATTTTGCAACGGACCCCCGTTGAAAAATGGCAACGGATGTCTGTTACAACTTTAATAGATGTGTACATGAGTACTTACATAGTCTTTCAACCACGAGCCGTAATGTTGAACTTTCATGTCTGTGAGTTCATTTGCATTTAGATAAAGATATGTACCAAGTACTTCTTCATCAAATATCCTGTATAATGAAAATACGTTAAATTTGAATATATATATATATATGTAAAAGATTGAAATTAATATGTACCAGTACCTTTGTAACGGTAATAACTCTTGACTATTTAGTAGTATATATATGTGGACGTGATTATACTCCTATGGTGTTAACCAATATTCCTCGGATTTACCTCTTGTACGTCCAATCGGTGTAAACATTTCAGGAATTGTGCCAAACTGCGGATTATATTGATATAAATAGTTTGTGTGATCATCCGTTGCATGTCGTTCTTTCGTTTGAATATGCGACTCGAAATAAAATGTGCTGAAATATGTGATTTCTTCCAGCAAGTATTGTTTGACAATAGATCCTTCGACCGCTGCTTTGTTTTTTGCTTTTTTCTTTAAATGAAAGAAAAATCTTTCGAAAGGATACATCCATCTGAATTGAACTGGCCCACCGAGTATTGCCTCATCTGGTAAATGTAGTGGCAAATGCTCCATGACATCGAAGAATGAAGGCGGAAAATTTTTTTTTCCAATGCACATAATACTTCAGAGATATTGTTTTTCATTAATTCCAAGTCATCACTTTTTAAATTCCTCGAACATATATCTGTGAAAAATATGCTGATTCCGCATAACACATCATGAATATTCCGTGATAAGACCTCATCAAATGCAATTGGAATAAGCCGCTGGATGAAACCTTAACAATCGTGACTTTTCAATCCGATCAGCCTCGAACCAACAATATCCACACACCGAGCAATATTCGATGCCTATCCATCGGGAAACTTAACGTCCTATTTTAACCATTTTAATAATACCGTTTTCGTCGGACCAGACAATCTGAATACCGGGACAGGTGACCTTCCATCTCTTAATTCCAACTCAGGTCGTCGGCATATTGACTTCATATCTTTTCTTGATTGTATATTATTCTTGGTTTTAGCCGCCACATTCATAACAATATTTATGATGTTATCGAAAAAGTTCTTTTCGATATGTATAACATCTAAATTATGACGTAATATCAATGATTTCCAGTATGGTAGTTCCCAAAAGATACTACGTTTATACCAGTTATGCCATTAACCTTGAGCTTTTGGTTTATGATGCCCACGATCTCCACCGCATTCAACCGATTCTTGTAAATCACTCATTGTGTTCAATCTTTCGTAAAAGGATTTGTGTTCCGATTTGCATGCACGGTGCCTCATCTTTTTGTACCACGTTCTTCCGAAAATATTTTTGTTATCTTTCTGGAAAGCATGACCATCCGTGCACAAGCAAAGATAAACGTTTCTCGTTTCATACGCGAACTCAGAAAATATTTCATTGAAATCAACTTTTGGTATATAATAAATGGGCGAAAGCCCGATGCAGCAACTTGCTCCCGCTGAAGCAATTGTAGCAGCTCCGGCACCTAGTGGTCTAATGACAAGGGCCGACGACGGAAGCTCGGGTTCGAATCCCTCTCTTTCCGTACTTTCAAACCAGTGACTGCTAGAATTTTCTTTATCTGTTGCTCAACCATGGCCGCTGTAGAATGAATTCAAGTAAGTAAAAAAAAAAAGAAAGCAAAATAGTAGGTAAAACCGGCCGAAACCCCTGCTTGCTAGCATGACAGCAAGCACAGACTGGCAGCAAGGATTAAACTGTTTGCTGCTCTTCGCGCTTAGCATTTTCCACATTTGCAATTGCTAGCTGTTGTGCTAATATCCTCTTGCTGGGTTTCACGCCTCTTCGCAAAGCAAAGCTCGAGATTTTCAAACGACAGAATAAAGAAAAAACTTCTTCAAGCGCATCATTTCTTTCTGATTTTTTCTACATGCGAGCTTTCCAAGCCTTACCATCTGATGGATGTTGCATTATACCTTCGGCCGTTGAGTGTTCTGTGTGCCATCTCATTGCTACAGCTGTTTTTTTCGATTCATATAACCTTCTCAACCTGTATGGTACATATTTACGTGAAGATGGTTTTTTAGGCCGAAATCTGCTTGCACCGCAAAACTTGCATTCCAATAAGTTTTTCTCATTTCCCCAAAACAACATGCAACTATTTCTACAAACATCAATTTTCTCATGTGGCATTCCCAAATCTTTTAACACATTCTTTGTTTCGTAGTATGTCTCAGGAGCTTGATTACTTTCCGGTAAATATTCCCGCATTGTTTTGCAAGATGAATCCATGCAATTATCAACCACATTGTAGTCTGTTTTGATACTCATCAATATTGAAGATAAAGATAAACGAGACTGACCTTCACGATAACCTTCATATATAGGTTGTTTCGTCGAATCCAATAGGTTGAAGAATCGACGTGCATCGATGTTCAGCATCTCTTCATGCGTTTGTTCATTAACAACTCTAGGAAAAGCATCTAACACCATTTCCACATATGGATTGGTCGTTGATGCTTCATAAATAACTTCTTCATTTCGTTCTACTTGAGCATCTTGCATAATATCTCTAACACCGCAATTTTTACCATGAAGAAACCAAATTTCGTAATTTTCAACGAAACCCATCTTATAAAGATGTTTGCGAACAATTTCTTGACTTCAATACTTCATGTTTTTGCATCTTTTGCATGGACATAACATTGTCCCATGTTCTTGACACAAAGACTGCATCGATGCAAAACTCATGAATTGCTCCAATCCGTGTAAGAATCCTTGCGTAATCTCTTTGCTTATAGGATCTTTTCTTCTATACATCAATTCTCTCGATCTATATATATTTCTATTTGAAGAAGACGACATTTTTTTTGAAAATATATTTGTTATTGATGGTTTGATGCACTCTTTGGTATGATCAAAATAGTGAACATTCCAACGTACATCCGTTGGAAATTGCAACGGATGTCCGTTGGAGGTTCACGTTAATTTATTTAAACCGGTGAACCTCGAAATTAACGATTTCAACGGGCATCCGTTGCAAATGCCAACGGATGCCCGTTGCAATTCTTTTCCGGGCTTCTAACGGGTCTTCCATCGGAAATTGCAAACGGATTATAGCCGTTACGATCTGTTAAAAATCACGAAGGATTTCAACGATATAGCAACAGAAATAATCCGTTACATGTCCATTGAAATTTTTAACGGATTGCAACGGACATTGGCAAAACATAAACTTTTCTTGCAATGATAAGTCATTCACATTTATGTTGATCATGCTCTATTTATAATTTAACACATAACATGTACTTGATAAAAAAATGAGCAAGAGTTTGCTAAGTGGTTATTGAACATTGGAGATGGCATAACACCTTCATTGAATAAGTTGTGTAATGACTACACTGAGGGGAATAAGATCCTGATTGAAAGAAATCCAATGCTTGAATTCACACGAGATCCACTGAAAACGATTGCAGAATCAATGCATACAGTAATCCTTGAAATGTTCACGATTCATGAGTACCTCAAAGAAATATCGATCTTCACTCCAAGAAATGAAGATTTGGATGAAGCACATGCATTTCTCTCGCTTAAACTTCTAGGAACGATGGTAGAGTACTTAAGTTCAGACACGATTCGAATTGAAAATGCACCAACCACTGATTGGCAATCATTTTACCATGTGGAATATCTAAACTCAATTGAATTACCAAGTTTACCAAAAAATCAAAATGCACCAAATAATGATGTTACACAATCTAATTAAGAATGGAACACGATTGGTCATAACTTAATTGGGAAAAAAGAGTATTGGAAGCTTAAGTTATAGCTAGGACGTATATCAGTACAAAAGTGTTTATTCCCAGAATCATTTTAATACTAATCGATTCGAAGCTACTGATGACATGTAGTGTGTGTTAGTTTTAGGCTAGACATTTATATCATTTTCGCATAGTTTGCATAGCACTCGTTACAAATCCAACACGAACGTTCTTTATATACTCCCTTTTTTTATTTTTCAGGTTTTAAGGCGAGAAGGCCTAATCGAGCTTTAGAATGTCAATTCCTACATTCAATCGCACATACTGGAAGCTACAAACCACTCAGAGCGAATTCAAGCCACGGATCTAAATGGAACACCCGAGCATAGAGCAAACAGTAGCAAAAGCACAGAATTAACTCAGCCCGCTCGTGCTTGAGGAGGCCCCCGCGCAGGCTGCCTCGGTAGAATTTTTAGCCCGATCCGTGCTGAACATCAACTCGCTCGTGCTCGGGCAGATCAAATGAACCCGCACGTGCTGTCTCACTAGACCGCGCGAGCTGAAGCTCTATAAAATTTTACACGCCTCGGGCTGGAAGAGAACCCGGTCGGGTTTGGACAAACACGATGACCCCGTGCGGGGCAGATATCTTAGCCTGCACGGCTTCCTTTCCAGCGAATATTATAGGACCCGGGGTGGCAAGGACCCCGCTCGAGCAGAGTGATACACGATGAGCCTGCGCGGGGTGAGCACATAGCCCGTGCGGGTCCCCTTTTCAGGAACAATTTGTTTTAGATTTTGAACGAAAATTAAAGAGGAAAAGGGGTGGCCAATGAATGGAGATGGTGACTAAGGCCAGGAAAGACACTGAAAAACACAAGGAGAAATTCAGGAGAAGCTAGAGAATAAGATAAACAATAATTCGGACTTCGGTAACAAGATAGGGAAGACCGAGGAATCATATTTCTTATCTTTTATCATGTCTAGGGTTAATTTCTCTTGTTTTGCAGTAGAAACCATGAGTGAGTAGATTTACAGCTATGGGTTAGGGATATCGAATATTTAATGGATGCTTGAAATTATGCGTTAATGCTTAGAATTTTCGAGGTTTTCTTGTATTTCGGTTTTGCAATCAACATCGTAAATGTTTTATACTTGTGCTTGCCGCTCAGTAACTTAGGAATTCATGTTTAGCCGGGAGGTTAGATTATGAATCCGGAACCGTTGATTGTTGATTAAGTTTGATTAATGAGAATCTGGCCGGTCGGTTAATCGACTTAGGAATTAGTATTGTGCACTTAACTCTACCGTAATCACGAGTTAATCGCTGCCGGGAGGTAGGATTGCATGTTGTTATAGTTAGGAGGTTAAGGTGTCGAGAGAATCATTCCTTACTTGTGAGCATGAATTCCCCGTAATCAAGATAATTCGATAGGTTCATGATCCTTTGTTTATTGCATCCTTGTAAATCCCAGTTACCTCAAACCCATAGTGTTCTTAATTATCAAGTTTTTCACGTCTCTCCATCGCTGTCACAATTCACTTTAGTGTTTTAGAAATTAGTACCACATCACCAATTCAACCCGTCTTAGTTTAGTCTTATTCTTACCTTAGGTTGCAGTAGTCTCCAGAGTTCTACCCTTTTATTACACCGATCCGTACTCTTGCGGTAAGTGGATATTAGGCATTTTTATTGCTTGATAGTTCGCACATCAGCTACCATTCACATCGCCCAAGAAAGAATTTTCTCTCAGACTATGCTACGCAATGATGATAAATAAAAGTTAGGGGCAAAGTTTATAATAGGCTAGATTGTACTTACCAAGATCGGTGTTCAGCCATGGACAATTTTATGTTGCATTATCACGAGTTACCTCGGAGCGTAGACTAAATTCTTAGACTTAAATCAAAGTTCAACCGTCAAGCCAACTGTTATAAATATTATCAATCGAGAAATATTTACTTTACTACTATATTTAAAGATTTCCCTTGTAGGACATATTAAATGGTATGTTCGTGAATTTTTTACTCATTGCCTCGAAAGACAATCACAATATATAAGGTTTTGATAAAGAAAATCATAATTACAATTCTCTTTCCCATGCATATTTTGCTATTGTGTTTTCTTCAGTACCCAAAATGATTTGCCCTTTTTTTCGTCATCTTGCTTATATATATAATTCTTTAAATAAAGTCATCTTCAATTTTCATACATAGTTTTTGTTAAACATGAGTTGCTCGATCGACCGTCAGCTCATTTAGAAACGTCGATAATATTACTGAACATGCTACTAAAAAACGGATTATATGTCGATTTCTTAGGACATGGGAAGATCGTGATCCAGTTAAGGATAATTGGTTGATCGGCATTGCATTTTTAATTGTGAATTACAAGGTTTTAATTTTATTTATGTTAGTAATGATACGTATAACATTATTTTTTATGTTTTTGTATTCGTTATATTAAAGAGAACAACAATTTAAGGACAAATGTCCTTAACAGATATCGAGAAGTTTCAGAATATAATAAAAGAAGGCATAATATTCATTAGGAATTTTTTGTGGATACTGCGTATTCAAGGAAATTTCAGATTGGATGATAATACCATGCGTGTTCATTTTGATGCAAATACTACTCTTGAAAGTATTACGAATACAAGCATCAATATTCCGAAAGAGTGGTTCAGAATAAGATTATATAAAGACTTGCATGCATTAACAATTAATGAAGACAACTTATCAGGTTCATTCCATTTCCTTATTCCTTCATATGCATATAGTTCCCTAAATTTTATTTCTTATAATTGACTTCACAAATTTTCGGATATCGTTGGATTACTAATGAGATTACATGGAACCAATTTATTCATCTTTTTTCCACACACAAAAATAGACTATGCCTACTCATTAACAAGTACGATCTATATAGTTTTGATTAAAGAAATATTTACCTGATTGTACTACCGCTACAATTTTAATATAGGAACAATATCGTCAGGATCTCTGTATGGGATGACTTAACAGCCAATATCAGGTCTCAAATGGATAAACTTGTTGTTAATGAAACTGTTATTGTGATCACATCCGTTATTCCTAAATTGGTTGTTGGTATGTAATAGAACACTTCAAATCTTACAAATAAAATTGTATAGCCGTCAATAATTTAATGTAAATATTATGTTGTCACTAATAAATATTTATTCTAATTTACTTTTAGGTTCTTTAACACTTTATATATCATCGACGATAAGAATATTCATAAAAAATTAAGCATTATCAGAAAGTTCTGCAAGAAGTAAGTGTATACCTAACAATATATGTAACTACTTGTCATAAATCCTCTAACATTTTTTCTTAGTACAAATATGGATGAAGATTGTATACATTGCAGACAAAAATCGGAGCCAAAAATCCTAATTACTTCATTTGGTTGGTTATTAAGAGTTGATTTACTTTCTATATCTTAATTTTTTAATGTACGTGTTTGAAATTGAAATGATGTTCAAAGATTTATATAATAATTTGACAATTTTTTAGTTTTTTTAAACATTCAAGATATTTTATCTGTCTTTATAAATATGTCATTTAGTCAAAATACGTTTGGTTCAATATTTTATTTGTTATTTGTACCACTTCAAACAATATAAAAGGATTTTATATTACTTATATCTCAATTACATTCTTAATTTTTATTCATATAAATAAATTTAGAAAATATATATAAAAACATGCAAATAATAAAAATCAGAACATCGTGCGGGTTTCTAACCTAATCTTTTATGTTATAATAGTGTTTTTGCTCAATTCTTGTAAAGCCACGTAAACATCCACGTGGCAATAAACTCATCAACTTAAATTTTGTTAATTTAAAAAAAAATTAAATATAAATCTTGAAAAGCTAATAAAATATTTCAAATTCAACCTATTATAAGATATAATAATAATAATTAACCATTACGTTATAAAAGTTATTTGTAATTAGAAGTTTCAAACATTATAGATATAATAATTATGCACTACTAATACATTAAATTATATTTAATAAAATTTCAATCTACTATAAAAGATAGTAATAATTAACGATTACGTTACAGAAGTTATTTGAAAATTAAAGTTTCAAACCTATATAATAAATACACACTACTAATACATTACTTTATATTGAATAACATGCTTTATATTGAACTAGTTTTGAATCTGCGATACGCGCAAAATCTATATATTAAAAAGGCAAGAAATCTCTCGCTTCTCCTTCACTCTTGATTCGGAGGCTTCCACGTCAACTACAAATTTAATACACTTTTTCCAACCTCCCAACTCTTCCTCTCCCCACAACTTCGTGTATCCAGAATTCCAATAATTTCTTTGATTTTACCTCTTCATCTTCTTGGCGTTTCGTTTCCCCTTCTCTTCTTCACTCCAGTGTCTTTCTTATCCCTGTAAGACAGAGCTCTCGCCGCTGTCGATCTCCTCTTCATCTCCTTGGTATGGATTCGTTTCTCCTCCTGAAAGACGTCCCTGTGGTTTAATGTTGTAGAAAGCTGAAAATAGAATACTGTTTGAAAGGGAAGAGTTAAAAGATCCAACGTTACCACGTCTCTAAGGTTATGCAGAAGAGAGAGAGAGAGATGCGTCGGCGGCAAAAGAAGACGGTGAAGGTGGTGACAGGGATGCTGGGGTTGTGTATAATGGTATATATCGCCGGACCGCCTCTGTATTGGCATCTGGACGAGAGCATTGCAAATTCTCTCCTCTCATCGTGCCCTCCTTGTATCTGTAATTGTTCTTCTTAGCCTCTTCTCGACATTCCTGAGGGTAATCTTCCATCTTTCTTTTATGATTGATGATCTGTGTGAAGGTTATGTAATGTTTTGTCTTTGGATTGAATCAGACAGTCAAAACAGATTATAAAGGTCATATATTCTTGCTAGGGAAGGTCATATATTCTTGCTAGGGAAGATCTGTTAATGGATTTGTGTTCTTCTGCAGGTTTTTCTACTCTATCTCCCGCAACATCGTCGTTCTTTGGAGCACACCCGTGTTGATCTCTGCCTTCACGTTTGCAACCGCTCTCGCTTTGGGAATCAAGCTCGATGGACTACACGATGGAACACCAGCACATGCAATTGCTTCGCCTCCTACCCATGTGGTCGATCTTTTAGGTGGCCTAATTGGACTAGCTAACATTGCAATTGACCCCTCGATCAAGGCGCAATTCCATTCCGGTGAGTATGACTTGAGCGGATATTTTTTTTCTATACATTTGTGTTTATATCTTAAACACATTTACGGCATGCCCATAGAGCTCATCTAACTTTCGACTTTAATTCCAGTCCATTGTTGCATGTTATCCTACCAACATCAATTGGTCAAGGTTTCTAGATTAACGCTCAGTTAACCCGAAGGATGGAAAAGTTTTCAATGATCCGATTTGCCTTCCTTTATTTATGATACTTTCGGTTAGAATAGGGCATACGAGGTGCTCGACTAAATGCCTGAAAGATAACTTAAAATTAAGCGAATCTGCAAGCAGAGGTTTCAGCAACTTCGTATCTGTAAAAGATATTGTTGTTGTCCTGATATGATCTATATAGATTGTATTTTTTGTATCCATGTCCTTGCTCCATGTCGAAGTTTTGAAATAAGGATTGTGAAGAAATGGTTCCTAACCGCCAACCAGATCCACCGTCTGATTCTTGAGAGTCTCAAAAACCTCTTCTGGAGACTTTTTCAGATCCACCACAAGTCGCTTGAACGTTTCCTCAATGTCTGACTCAATAGTGGCTGAGTTATCATCAGAGAAATCACGCTTCGAAAGCTTCTTGCTCCTACAACGGTAAGCTGTTTTAATTTGTCAATCTTCCCCTACTCTTTTAATTTGTTCAATTAAGTCCTGGTTTTCTAGGAAATCTCAAGATGAAGTTTTTAAATAAAGATTGTGAGGATTAGCATTAGAGGGAAAAAAGTGCTACTATTGAGATTGTTATTGAAGCTTCTTGGATTTGGAATTAATTAATATTGATTGAATTGTGTGCTTGAGATTGTTCTTATATGGATTTTGAACAGTTTCTCAGAAGGTTGCGATCTCCATTGCTTTCTTCGATGAGCTAAGCCACAATTGGAAAGGGGGTAATGGGTGTACTCGGTTTAGCTGCTTTATGGTTCTTTTGCTTCGTGGATAGGTTTGGGATTTGTTGTAAGAATGCAGTTCCTCTTTTAGGAGACATGTTTTTCAGTTCTTTACGAGCTTGAGGAGATCATGTTTGGATTCTTTTATATAAATACTCGAATTTTTGTGTTAGAACACATGATAGCTAGATATGGTTATGAATCGAAGAAAATAATATTGTAGTTAGCACAAAAACTCTCTCTCTCTCTCCCTCTCTCTATCTCTCAATTACATGGAAAGTTCTTTTCGTAGTTTCGATTATTGTCAACTTATAAGTTTTTTTTGTGTCTGTGTTCAATTTCGTGGATTCCGACGATTCTGTGTGGTTTTTAGGGTTTCAATGATTCGATTAGGCTTCCTCTATTGATGTTACTTTCGGTTAGGATAGGGAGTATGAAGTGCTCGACTTAGTGCCTGAAAGATAACTTAAAATCAAGCTAAATTGCAAGTAGAGGTTTCAGCAACTTCTATTGTTACTAAAGCGATATGATCTATATAGTCCTTACAACATGAACTACACGAATTGTTCCTGAAATTTGTAATTCCTATTTTTGGACGGAGTTAGATAATTTTCGTGCATAATGAATTAGTAATTATAAACTGTAAATATATTTTTCAATATGATCTGTTGGTAGGGGAATAATTTTGTTTCTTTTATTTATTTTATTTCAATTATCGGATGCCAATTAAATTTCAAATGGAAAATTATTTTTTTGTAGTCTTTGAAATGCTATTTTGGTATTTGGTCGAATGGATCAACTGGTTACAGTGAATAAAATCATTATGATTCACTTGCTTAATCAGGTTTATTTCGGTAATGGTGAAACTGTGGTGGTGTATTCTGCTTACCTCAAGGCATATTACTGAAGTGAAGACGAGACACGATGTAGAATAGGGGATCAAGAGCGAAGGGGCGATGGTGATGATAGGAGGCTAGGGGTGAAGAAGATGACTTCATTACCTTATTCTTGGTTCGAGAATTATTTACATTTCAATTGCTTGGGTCTTCGTCATACCCTCTTAATATTTTGTTTTTCATCATATCTATTGTTTATTGTTTTTTATTGTTGCAGCTTTGTTGTTGTTTCCAACACATTTGTAAAACAAATTATACAAATCATCGTCCGCGCATCGCGCGGGATTTTTACATGTTCTAACGCCATAGCTTTCATATTCGCCTCATGTCGTGGTGAGCCTAACTCACGTCTACTACTTCCAAGAGGCATCAAATCAAATCATCATAATAAAAATAAACGAACAATTATCTCACTACTTAAATTAGTTTAAACTAAACACGAATTTGTGGTAATTATAATAAAGTTTAAGCTGATTTCATATTTTTTGTGTTTTGGATCTATTAATAATAAATTCGTGGTGATCGACCACCAACTTATAGTATACTGCATGTAAAGGAAATATGCAGAAAGATAGTGTAAAAATACTGAGATTATAAGTGATATAATATCATCCTAAAACTAAGAAATGTACATTTGGAAATAAATGTTTGGAATAATAAAATGGTTTAAAAGTCTATATGTGCTGCAAAAGAAAAGAAAATAAGAAGATGCCATATTTGAGGCTCTAAGTGGCATGAGAAGTATTCCACTCTTCTAAGTCTCTTTTGTGTATATATAAATATATATACATATATATAAACTTACTATTATATGATCCTGAGATTGACACGTACTGGCAGAGGAAAGCAAGAAGGAGCTATCATTTCTTCTTGCTTTCCAACATTTCTCACGAGCTGGCAGCTTGCGGAGAACATTTGTGTCACAGTTGTTTCTTTTCTTTTGTTGCTGTGACTACGCACTTGAACAATGAGAAGGTATATATCTTCTAATCCATTTTTACATCAATATTAATTAATATCTGTTAATTATTTATTAATCCAAACGAATATTTTTTAAATTATTAATTTTAATTAATATGTAATATCTTATTTTTTATCATTTATTATTTGAATATTATCATATACAAAAAGGAAAATTTTACTTCTGAATCTTCTAACATTAACGTTAAAGTTTTGAAGTATCAATTATTTCCAGTTTATCTTTATTCTCTTAATTTTTACTATGCAAAATATATATTGTCTTATTCTCAAACAGGTTCGTTTTTTTTGTCAATCTTTTTCTTCTTCCTTTTTTAACTTTTTTTTGTCTACGTCGATGACGATTACTAAAACATATTATTACCTATGTCTCAAAATATACTAATATATATGATAATGAAAATGTTGTTATTAATTTTGGCTTAATAAACTATACATTAATGAATAAGATCTAGAAATATTCGCTAATAAGTTTCGTCATAAATTGATATGACATGATATGTTCCATGAAACAATGTATTACAGAAAACATGTCTTCTTATCATGATTTATATTAAAAAAATCTAAACATTGCTACATAATGTTACTTTTACAAAAAAATATCGAAACAACGAATTTTTACTAAATTTTTTTTGTCTTTAACAAAAATTCATCATCCCGCGCATCGCGCGGGACTATTTCTAGTAATTTATTAAATATATATTAAACAGAAGAATTGATAATATTTCAATTTTTGGAAAAACAATCTATTCCCCTTAAAAAATACTGTTTTAGTCCTATTCCCCCTCGATTTTGACCCACATCCAATTTTCCCCTCGATTTTAGTTTTCATCCTATTCCCCCTAAAAAATACTGCTTTCGTCCTATTTCCTCCCTTGATTTTGAGCCACATCCTATTCCCCCTCAATTTTAGTTTTCATCTTATTCCCCCTTCAACTATCAAAAATCTACCTAAAAACCCCTCTTTTATTTATTCGTTAATTATTTATTAACCGTATCGATTTCGACACGAATCCGACCCAATTTTGACTTTATTTTTAACCCAAATTTGACTAAAATTTGACCTAATTTTGACTCGATTTAACTCAAATATATACTTAATTTTGACCCGAATTTTTACTTACATTTAACCCGAATTTTAACAATAAATCAAGTTAATTATTCAATTTATTCGGTTTACTTGGTTTAATTGATTTCAAGTAAAATTGAGTACGGTTTTTTTACTTGAAATCAATTGTTACCCAAATTTGACCACAATTTTGACTCGATTTAAACCCGAATTTTTACTTAATTTTGACCCAAAATTTACTTAATTTTAATCTGAATATCAATAATAAACCAAGTTAATTATTCAATTTAGTTGATTTCGAGTCAAAATTAATTAAATCGAATAGGTAACTTGATTTTTATGAAATTATCTAAAACTTAACATTATTATTTATGTGTGTAGTAAAATCACATCTAATTTACTAAAATATACAATTTAAAATTATATCGGGTAAAAATTAAGTAAAAGTTCGAGTTAAAATCGAGTCAAAATTGGGGTCACAAATTGGGTCAAAATTGGATCGGATTTTGGTCAAAATCGGGGCAAATTGATTAACTCGATTTGATCAATTTTTTTATATAACTAACAAAATCATATTCAACTTTAACTCGAAATCAACTAAATTGAATAATTAACTTGATTTATTGTTGATATTCGGGTTAAAATTAAGTAATATACAAGTCAAAATTAAGTAAAAATCGGGTTCAAATCGATTCAAAATTCAAGTCACAATTTGGGTCGAAAAATCGGATCGGATTTGGGTCAAAATCGGGGTAAATTGATTAACTCGATTTGATCCAATTTTGATAATATTAACAAAACCATATTCAACTTTAACTCAACTAAATTTAATAATTAACTTGATTTATTATTGATATTTGGGTTAAAATTAAGTAAAATTCGAGTCATAATTACGTAAGAAATCGGGTTCAAATGGAGTCAAAATTGAGGTCACAATTTGGGTCAAAATTGGATCGGTTTTGGGTTGAAAATCAAGTAAAAATTGGGGTCAAATTTGGGTAAACATGATTTCAAGTAAAAAAAAAATTGTACTCAATTTTACTCGATATCAATTAAATCAAGTAAATCGAATAAATTGAATAATTAACTTGATTTATTGTTAAAATTCAGATTAAAAAAAGTAAAAAATTTGGTTCAAAATTAAGTACAAATTCGGGTTAAACCGAGTCAAAATTAGGTAACAATTGAGTCAAATTTGTGTCAAAATTAATGTCAAAATTTGGTGTAATGCGAATCAAAATCGGATCGATTAACGAATAATTAACAGATAAATAACGGAGGGGGTTTTAGGCAGATTTTTGATAGTTGAGGGGGGAATAGGATGTGGTCAAAATCAGGGGGGGGGGATAATATTAAAACAGTATTTTTGAGGGAGGAATATGATGAAAACTAAAAATCGAGGGGGAATAAGATGTGAGTCAAAATCGAGGGAGAAATAGGACTAAAGCAGTATTTTCAAGGGGGGAATATGCTGTTTTCCCTAAAGTTTTTGTATAAATAATAATGTTATAATGTTAAATAGTGATTTGTGTATATGCAAAATTTAATTTAAGTTATAGAAATATTTTTTATATAAAACATCTACTATTTAGTTCGAGTATTCGTTTCTGTAAGAATGAACATTTTCAGTCAATTTTATATTCTTTATTCTACACAAATATATAATTGATCATGAGTAAACACATGACGAATTTCGAAAATTGTTTACATTTGAATCGAAAAAATAATGTAGTATTTATTAATATTAAATACTAATAATGGAATATATATTTGTCATCTCTCGGTAATTATTTCAACCTAAATAATATTATTTAAATTGAACAATTTGTAAACATATAATATTTCTAGTTAAATTTAAATATCCAAAAAAACAAATATACTAATAAATATTTGAATTCCTTTAACGTTTTTTTATACTAAGAAAACATCTGTTCACTTGGCCATGTGTTTTAATGGGCGGAATATCAGAAATATCCTTATAGGGCTAAACCACTTGAAAAATACCCTTCCCCAAAATAATTATTAAATCCGAAAAATAAAAACTGAAGAAAAGAAAAATTTGCCCTTAATGTTCGAACGTGGAAAAATGGAAGTTCGGCAGTTTTTCGACGTGAAAAACTGCCGAAAACGAGAAAGCCGAACAATTTTTCGCCGTGAAACCTATTTAAAAGTTTATAGCAAGAAAGAAATAAGTGATGTCGAACTTGAGAGGGATCGATTTGAAGTTGGCGAGAAGGAAAATGGCTAGAATCAGCAGCATCACTAGCGAAGAGAGCACGAGTCAATCTTCAATGGCGTCAATAAGTGTAAGTAGTTCGATTTCTAGGGTTTTGCAAGCTTTCGAGTCACAAAATGGTTTATTGATTTGAAATGGGTGAGTGTCAGTGTCAGTGAGTCGGTTAGGTCGCAAGGGTCGCAGGAGTTGCATGAACATCTTCGACTCCGTAAGTCGGTTGAGTAGCAAGGGTCACAGTAGTTTCATGACCATCTTAGACTCAGTTTATTGATTTGAAACGGGTGAGTGTCAGTGTCAGTGAGTCGGTGAGGTCGCAAGAGTCGCAAGAGTTGCATGAACATCTTCGACTCTGTGAGTCGGTTGAGTAGCAAGGGTCGCAAGAGTTGCATGACCATATTCGATTCAGTGAGTCGGTTGTCTCAGTGAGTGGGATGGGTCGCAATGGTCGTTTGAGGGGCACGAGTCGGTTGAGTGTCGCAGAATGTCTGAGGGTCGTTTGAGTCGCATGGGTCGCACACGTCGGTTGAGGGTCGCACGGGTCGATTGCGTCGCATGGGTCGGTTGGGTCGCATGGGTCGCTTAGGTCGGTAGAAGTATAATGTATTCGTAATTGGTCATTTTGCAGGAAAAAGGGACTAAGAGGAAGGAGTGCGTGAGTGATGCTGATGCTGATTCTGATGCTGATGCTG
>CM071864.1:31951827-31963973 GCA_036759665.1 Gynandropsis gynandra | reverse complement strand
ATTTGGATTTTCGGTTGCAATCGGTTTGAAATTGAGTTGAATTCAGATTTCGAGTTAAAATTTATTCAAATTTTGATTTTTTTTAATTCGGATTCGGAATGAAATCGGGTTGAAATTGGGTTAAGAGTTAGTGTTAGTGTATGGATATGATTAATTTGTGTTTTTTTAGACAACACTTAAATTCAAAGAGTTAAAATATGATTTAATGTTTTTGTTTCTGTATGGATATGATTAATCCATGGGGGTGATGAGACGGTATTAAAAGCAACAAGAAATCCTAGGCGAGGGAACACTACAAAGGCCAACGAGGAATTCTACAACATGACATTTAAGGGAGGGGTTAATGATGCGTTTCGAGGGAGGAAACACAAACTGACGACGATGAGAGGATAGTGGAGGCGACGATATGGTGTTAAAAGTGGCGAAAAAGCTTGGACGACAAAGGAGAATGGATTAAGAGAAAAGGAGGATACCAAGGAAGGGTTTCAATCTCAAATGACCTTGGTCAAACGTCTTTTTGCAAAACAAACTTGTTTTAAAAAAAATTTAATATATTACTATTTTTTAGAAAAAAAAGATTATTAATTCTATACCCCTATTGTACCCAAATATTATAAAAATGTCATTCTTCTTGTATAAAAGCTATAGGTGACGCTAGACTTACTATTTCATTTTCAGACTTAAAAAAACTTTTCAATTCTCTCTCATTTTCAAAAATTCTCCAAAATCGTCTAAACAATTTCCAAATCTATAAAAAATGTCTCAAAATCTTGAAATCTCATCATCCTCTGCATATGAGTATCACGTGGTACCGTCAACAAAGGTATGTTTTTGTGGTCAAGTCCATCATTAGGTTTCCATCTTCGTACGAAAAGTTTTCATCTTTCACAATTTTTGGAACAATTTTCCTATATACACACTTGTACCATGGTGTAGATCAATTTCGTGTCACCCCGCATTATGCGACGCACAGATTTTACCACATATACACGTTGTACAAGCACGTTGTAGCACACACACATGCACTTTGTACCACACACGTTTTACAAGCACGTTGTACGACACACATATATTGTACCACACAAGTTGTACAAGAATGTTGTACCACACACATTCTACCACATGCATACATTGTACCATAGGCATATGTTGTATCATAGGCACACTTTGTACCACACACACACACGTTGTACCATACTCACACTTTGTACAACCAAATTTTACCACACACACATGATGTACAAGCAAATTATACCACACACACACATTATACCACATGCAGACGTTGTACTTGATTTTTCAGGGTTGCTATTGTTACAATACTAAACATTTCTTTTCTTTCCTATTGTTTGACACTGAGGACCAATGGATCCAAGAGGATTCTATTTCCAATCTAGCAAGTTTTTAATATCTTTTAAAATTACAACGAAGTACTCTGTGTTTAGGACCATTTCATAATTGCGAGAAGTCTTGCACCCTGAAGAATTGGAATGGTTCGTGTGACATCCTTAATTCAAACATTTATTCTATATGGAGAGGATAAAGAAAATAAAACCGTTGGGTTGGGGTGCTGCTTCTCCACTCGATAACGACAACGAAAAGAAATGAATTTTGGTTCGCGCTAAAGGGTGTGCGTATCCGATATTCGCTGATAGAGCATGACATGATATGTGGACTCAATTGTCATGGATATCCACCACAATGGTCAAGTTTTGGGGCGATGGGTTCAAGGATATGTATTGCAAAACCAAAAATCAATCACGACAATCGACGTGAAGAACAAGTTGTTTTCAATGTCGAAATCCGAAGGCCAGATGAAGATAGCCATATTGTATTTCTAAGACATGGCCATTAGAGGAAATAATAAATTCAATGGCCCCATTGAAATTTTTTGGTGCAAATTGTCGATGACCTGGAAGCTTGCACCAACTTTCCATGGCAAAGTTTCGTGTTTTCTAAGGTTTTTCATGAGATTAAGCACATGCTCACTATTTTTTAAGGAGAAGTGAAGAAAACATGGACCCTTCTTGGGTTTATTTTGCCCTTGGAGGTAAGTTAATTCATTTAAATTAATTAATTGTACTCCTTTGATTGGTTTAATAAATGTGTGTAAATTTGTTAACAGATTCTTATATATGAGAGCGTTCCAATAGTTTGTACCACACACACACACACACNCACACACACACACACACGTTTAGAACACATGTTATACCATATCTTGTACCACATACGTGTCCTATACACGTTGTACGCATTGTACCACACAAACGTTGTACCATATACGTCATATCACACATGTTGTACATGTTGTACCACACACGTCTACTGTACCAAACACATTGTGCAACACACACACAAGTTGTACCACACCTTGTACCACACACATTGTATGAGACGCTAACAATTCTTTTTCATTTTGATTTTCAAGAAAGCAATAATATTATCATCTCCAACAAAACCAAGGTCACTTACACGACAAACCTGATCTAGTTGTAGATAACTAGATGTCCAAGATAAGTAGAGGTGTTGCTATTTTTTTTCAAGACCTCTATGTTGTGGAAATGGCGGTGAGAAACATTGAAGCTCTTCCCAATACAGGTGAATCATCGCAATCGAGGACGACATTTGATGAATCATCTCAAATTTTTTTGGCCTTACCTCCAATCCCTTCTTTATCGAAATCTGTCCCACAGTCCAGGAGGCCCCAACAAAATCCATCGCGATCCAAAAATACCCTGTTTGAAGCGGTGTATGCGAGGGTGATGCAACATTCAATGGACGTCTGAAAAGTGTTAAAGATCGTCTCAACAATATTGAATGCCTTAAAAGTGTTAAAGACGTCAAAAGACAGATCAATAGTTTTGAACAACATTTCAAAAATTTGAAGGACGTCACAATACTATTGAATAAGAAGTTAAAGGACATCTAAATACGTTTGAAGGACTTCTTAACATTTTTAAAGAAGAAGTCAATGGACTTCTCAATACTTTAGAAGAACGTGTCAACAATTTTGAAGAACGTGTCAACAAATTTGAAGGACGTATGAAGAATATTGAAGATTGCATCATTAAGAATGTCCAAAAAATGGTAGAACCTGAATTAAATCATTATTATGACTGTGAAGAAGAAGAAGAAGAAAAAGAAGAAGAAGAAGAAAAAGAAGAGGGGCTAGGACTAAAAGGAAAACAATTGAAGGCCCTCAAAAGGTGGAGGATAATGCAGCCATCGATGTAGAAGAGGACGCGATACACTACAAGAAAACGCGCAAAGAAAGATGCCTCTGGTGTAGAGGATATTGCAGAAAGAATGGCTGGAGAGAAAGCTCAAGCTTAAGCATGCTCCAGCAAGGACACACAATCGTCGAACTTGATTAAGTATCACGCGGATATCGAATAATCATGTTTGAAAGTTTTTCAATGGTGAAAAAGGCGGTTGGAAATAAAAATTAGGGAAACTCGAGATTCAGAGCTTTTTTAAGTTCTGATGACCCAAACCATAACGGTTTTTCCGAGGTATGTATGATTTAATTTTCCTCCTTTTGATTTCTTCCTATTTTTTATTTTTTCCTGAACGTTGTACCACACATTGTACAAACACATTGTATAATGTGGTTCAACGAGTGTGTACAATGTTGTACGATGTGGTACAATGTGCTTGTACAATATTGGGCTATGTGTGGCATAATGTGCTTGTACAATATGGTACAAGCACGTTGTTCAGACATCGTACCCACGTGATAAAATGTGGTACAACGTCCGTGTACGTGCGGTACAAGGTACTTATACAATGTGTGGTACGACATGGTACAAGCACGTTGTACACACATTGTACCACGTTGTACATATATTGTACCACACGTTGTACCATACGATGTACTCATGTTGTACAACAATAATTTTTTCACATTGTACCACACATTGTACTAATACAATTTTCACCATATACAACATATTGATGAATGTCTTGCATTGTTGATGAAAGGGCGATCCAAGGTCCACAAATTGTATGAACTAGAGAGCTTTCATTGCTGATGAAGTATTCTCTGAATACCTTCTTACCAACTTTACAAAGTTGCTTGAAGAGTATGCTCGCCAATTTATGAAAACGTGGGACGACGTAAATGTGGCTTACATCATCATAAACATCTGAAGCCCTGAAACAGACAATCCAATTAATTAGATTGGTATGAAGGTTGTGTTGGATGGTGAGGAACTCCTTTTGTTCGATACGTTGAGGAAAATCTACAACAAAGGGCAGATGGACACAAATGTGAAGCCATATGCATGTGGTATTCCTCGAATGCTAATAAAATCTAGTGTACCACAGCTTGCCCAATTGAATGATCGAGTGTGGAAATACCGACACATCAAAAATGCCGCCCAAAATATATTTTTGGGTATGTTTTGTAATTTCAGTTCCTTATATTATATGTGATATTTTGTTTTATGAGTTTACTCATATGTTTTAATTTGTTATAGGGAAAATTATTGTGGACCGCGGTGCATTAAATTTATCGAATATTACTTGTTTAGCATGCTCTTGTTTATTCTATTCATTTTTTNTTTTTTATTATTTATTTGTTATTTGATTTCCAATTTTGTAATTAATCAATCTTCTAGTTGTTTATCACAGTTATGAAGAACAGGAGATCGAACATGTGTGGTATAACATGAACAACATGTGTGGTACAACGTATATGGTACAACATATGTGGTACAACATGTGTGGTACAATGTGTGTGGTACATGGTACAACGTTCGTGACAAAATGTTCGTGGTACAACGTGTGTGGTACAACGTTCATGGTACAACATATGTGGTACAATGTGTATGGTACAATGTGTGCGGTACAATGTTCTTGACACAATATTCGTGGTACAATGTGCGTGGTAAACCGTTTGTGGTAAAATATGTATAGTACAACGCGTGTGGTACAATGTTCGTGATACAACGTGTGTGGTACCCCTGTACAAGGTTGTACCGACAAGAACATTGGATTTTAAACTTGAATTTGAATTTTAAACTTACACTTGTTTCTACAGTTTGAATTTTAAAAGAGAAAAAAGGAAATAGACAAATCTAATTTCTGTCAAATAATAGATCACAAAAGAATAAAAAAACAAATCTGATTTATTAAAACATATTGCCTAAAATAGGAAAAAAACAAAAGTGTATCTCAAAAGGTGTGAGAATAAGTATTTTCTCAATATTCAAATATTTAAATAAAATCAATATTAATATAATTGGATTGTAACCTGGTTGAACTTTAAAATTTTAGGTTGACCATGTTAAATTCATCATTATCATGGTTTTTTAATCATAATACATGTTTAGTTTACTAAAAATGACACATTATAATTGTTTATAGCAACAAACCATATATTATGTGATGGAATATGTAATTGTACATAAACCTCATACTATGTCTTTCTTGTCTTAGTTTATGGTTGATGATTAAGAATAATAACAATTGAATTATAAATTCTGTCTTGATATAAATAAGGAATAATGCATTAGGTTAACTACTAACTAAGGTCCAACCCAAAAATCAAAGGTACATCCAGAGTACAACTCGATTTTATAAAATGTGATTTCGTATTTTCGGAACTTGCATGTTTATTGAATCCCATAAATACGATTTAAAGGGGTTCATATATAATCAAAACAACCTTTGGCAGCGGTAAGACCATGGAAAAAAATTTATTAATATCGAAGAATCTACAAGTATACGTTGGACTTCTCAAATCCACCGAATAAATTTTTCCATCATGACCAATGATATTGAATTAGAGTGTAAAGCTGTTTAGTTCATGCATCTGTAGCCTTGTCAACTCCATGACCCATATGTATAATATGCTCTCCAATGAAGGTGTCAGCTTCTATGTACTTGATCCATCGACATAATGTTTTGTATGCTTACTGAAGCATTATGCTACCTTTAACATCATAGCGTCCAACAATGGTAACAAGAAGTATTTCCTTGCCTCTTTAAATACCAAATCTATAGATTCAGCTCCATTGATAGTATCAATGTCGTACCGCTCCCCATGAGAATAACATCTTGCCCATTTTTCAAGCTCAACACCATCTTCGACATATATAACAACTTGATGGTACTTAGTCTTGAATTCATCATAAATGTCGTGAAATCGTATTACCGAATAGGTAATAGCACATTGTCTAAACTTCACGGTTATGGATTCCTTATTCGTTTTCCTACAATAATAAACCTTCAATTTCACAAATTGCTATAAATGCAAAACAAAAAAAACCCATGTTTAGCATTCCTGTATACCTCACTTATCGCGTTGGCAATGCTCTTATTCCAATCCAAGACGAATACCAAATCATGATAATTTGATGTTATCTTTTGAAGCTTCATTATAAACCTTGTATAACTAGCATCATTCTCTGAGTTTGCTACTCCAAAAGCAACTAGATATTACTGAAAATTGGCGTCTTGACCGATAGCAATGATCAAGACTCCACCATAGGCATTCTTCAAGAAAGTTCCATTCACGACAATTACTTTTCTTAATGCTCCAAAACCCTCAATACAAACTCCTAATCCAAAAAATTAATACTTGAATCTGTTATTGTTTTCTAATTTAAGATGTGTAACAACATCCCTCATTCACCTTCTTTAGCATGTGCAAGTAACATGGAACTATTTCAAAACTATTTTCGGAACTATCACGTACATTATACTCAACCAACTTCTTTCCTCTCCATGTTATAGAATATGATTCTTTTACACCAAAACATCCATGAACCATCATTGTAATTTTTATTGGACTTGGTGTATCTAGTTGTTATCATTCCTTCAAAAGGGATTGAACCATTTTTGGTATGCCAACATTATTACTCGATTCACCTGGGGAGCATGTATGCATCTTGTTGTGTACCATCACTAAGAAAGTATCTAAAAGATTTCGTCTAGCCACACGTAATGACCATTTGCACTCGAAATCTCTTTGTTTTCATGTTGTGGAAAAAAATGTCTTCATCGACTTCACTACATTAATTCCAAAGCATTTCATGCATACAATGTTTTTAACCAACAACATGACATCTTCTTTGCATGCAAATTCTTAACCCAAATAAATGTCGAACCCGTCTTCCCATTCAAAACATGAGGAACCAATAATCATTAAATCATCAAGGGACACTTCATTCTCTGCTTCAACACATTCTGCATTTTCAACTTCATTTTCAGGTTCATAAAGTTCAGCTTCAATGACGGACCCAACTTCAACACCAACTTCATTTTCAAGATCAGTTTCGGCTTCAACATATTGTTCGTTTTCAACACGTACTATTTATTTTATTACTTCTATGCTCTCAACATGTAGGACATTTCTTCATCCATCCTTGCTAACTTCAAATAAAAAGCCAATAAAAACCTCATCATGGAAGATGTATGAAGGTCTCTTAGGTCCTATAATCATCAAGACATAGCTCAATCTTATCTTCCTACTGATGGGATCAACAAGATCATTATATTTCAAATTGCGCAAACTTTTATTCAACATTATTCCATAAACTTCATCATTTTCCGAAACCTACTTTGTCGATTTATCATTTTGGATCTTCTAAATAAAACCTCTCAAAATGAAAATGAATTACTAACCACTCAATAGCTCCTTTAACATCCACGCTACACAACAACATGATATAAAATGTCAGAAAATACATCAATCAACATTGTGCCACACAAGGTCTACCACACATTTATACAAGACATTGTACCACACGCATTGTTGGTACAACATTGCAGATATAACGGGTGTGACACAACGTTTGTGGTATAATGCGTGGTAGAACGTGTGTGGTACAATATGTGTGGTATGTGTGGCACAACAAGTGTGGTACAACGTGTTTAATACAACGTGTATGGTACAATGTCTGTGGTACAATGTCTGTGGCAAAACGTTTGAGCATGTGGTAAAACGTGTGTATTACAATGCATATGATATAACGTGTGTGACACAACGTTTGTGCTAGTACAAAGTGTGTGGTGCAATGTTCGTCTAGTACAACGTGTGTGGTACAATGTTTGTGCTAGAACAACGTGTGTAGCTCGACCAACGTATGTAAAAAGAAAAATGGCTACATCAGATTACCTCGACGAATTAGAACATAAGTCAGTTGAGATTAAATTTAAATCAAAGGTTATATTAGAAGATTTTCACCCTCATTAAGACCATTTCAGATTTATCACCATCAAAGAAGGAGGCGCTCAATGGAAGAGTTGATAAAAAATGGGTTCTTTTAGGTTTGGTTTAAGTTAAAATTCCTTGGCTATATTGATTATTTCAAATTATATGTATGCCATTTTATGTTATTTTTGATAATGATAATATAACTTTCAAATCTATGAAAATGTAATCGCTTTTCACATTTATTATTTATTATTTGTATTTTTTTTGAAATGATGATTTTAATAAAACATTTAACTTTTCTCATTTATTCCTTTAAATAAATAATTATTTATACTAAACGAATGTATTTAATTTGTTCAAAGTATATATTTACAAAATTATATATAAATGTATATTTTAATTCATTTATCAACAATCAATACCAACTAATCATTTAAAATAATATATAAAATTAATTTTTTATTAAATAAATTGAACATTATAATATTATATTATATATCAATGTAGGTTTTTAACAATATTTAAAAAAATTACATATCACACATTCCACTCATTCAACATAACCACAATCAATACGAACTAATTATTAAAAAAATACATAAAATAGTTTTTATATTAAATAAATTAAAAGTCGCAATATTATTATGTGTATCAATGTAGATTTTTTAAACATATTTTAAAAAATAAATATCACGCATTCTACTCATTGAACAAATATGTTATATAACAACAATGCAAGAGAAATTTATCAAATATTAAAATTTAAAATGAAATATAATCAATAAATTGAAGATAAACCCTACACTAATAAAAAAATACAGAATGAACACAAATAAATTGTAATACCAAGTAAAACCATATATATAGGTAGATTTTTCCTTTAAGATGACATCAAAATTGTTCAAAACGATAGAAAATTTAACAAAAATAAAATTAATAAATGTGAAATAATTTAATGGTAAACAATATCGTATTTATGATTAGCATGAGTTCAATTATTCAAAATATGTACAAATAAAATATTTTATAAGTATAGAATAAAGTAGAATGTGGAATAAATATAATCCATAAAAAATTATAAATATAGAATAGAAGAAGCAAGAAAATTTTATAAANAAATATGTACAAATAATTTAATAGTAAAAAATAAGGTATTTTATTATTAGCATTAGTTCAAACTTAAAATATATAGACTATACAAATATAAAATAAATAACTAAAAACTTGAAAGTAACTATAACTTTATACAAAAATAATAAAGTATCGTTGTTATTTTTAAATGTATAGGTTTATGAGATTAACTAGAAGTACATAATGTTAATACTTTCCAAAATTATTGTGATACTTTGGATAATTAGAATTGAAATAAACGTTCCATTAAAATTTTCATTTTATCAAACTCATCTATAAACCTCTAATAGTATATAAATATGCTTGTCATTTTGATATTAGTTTTTTTTCTTTTATACTTTTATATACAATTTAGTATTTTTGTAACGATTTTGTAAATCATATATATAAAAGTTCTTACATTTGCAACCACCACAACCCTCCACATCAGATTTTTAAAAAAATTAAACAAACCCCTTCCTTCTCGCTTTCCGTCCGCTCCCTTTCCTCTTCGATTCACATAAATCCTTCGACCTATGGTTCCCCGCAATCCTCAGGTGATCGAAGCTCTCTCACATTCTCCTTTCTCCTTCCCTCTCTCACGTTGCCGTCGTGCTTATATGTTCTCTCTGTTTTGGATTTTTCGACGAGTCATTGCGATTGCAACGAGCTCTGTGCCGGTGGTAATTGCTTCCTTGGTTAATAATTTGTTCTCTTTGTTTCCGAGTATTTGCAGTTCGAAGAGTCATGGCAAATGCAACGAGGTCGGTGCCGGCGAAGAGTGGCTTGCCAATGTGGTGTCCGGTCACTCCGTCTCTCTCTCGTCGTCTTCCAATTTATTTTCCTCCAATTTTCCTTCATCTTTCAAGGTAAAATTTAAACCTGAATGTCCTTTTATGATGGTATGAAATCGGGAAACGATTCACAGACATACGCATCTATATTGATATACTTTCCAAAGTGTACGGAGGCGTATGTATATGGTTTGAGATTTCTGTTGGAATCTAATTTTTGGTTTGTCTGCAATGAATTCAGTAATGTCATTAATCACGACGAGAGAGGTTCCAATTTTAGTTGAGTTTAAGATGATGAGAGGGGTATTTGGTTAGAAACTAGATGCATATCCTTTTTTAGAGAAGAAATTTGATAATCCATTTGTGTTTTTGTCTTTCTCCATTTGTGGTTCTTTTCTTTAATCTCTTGCATAATGCTATGTGGGAATGACTGAGTATGATGAAAAGGCAGACAGATGATGATTGCAATTATTCCAAATACAATCATATGAGAAGGCAGACAAATATAAGGATATAAGGATAGATTTTCCAGCAACATATCACGTTGGAATCAAATCAGAAGTAACAACATGATTCTTTACTGTCATCTTCTAAGATGCTAAGATGCTTCATCTTCTAGAAGGCTTGTCATCTTCTAAGATGCTAAACAAAGCCGTGTTACTAAGCTTTGAGGGGATTCTCTAAGCTAATAGTTGAAATTAGCGCATCTGTTATATTGACATAGCTTAAGCAAAATGGTTAGATGTGTTACTATCTCAGCAACACAGTTTCTAAAGCCTGCAAAGGTGTGCAACCTTGTGGCCTCTAGAAGAATTGAGTTATTTTCTCAGTAAAATGTTATGTATACATGGCTACACTGCCTTACCTTTTGTGCAAGAAGTTCATGATGAGCCTCCTGCTACATCTGGAATTACTTTCCTCTTCTGTTATAAACTTCTTTTTTGATCTTGATTTGAAGTTCTACTTGCCATGGCAGAACAATCTGTTCAAAGAAAGCTTGAGATCCACAGGTGTATCAGGAGTTGAAGTCGGTACAAGGCTCTGCATTACTAACTTGGAACAGGGTGTGACGAATGAAGATATAAGGGTATAGCTTAAATAGCACTTTGTGTTTCTTGGTGTTCTGATAGGTTATCTGAAATCACGGTACTGTCTTTTGTAATTCAGGAGCTCTTTGCTAAGACAGGGAGCTAAAGAGATTTGCTATTCATTACGACAAATTTGCGTGACCAAGCGTAAGTTTTTCCAACATGTATGTAACAACAGATTCATCTGAAAAGACGTAAAAGTTTGAATCTTTAGTCAAACTTTCATTATCTTTTTCAACCCATTTAGTCAGATCTCTTCTTTCTAATCTTATTTCACTTCTGGGTTTTCCAAATTCTCTATCGTTTGTTTTACATATACGTACATAAAGAAGAGTTTTTTTCTTAGATTTCATTGATCATTTCATTTGATCTTTGTTCCTTTGATTGTTTATGACTGTAGAGATTATGTATTGGCTGTTCGAAGGAAAGGTGTCAAGAAAAGCTGGCCATTTTCCCAAGAAAATCTACAGCTGTGTCTCAAACATGGCGTAAAACAACCTTTACCTCCATTTCAATCCGTAGGTTCCATTGAAGATCATTAATCTCTCAAGCCATGTACGGTTGATATCTCATCCAAAGTTACAAAAAAGACTCAAGAATCTCCAATGCAAGTAGAGTGTTTGGAATCTGATCAGACTGTAAAGTATTGACCTTTAAGAAGCAAAATTGAGATTCCGATCAAACCCACAAGCAAAAAGTGTCGGCTGGTGGTGAAATTTGGTAATTCATCAGTTGTTGAAGACATTACATATGAATTAATGGCATCATCAAAGACATGTCCTGTTTGCAAATCATTCTCTTCATCTTCAAACACTACATTGAATGCTCATATTGATCAATGTCTTGCTTCAGTAAAGCCTGTGTCAGTAGTTCCAAGTTCAAGAGTGGTAAAGCATAAAATCAAGCCTAGGAAAATCAGAGTGCTGACTGATATTTACACTATGGCAAAAGAATGTACATTGGAAGAGTTAGATAAACGAAACAGCACGA
>CM071864.1:31898015-31925217 GCA_036759665.1 Gynandropsis gynandra | reverse complement strand
GACACCGGGATTTCACTCTCTAATCCCACGGAGTACCGCTCCATTGTTGGCGCACTACAATATCTATCTCTCACAAGACTGGATGTTAGTTTTGCTGTCAACAAGCTGTCTCAATTCATGCATGCTCCCACGGATGTTCATTGGCAAGCCGTCAAAAGAGTCCTACGCTATCTTGCTGGCACGAAAGAGAGAGGTATCTTCTTATCCGCCAAGAACAACCTCTCTTTACATGCCTTTACCGATGCAGATTGGGCTGGAGATTCACTTGATCTCAAGTCCACTGGGGCGTATCTACTTTTCCTTGGTGCACATCCTATTTCCTGGTCGTCTAAGAAGCAAACGGGACTCTCCCGTTCGTCTACCGAAGCTGAATACCGCTCCATTGCGTCCACAGCCGCGGAAGTTCTATGGGTTCTTGCCTTACTATCCGAGATTGGAGTCACGTCATCATCACCACCTACCATCTATTGTGACAACATTGGAGCAACATACCTCAGTGCCAAGCCCGTCTTTCACTCCCGAATGAAGCACTTGGCGCTAGACTATCTCTTTGTCCGTGGCCTAGTCGAGTCGAACACTATTCGGGTCACACATGTTCGAGCCGCGGATCAACTTGCTGACATTCTCACAAAGCCTCTCTCGAGGCTTCCGTTTCAGATTTTGTGTTCCAAGATTGGACTCACCGAGGGTGCTCCATCTTGAGGGGGCGTGTAAAGGGTACATGTATAGGGGTATATACGTCTTTTTGTAATTACATCTCTTATTGTAATTTAGGTCTAATACTCTTGTACATATAGCCGTTTGGCTTGATTCATGTAATCTATTCAGATTCGAATTCTTCAGTGTCTATAAGTGTAAGTAGATCAATTTCTAGGGTTTTGCAGGATTTCGAGTCGCAAAATGGTTTATCGATTTGAAATGGGTGTGAGTCTCAGTGAGTTTGTTGAGTCTCAGTGAGTCGGTTGAGTCGCAAGAGTCGGTTGTCTCAGTGAGTCGGTTTGGGTCGCAATGATCGCTTGAGCGTCGCAGGGGTTCTAAGTGTCGTTTGAGTCGGTTGTCTCAGTAAGTCGGTTTGGGTCGCTTGAGCGTTGCAGGGGGTGTAAGGGTCGTTTGAGTCGGTTTTCTCAGCGACTCGGTTGTCTTAGTGAGTCGGTTTGGGTCGCAATGGTCACTTGAGCGTCGCAGTGGGTCTAAGGGTCATTTGAGTCGGTTGTCTTAGTGAGTCGGTTTGGGTCGCAATGGTCGCTTGAGCGTCGCAAGGGGGTCCAAGGGTCATTTGAGTTGGTTGTCTCAGTGAGTCGGTTGTCTTAGTGACTCCGTTTGGGTCGCAATGCTCACTTGAGCATTGCAAGGGGTTCCAAGGGCCGTTTGAGTCGGTTGTCTCAGTTAGTCGATTTGGGTCGCAATGGTCGCTTGAGTCGCATAGGTCGGTTGAGTTGCATTTGTCGCTTGAGTCACATAAGTCTCAGTGAGTCGGTTGAGTGTCGCAGAGGGTCCGAGGGTCGTTTGAGTCACATGGGCCGTTTGAGTCGCATTGGTCGATTGAGTCACATGGGTCGCTTGAGTCAGTAGAAGTCTAATGTATTATTAATTAATTGGTCATTTTGCAGGTGGCGCTAATGCCAAAGTTTGTGTATGAATTCAAGCACATGGACAGAATGGTAAAGATCACCACCAAGTGTTAACCTCACGAGACAATAACGACACTGGGAGGAATCTTAGATGAATACGAGTTGCATTACTTCGAAAAGGAGTCACAATTTAGGCATTTATTCCATTTTCAGTGTGACTCCACATTGACTAAGGTTCAAATGTCTATCCTTTTAAATCACTCCGTGATTGTACGGGACCAGAAGGAGTTGTGGTTCGTCTTAAACGGTGTTCCCATCCGGTACTCTATAGTGGAGCACGCACTAATTTCCGGATTGAAATGTGGACCATATCCCAAAGGATGGGAGTCCAATAGGGGTGATAATTCAAGCGGAAGAATTTCAGCCATGGAAAGGTGACCCCCGCACAAATCATTGGAAAGCTTATGAAGGCGAAGAATGCCGGCGACTGAACGAGGTTGGAAACTTTAATGTTGTTGGCGCAAGTTCTATCAGCCATGATCTCATTGACATGGTTGATGACTTGGAATTTTGTGAAAGCTTTCCATGGGGCCGTTACACATTCGAGAAGATTGTGGATACTTGCCGCAAGCACGTTACCGGGGAATCACTAAAACCAAAATGGTATTGTGATGGTTTCATGATCCCACTAATGGTAAGTTGTATATATTATTCGAATAACTTGAATGTTTTCGTACTTTTTGCATTATTATCATTTTGTTTTAATGTTGCAGTTACATCCATTCGAAACCATCATTAGTTTGGGCGGAAATGGATGGTATGTTGATGTTATGGATGCGGATCCATCATGCCCAAGAATGTGCAAGGAGATGGTTAAATCCAGTATTAACCTGAAGTATGTAGATGTGATAAGGCTGATCAGAGATTCTAAGGTAACAATCACACAAGGGTCACAAGGAAAACAAGGGTCACAGAGGGCAATAATGGTTATTTTTTGTTTTTCAGGATATTTGAAGTATTCTTCGTGCTGAACACAAAGAGGATGGTTTACTTTTTAATCTAGACGATTATGAGGGATGCTACGATCCCGATGTTCAGATATGGATGTCCAAAGGGTATTTGTTGGGAGGACATCCGTAAGCAAGAATTGCTGACGCGAAAAGCATTTCTTGGTGATAAAAAGAAGGGGAAATGGAAGGGGACTAAGAGGAAAAAGAGCGTGGGCGAAAAAATGACAGAGATTAAAGACTCAGAAGATGAAGGAAGGGTAGGTGTTGCTGAAGCTGATGAAGAAGGAGATGGTTATTCTAAAACTGAAGCTGAAAGAGAAGGTAAGGATGAAGCTGAAGGAGAAGAAGTTGCAATCCGTCTGAAACTAGAGCAGAAATTAATGAAGGAAATAAGGAAGTCGGAGAAAAAAAATTATCAACACTATAAGAGATCTTCTAAGGGATGTCGAGTTTCATTTGCCTAGTCTGAAAGCACAGGCGGCAAACCCCAAAGGTGCTGAAAAGGCAACATCAAAATCTGCCAAGAAAGATGCGAGCACTGCAAACCAATCTTCCGGCACTGTTAGAGATGATGATTTTGAATTCCTTCAACGTCCATATCCAGTGTCAAGAAAAGAGCNAACCCATGTGACCCTTCCGACCCATGTGACCCTTTCGACCCATGTATATAAGTTAACGTCTACATCTCTTCTCTTAGTATGCGTATCTAACCCATATTTGTAAAGAAAAGAGCCAAGCGAAGAGCCGGTTGAGTTAGAGTCTAAAAATGACTATGGAGATGGCTCAGAAGAGGATTTGGCTAATATTTCGAGATTAGTTGAAAATATCGCATCTGCCGCCACCATTCCTCTAACCGAATACATTTCTGGAGAGGTAACTGTAGTCGTTGCTCCTGATGAAGTTCCACCAAGTAAGTAATAATTAGTGAAAAAGTTCATTTGAGTCAATTTCCATCGAGAGTCGGCATGGGTCGCAAGGGTCACATGGGTCGCTAGAATCGCATGGGTCGCATAAGTCACATGGTCGTATTAGTCCAAGGGTCGCATATGTCCCACGGTCGTATAAGTCCCATGGGTCGCATCTAATGAATGAAGTAATTTTATGCATATGCTCTAGTGGTTACTGTCGATGAAGTCACCGACGAAGAAACTACAGTCGGTCTAGTTGTAGAGGTCGCCCCTAAGGAGGTTCCTTCCGAGGAAACTACAATCGGTCCTGTCGAAGAGGCCCCCTCTAAGGATAAGGAGGTTCCTTCAGAGAAAACTATAGTTGGTCCTGTCGAAAAGGCTCCTTCTAAGGATAACGAGGTTCCTTCCGAGGATACTACAGTGGATCCTCTTGAAGAGATCCCCTCTAAGGATAAGGAGGTCCCACCAAGTAAGTACGGTCTTTTGAGTCACAGAGGTCGCATTGGTCGTATGGGTCGAATGGGTCACAAAAGGTCGAATGGGTTGTATAGGTCGAATGGGTCACAAAAGGTCGCATAGGTCGTAGGTCTGCATAGGTCGCTAGGTCATAGGGTCGCATTGGTCGCCATATGCTTAATGAAGTAAATTTTATGCAGGTGCTGGACCTTTATCGAAGGAGTCTGCGGCATATGTTGAACCTCCGCAGTACCTAAACGAGTTTTAAGACCACGAAAGGCATATGTTGAACCTCCACTGACGAAAAGAGCAAGAACAGTGCGAGGGAGAGGGCGAGGGAAAGATGTTAGTGGAGTCCAAGAACCCGAAAAGAAGGTTGTTCAAGAACCCAAAAAAAGTTGGTTCAAGAACCCGATAAAAAGGTGGATGAAGAACCTTCGTTCTGGTGGAAGCCCAAGGGATTAGAAAAGGTCTTGATAACTTGAGAACCTTCGTTCATTGACGCAAGCGGTGAAAGGTTGACTGCTCTATATATGTTCCTCACGAAATTTGGACATGAGAGTTGGTGGAAATCTGATCTAGATACTCCCCGAGAGCCAGAGTTTTTGGAGATTATATTAAAGTCCGACGTATGGCTTGAAGATGATGTAAGTTTTTTAAACCCGTAGTCACAGAGGTCATTTTGTGTCATATGTATTCATGTCGGTTAATTTTTTTTTATTTTTTGCAGCAATTAGAGGAGGCGTTGTTGACGCAGTATTATTGCATGAAGACATTTCTCGCGATATTTAAGAAACTTTACGTTTGTCTTGTTGTTGTCATGCACATCCTCAAGTTGTTGTCGTACAATGATATGGACACTTTGCCGGAGTTTCTTAGTGATTAGTTGAATGGCAAGTATCCATTCAGAAGTATGGAACCAATGAGTGATTTCGAAGGCTTTATCTCGGTTCTAAACATTCCATCGATCAAGAGAAAATATGTAGCATGTCATTGGGTAGCCATCAAAGCGTAATTAAAAACCCAATGCATCACAATATACAACTGCCAGCAGAGGCTTAAAAAAACACATATCGATCCGGTGATTGAGAATCTAAAAAAAGCTATCCCTAAGATGTTCATTTTCGGAGGGTTTCCTTCATTGGCTTCTGGAGAAGATGAATAGAAATATGAGTGTTTTGAAGGTCTGACACAGAACAAAAGCGGGAATGACTGTGAATTTACTTCTACAAATTCGTAGAAGCCTCGGTAATGAAAGCACGTCATGATTTGCACTGCATTTGCGACGAAAATTTTCTTTCCATGCATGAGAAGATTGCGGCTGAGGTATTTAGTAATGAAAAATGTATCGCTCCACCCTGAGATTAACTTGATATTTGGTACCTTGTTATTTTTTGGGAGTGGAAGATGTAAATATTTGGTATATTGTTATTTTTTTAAATATTTCATACATTGTTATTTTTTTAAAATTTCTTCATAATAATAAAAGAAGTCGCAGGGGTAAAAGGGTCGCATGGTCAAGGGTCGAACGGGTACAATGGTCCGAGGGTCGCACAGATCCGAGGGTCGCAGAGGTACAAGGGTCGCAGAGGTTCAAGGATCGTAGAAATACAAGGGTCATATAGGTACATGGGTCGCAGAGGTACAATGGTCCGAGGGTCGCAGAGGTTCAAGGGTCGTAGAGATACAAGGGTCGCAGAGATACAAGGGTCGTTCGACGATTTTACCCGTTCGACCCTTGACCCTGCAACCCTTTTATCTCTGCGACCCTCACACCCTTGCAACTTTCTGACCCCTGCGACCCTTTTATCTCTGCGACTAGGGGTGGGCGTTTCGGGTTACCCAGACCGACCCAACCCGTGAGATAAACGGGTTTTGTAGAAAACCCATATGGATTCAAAATCTAAAACCCAAATGGGTTCGGGTCGGTCCGGGTTGGGTTCAGGAGAACCCGAGGAACACGAGGAACCCGAAAAAAAAACCCTAACCCTTCTAACCTAATTTTTTGTATGTTAAATTTGGAACCCGAATTACTCGTTAAACCCGAATTACCCGTTTAAAATCCGAATTATCTGTTTAAAACCCGAATTACGCGTTTAAACCCGAATTACCTGCACTTAAATAACCCAAAAAACCCAAAGAACCCGAAGTACCCGAGAACACGAAAGAACCCAAATACAATTCGGGTTTTTTTGGGTTCAATATTTCAAAACCCGAACAACTCGAACCCAACAAGAAACCCGAGGAACCAATCCCGAAAACCAAATAGGTTTTTTTGGGTTCAATTTTTAGAACCCGAGGACCCCGAACCCGAGGAACCCATCCCGAAACCCGAAACGCCCACCCCTACCTGCGACCCTTGTATCTATGTGACCCTTGTACGTCTGCGACCCTTGTATCTTTGCGACCCTCGGTTCCTACGACACTTATTATTTACAAATACAATTATTTACAAATAATATGAATAATTTATTATTTATTATTTACAAATACAATTATTTGCAAATAATATGAATAATTTATTATTTATTATTTACAAATATAATTATTTACAAATAATATGAATAATATATTATTTATTATTTACCAATATATTTACAAATAATATGAATAATTTATTTTTTACCAATACAATTATTTACAAATAATTAACTCAAATCAGCGACCCGTGTCCATCTGCGACTTTCTTCAACCCCTTCTGATGGTAGCGCCACCACATGCCACGGGCCTTAGATATGCCTCCCACAGTAGACCCTATCCCTTCATCTGATATATCTTACATTGTTTATGGAAAAGACCTTTTGACCTTGCAAACCCTATCGGAAGTGTCCGCGACATCCGTAGAAAGGAATAAAAATCGTGAAAATCCTTACCCAAGTCGCGACATCACCCAAGTCCGTATTGTGGTCACTTACCAATGCGTCTACGGCCATATTCGAACGAGTGACTGGTACCACCGTGACAATCCTCTGAACAGGAGTGGCGAAGGTGACGTGAAAGACCATGTCACCTTCATGACGAAAAATTAAGTAATCCCCAATACGTAAGTGTAGGCCGTTGGAGAAATCTTTCCACCCGTGAGTGAATCTGGAGCCATCCAACTTGACTTCCCATGTTCTATTAGACCCATTCCGTTTAAGCGTTACCGTGTTGTTGTCCCTCATTTTCCCGTAAATATAATCATCAAAGAAGATCTTCCGGATATTCTGTAACAAAAAACGAACAAAAAAGTCAAATATGTACATTCTCTACATGTAACATACCGACAGATGAATAAGATTACAATGTATTTCTCCATATAGTGCGGAAAAATATCTCTGAGAAAATGAGGGAAAAATGGCATTTTTAGAAAAATTTGATGGAAGATGTTGAGAGTTTGGGAGAAAGAATATGGTGTTATTATAAAAAAAAGAAATTGATGGAACATGACCCTGATATCCAATCGTCGTCAGATGGAATCCAAAAAGACATGACTACAGAAGTACATGGGTCGCATACATTACGTTTTTTAAAATTTTTTTAAATTTTACGAAAAGTTCGGTGGGAAATTTGGTGATAGAATTTTTTGCGGGTCGCATATATGCAAAATTGACGGATTTACGGGTTAGCAATGATAAAATGTCAACAAACCAATCAAAATAATACATTTACAACGTCAAACTAATAAATGCCAATTGAGGATCGCATGGATCGCATGGGTTGCACGGTCACATATAAGGATCAATAAATGCGAAATCGACGAATTTACAGGTTTATAATGATAAAATGTCAAAAACCAATCAAAACAATACATTTACAACGTCAAACTAATTAATTCCAATTTAGGGTCGCATGGGTCGCACGGTCACATATCAGGATCAATAAATGCGAAATCGATGAATTTACGGGTTTATGATGATAAAATGTAAAAAACCAATCAAAACAATACATTTACAACGTCAATCAATGATTAAGACAGATTATGACCCATATGTCCCTAGTTTAGTTGTGTATATCCAATGCCTGTGCTTCAAAAGCGATAATAGTGTTTTAAGAACTCGCCGGATGAGTTTGACAAAATTTCAAATAACACATTCAACATTTTTTCAAATGTCGATATTCTTTATATTATTGTCTATATCGATTCTAAATTAGACATACAACTCAAATATATTGATAATTGCATATTGATAATGGCATGGGTCGTATATAAGGATCAATACATACGAAATTGACGAATTTACGGGTTAACAATGATAAAATGCCAAAAACCAATCCAAACAATAGATTTACAATGTTAAACTAATTAATGCCAATTGAGGGTTGCATGGGTCGCATGGATCGCACGGTCACATATAAGGATCAATAAATGCGAAATCGACGAATTTACGGGTTTTAATGATAAAATGTCAAAACCAATCAAAACCGATAGTAGTGTTTTATTGTCTATATTGATTTTAAATAAGTCATGGGTGAGAAGGGTCACATGGGTCGGTAGGGTCGCATTGGTCGCATGAGTCATATTTGTTCGCATGAGGTCGCATGAGTCAGATGGGTTCTAATTTAATCCAATTGAGGGTCGCATGAGTCGAATTATAATGAAGAATTTATCAAATTATAATTATTCTAAATTGGACATGGGTCGGAAGGGTCACATGGGTCGAAAGGGTCGCATGGGTCATATTTGTTTGCATGAGGTCGCATGAGTTGGATGGGTTCTAATTTAATCCAATTGAGGGTCGCATGGGTCAAATTATAATGAAGAATTTGTCGATTTATAATGATGAAAGTCACAAAAGGTTTAATCAAAATAATACAAATAATATAGTATCACACGATCACTATCTAACAAACCTTTCTTTTTTTTAAGTCGGCGTTGTCTCGGTTGTCACGTTCCAAACACTGTCAGTGATGCTGGCTTCTGAAGATGGGGTTTGTCTCGACGAAGAAGATGAGGTTTGTCTCGACAAAAATAGGGTTTGTATCGACGAAGAAGATAGGGTTTGTCTCGACAAAAATAGGCTTTGTATCGACGAAGAAGATGGGGTTTGTCTCAACAAAGATAGGGTTTTTCTCGATGAACCAGACGGGGTTTGTCTCGACGAAGATGGGGTACTTTTCTGAGCCTCACCGGGTCCAGGATAACGATTCTCTTTAGGCCTCCCGCTTTCCCTTTTCTCAGATAGCATAGGAGGTAGAACCGTAACGATTCTCTTTAGGCCTCCCAAGCACTGCAATCAGGAACCGGATACACGGTTTCTTGGTAAGCCGAATGCCATATCTTCCGAAGGTAGTAGTTTGAACATAGATCTGGTATCTTGTGACCTTTACCAACCTTATGTGATGCCGAAATTGCGTGACTGCATGGATACTTATCCACATCAAACAAATCTTCTACCCATCTGATTTCTCACCTCATACTCATCACTCAGACTTTTCAATTCAATAACATCATACGTGGATGCCTGTCCAAACCGTTCATGTAACGTTTTCTCAACGTAAGGTGTTAACTTTTGAGAATCATCACCGGTACCTGCTTCCAACCTATACCTATTGAACCATTCCACTGTTTTTCCCAAACAAATATCTAAAAGCCCTAGGATCGTAAATTTTATTGACTTCTTCAACTTTGAATTTATTGACTCGGCGCCATTAGTGGTTAATAAGTTGTACCTTTTCCCTTTAAATTTGCATCTTGCCCACTTAACGGGATCAAGTTCTTCTTTCTCCATATACTTTGCAACATTAGGATACCTGCGCAAAGGTCACAAAAGTCAAAAATGGCCACAAAGGTCACAACAGTCACAAGGGTGACAGAGGTACAAGGGTCGTAGAGATACAAGGATCGTAGAGATACAAGGGTCGTAGGGGGTGAAAGGGTTGCAGGGGTACAAGGGTCGCAGGGGTACGAGGGTCGCAGGGGTACGAGGGTCGTAGGGGTACAAGGGTCGCAGGGGCACAAAGGTCGCATGGACAAAGGGTCGCAAAGGGTACAAGGGTGGTAGAGGTGCAAGAGTCGCAAAGGGTACAAGAGTCGCAGAGGTCACAAAAATCAAAAAAGTCATTTTTGTTCCTGGCCTTCAAATCATTCAATAGCACTTCAATTTCGTTCTCCGTGTATGCTGCTGCACATTTGAGGAACATTTCCGCCACAGTATCATCCTTTTAAGTCTTTCTACCACGGCCTTTATTGACGTAGCTCTTTATATTTTGCGATATATGACGCACACAAAAACCATGATCATCTTCTTTATACACTTATTTGACTACTTTTATCAAGCTTTTATGGCGATCAGAAATCACAACGACATTACGTCCGTCCGGTATCACCTTTTTCAATCTTGACATAAACCACGTCCATGATTTGTCCTTCTCTCTGTCATCTATTCCCCATGCAATAGGATATTGGTCATGTTCACCATCTTGCGCAGTCGCCACAATCAATGCTCCCTTGTACACTCCTGTCAGAAATGTCGCATCCACAACAACAACTTTACGCATGTATTTCCACCCCTTTATAGCCGTCCCGACAGCCATAAAAAGGTATTTGAAGCTTTTCCCATCAATGTTGAGCTGAGGATTTGCGACAGATGCGGGATTTCTTTGTGTAAACATGTGCAACCACCCTGGAAGCCTTCTATAATGTTCAAAATCATCACTACGAATCTCTTTTTGAGCACCGCATTTGCCTCTTAATTCCATAAAATACAATACATTGGCAACACATTTTGCTTTTATTTGAGCCATTCTTTTGTTTGAGGTGTTTCATAATTTTCGGCATATTCCTCTTTCAAATAATCCTTAACCATTTGCGTTGTACCCTTTGTAGCTTCGGTCCATCTAGATACAGGTGAAAATTTATGAATGGGATGGTGTGTTCTCACACTAAATCGTTTGCAATTCGGGATTGCAGCTACGCATAATTTCCATTTACAACCACTCCCGGTAAACTTGCATCGTACTTCCCACAGCATCGTATCAGATCTCAATGTTGTATATCTAAGCGAAGCTTTGATTGAACCCTTCCTTACAAATGCATGTACATCCTTCTTGCTATCAAACTCTTGCCCAATTTTAAGATCCAATCCATCTTCGAAATCGAAGATATTATTTTCGCTATCGTGAACTACCATTTCCGAGTTTTTCTCACCATCACCATACTTATCCTCTGTTGGCACATCAGAATCAACTTTATTACTACCACAAACAACTCCATCAACTACCACATTCATGGCACACCCACCATCTTCTCTTAACCCTCTTGTATGTTACTATCAAATTATCTGAATCCAAAATATTTATTGTTTCCGGATTACTCTCAACTATACTTTTGTTATTTTGAGCTACAATAACGAATTCATCATAATCTACAACACCTCGATCCTCACCTTCTTTAGAAATGCTTCCAAAAGCAGGAATTAGAGCCTCAATTTCCCTCTAAATTTCGATTTCACACTTTACACTTTTCGTTTCTATCTCCACATACATCAGTGGTTGAATTCCTCGTATGCGATCGAACAGATAACAAATAAGATGTTTGTCATTCATTATATATGTCGGCTTCCTATTTTCACAAATATTTGGAAAATAGCTTAACTTCAACTTCTTTGTATTATTTCTCACCATCATCTATGCGCATAACTCATCAATCAGTTGCTGGTATGTCAAACTAACCGGAGGACATAAGAAAAATGCTCTCTGGTTTCCCTGAACTCTACCAACCAATTCAGATTCTCCATTTGAGTTTTCTTCTCATTTACCATCATACAAAAAGTAAATCAGTGTGATTTTCTCATCCACCATATCCATTACACCTGTAACAAAAACATAAAAAGAGGGATAAATTCAGTGACCCACTAAGACCGTGCAACTCGATGAGACTCTATGACCCAGTGCGACAGTGCGACCCTTGTACCTCTGCAACCCTTTGACTCCTCTGCGACCCTTGTACCCCTACGAATCTTTGACCCCAATACGAACCTTGTACCCCTTTGTGACCCTTGTACCGCTCTACGACCCTTGGACCCTTACGACGACCTTTGATCCCTTTGACCCCTCGATGAGACTCTGTGACCCAGTGCGACAGTAAAAGTCTTTGACATAGTCACTAATTGCGATTATTTGACATTTTATATTGATCTAGTGTTTCATAACTCACAAAAGAAACAAGAAAAACACAAGAGAAACACGAAAAACTCACTATACATACCTCGTTTTTCTGCGGTACGTGCTTTATTGCAAGATTCTTTGTTGACAATAAATGATTCAACCTATTGGCAGCGAATCTGATGTCGATTTCAAGCTAGTCTCGCCGAATCTGTTGTGGTGTGGGAGAACAGTAATTTTCGCGCCACAGGAGAGAGAGAAATAGATGTGCTCTGGAGGAGAGAGAAAAATTGTCGATAAGGGTAACATGGGATTATCAATATTTTAAGGATAAATTTGAAGTTAAATTTTTTTTTTCAGGAAAGAGTATTTTTGAAACACTTTAGTCCTTCGAGGGTATTTTTGAAATCCCCATTTTTTTAAAGGCTTATTTTGATTTTCCTAGGTCAAAGGGTACGACTGTCATGGTTGAAACTAGACCATTTTCACATGTTATTATCCCAAATTAATATCGAAGGTTAATGATAATTTTTTTTCATAAATTGTATTTTATGGTTTATTTTAAAAGGTTTATTTTGTTTTACGTAGGTCAAAGGGTACGACTGTGATGGTAGAAGCAAGACCATATTCACATGTTAGAGGGAACCTTCCTTTCATCACCTCAATGTGCAAAATGTGAATGGAAAATTTACATTTTTCTGTACGGTAGTACCATGAAGATTTTCCTTATGTGAGCTACTAATCCTTGACTGATCCATTGACCAGGTCCGTAACTTTTACCGAGACATTGGTTATCCTCTTTGGTGTCTAAATTTATTAATAAGGGATAAAAAAGACTCTTATATTTCTAGATCACACCTTTTATTCAGGAGTGGACGTATGATGCCATGTGCCACTATTTGTCTGATATGGAAGGATAAAAATACACACATGTGTTAAATTTTTTTTATTTCGTTTTTGTTTCTAAATCTCAAAAATTTGGTTGTAGCTCATCAATTACTAGATACAGTGGTTGTTCTATTTTCTTTTAGACTATAGAACTGGTGATCATCATGAGAAGAAAGAGATTCTACTTCATGAAGATGATCCTATTTGGGTTGAGCTTCGTGACATTCACATAGAAGATGTAACCTCTTTAGTTTGATCCTTTCCCTATTAAGGTTACTTATCGGATATATGAATGTGCTTTGAAACCTTTTTTGTTTCGTTTTAAGACATTGGAGAACAAAGTCGTGCAAGTGAAACACAACTCAAGGTAGTTACTGCTCCAAAAGTTGATGTATTCATGGGAGCAAAAATATTAAGGTATGTCCATGCCAGTTCAAGTGATCTCCATATGACTAATTCCATGTGTTTGAGGTTCAAAGGTAACATCATTTTATCTTGTATTATTTTTTCCTTTTTTGCTATGAAATTTTGTTTGAACCTTACCTCTTATGGTTTGTCATAATTTTAGCTCAGATTTGGCTTTTCTTTCTTTGGAAATGGTGTTTATCTGCTTTGAGTTCAAACTTTTGGTAGTATTTATTTTTTGTGTATTCTTGACTTAAAGAGGATGATGTTTAGTTTATTTTATTATGGATCATTGATATTTACAAGTCATTGCCTTTTCTTATTCTAGGTAGTTCAATTATTCTTCAGTATTAAGACGATGATGGTTTTGCTTATGAAGGTGAGGATGATTTTTGTTCTCAGAAACCAGTAGTAACATTTAATATGGGATTGTTCCTTTATCAACCTTAATTTTAGTTTTTTTTTGTGGTCATTCAATGAGTAATTATAAGGTGGAGATGATAATTTTCCACATGTTTCCTTCTTTTGTTATCATCTTCTTTTCTATGTTTTACATTCTCCATGCTTTAAGTTGTGCATATTATTCACATTATGATTGATTGTTTCTTCTTCTGCAACTATTGGATTTAATTCGAGAAGATAAGAAACATTGAACATATGAGCCAACCCAAAATTCCATTGCGGCAATGCCTTCAAAAAATCCATGTGCATAAGGTATTCCTATTACATCTCATGATTAATCATTTTTTGTTGGCAACCAAATTTGGGGCAACGACATGTTCTCCTCAAAAGTTTCAGTCTTTCTCTTGCAAGTGAGAATTGACCAATCCTTTATGTATATTCGTTTGTCTAGAACCAAACTTTCTTTACTTAATTTTCTTTATTACAAAATTTTCTTGAGAAAACCATTGCAAAAGATGCTTCTAGAAACCGTGTTTGGTTATGTTAGTGTGCTTATTCAACAAGATGTTAATTTTGATTTTTTTTCATCATTTAAATATGGAATTTCGATGTGAATGGAAAAATGACATAATACACATTCAAAAGATACTAATAGAGGTTAATAACATTTTCATTGCAAAATAAAAGCTATTAAAGGTTTATGTTCTATGAGAAATTTTGCGTAGCATTGGCAAACACTATAAATGCCATGGGCTTTAGGTAGGTGGAGAAGATATTCTCTTGTGCGCATGATAATTGATTTGGTCGAAAGACAAAGCATTCGAGAAGAGAAAGTAAACCAGAAGACGGTTACATATATTTTTTCCTTTTTTTTTCTCTTAGATTTGATGCTAGCTTTATGTGTAAGAAAATAATTGTCGTTGTTATTGAGGTAAGTGTTTATGTTGTTATTTGTTGTTTTATTTCTTTTGTTTCTCTAAAGATATTTATAGGTTTTACAAAAATGGATGGCATAACGAATGATCTATCGAAAATTTTTCATCAATCATGTCCTATAAAGTTAGGGTTTAAAAAAATCATAATACATTTTTATGTGAAAATTATTTTAAATTAACACGATATAAAATATATATATATATATATATATATATGTTAAATCTAAAAAATAATTTAAGAGTAAAGTATATGTAGTTTAGGACAACATGAATTCAAAAAGTTCATATATTAACATTAATATTTAAATTTATAGATTAAGTATTAATATATCAATAGATTCAAAATTTTTGAATTTTAAAACATATTTTCAATTTTAATTTCATTTGAATATCGTATGATGTATATAGAATTAAAAATTTTAATTCAAATATCATAATATATTATATATGTAATGTTGTTCTAAATTTAACCATAATTTTTCTATGATTAATGTACTCCAATTACAATATAATTCCAAACAATTCAACTTTAACTTTTCTTTTGACTTCTATTTCAACATATCTTTTATTAAGCTAACATAGTATAATGACTATATCGAAAGTTGTTTTCTCTTAAACTTGTTATTGAACTACCATAATTAAATATTACAATTTTGTGAACGTTTTTAATAAAAGTTCAATCATATTGATTGTTTTTCGTTATATGATATATAAAATATGTAATCGACATTGATTTTCCATATTTAAATATCAAATTATCAAATATAAATTATATATCTATAATTGAAAATTAATTAAAAGTCTCCGCATCACGCTAATTCTCTTCCTAATTTTACTAAATAATTAAATATCCAGAAATATTTCAATTATTAAAAGACTCTCTCATCTTGACCTATACGATTATAAATTGTCATTAAGATTCATTTAATTAATTATCGAATATTAAACACTAAAATTTAGGGTGTACGAAGATAAATAAATAACTTTTGCTTCACAAATTTTTATCGGTATTGGAATAATTTATTCAAATAAGTTTTTGATCTAAGATGTTCTTTGTTACATTATTTATATTGAATTTAGATGAGGCATCCCATTGAATATCATAAATGTAAATCTATGAGAAAAATTATATACTAAACTTAGAAAATTCATTGATCTTATTGCTTAAATTTAATACAAGAGAGAACCTTAAGAGTTCATTCAAATACAAAATATTTTAAACAATGATGATCAAGTCCGCCTCCACACCTCTACAATTTCGTTTTATATTTCTTCAAATACTTAACAAACTTAAAAGACTACCATAGAAATTTATGGTTGCTAATAACATGCAGCGGAAGCAAAACACAATCTTATGATGAGATCTATATCGCATTTAGGCAATTGAACATGTTTTTTTCTTACGTGAGGAAACATAAACAATTTATGTACCTTTTCGAATAAACAAGGCTGAATGGTCGGGGACGGAGCTCCTCACGCATACAAAATGACATAACTGTCCTTCACATGCTCCCGCAAGATGGAGCACCCGAGGTGAGTCAAATCTTGGAACATAGTAGCTCGAATAGAAGTCGCGGTACAAGTTTTGTTAGAACATCAGCAAGTTGATCCGCGACACGAACATGTGTGACCCGAAGAGTCTTTGATTCAACAAGTCTGCAAACAAACAGATAGTCGAGAGCCAAGTGTTTCATAAGAGAAAGAAAAACGGGTTTACCACTCAGGTATGTTGCTCCAATGTTGTCGCAGTAGATGGTTGGTGCTGTAGGTGTCGTCATTCCAAATTCTGGTAACAAGGCAAGAACCCAGACAACTTCAGTTGTTGTGGATGCAACAGATCTATATTACGCTTTGGTAGACGATCGTGAGAGCCCCATTTGCTTCTTGGACGACCATGAGATAGGATGTGCGCCAAGGAATACAAGATATACACCGGTTGAATTGAGATCATGACAGTCACCAGCCTAATTAGCATCGGTAAATGCATGTACGGACAAAGAGTTTGTTGCAGAAAAGAAGATGCCATGATCCTTCGTTCCAGCGACATAGCGTAACAACCTTTTAACTGCTTGCCAATGTACATCCGTGGGAGCATACATGAATTGAGATAGTTTGTTGACCAAAAAGCCAATGTCCGGTCTCGTGAGCGATAGTATTGTATCCCGCCAACAAGTGACCTACACTCTGTCGGATTGGATAGAGGTATAGCGGTTTGGAGAGTCAGGCGTGAGGTGGACGACATCGGAGTAGGAACTGACTTCGATGCATGCATGAGGGAACGATTGAGCATATCTGAAATGTACTTTCGTTGGGTCAAATGGAGGCCACGAGATGTTAGTGTTGCCTCAACCCCAAGAAAGAAGGACAATGCACCCAAGTCCTTGATAGAGACACGAGCCGCAAGCGCATCAATAAACTGTTGTACCCGTGACAAGGAATTTCCTGTGACAACCATATCATCAACATATACCAGCACATATATCTGAAGCTGAAGTCTGCACACATAATGAGGATGATTTTGATCAAGAAAACCGGGGGATTGAGACATGTATATCTCCTCGGATAGACGGTTGATGAGATAAACCACCACGGAATACGCATAAGACCAATAGGGGAGAGGCATGGAAGCATGTGTAAGAAGGGAAAGACCTGTTTCTACGATATGTCTATGACGTCTTTCGGAGATACCATTGTGCTCGGGAGTGCATGGTGGAGATGTGAAGTGAGAAATGCCATGAGAGGCAAGGAATGAACGCAATGCAATATATTCTATCCCATTATCCGAATAAAGAGTTGTAATTCGTGTTTGGAATTTTGCTTGAACCAGAGCTTTGAATTGAATGAATGTGTCACGGATGTGGGATTTGTTTTTTTTTTTTGTGGGTAAAGCCAAGAGTAACGTGTATATTGGTCAACAAAAAGGACATAGTATTTGAAGCCATCGACGGAGGAAGTAGGAGACATCCAAACATCGGAAAATATAACTTCAAGGGGACGAGAAGTAGTAAGAGTAGAGGAGGAAAACGACAATTTGTTACTTTTTTGCGGCAAAAGGCATTGCAAAACAGGTGAGAGGAATCCCGAGACAATGGTAGTCCAAACCTAGAGAGGATTTTATTTAAAATGAAAGACGACGGATGACCTAAACGAGAATGCCAATCGGACGAAGTGGTCTTGACACTATGGGAAGCATGAAAAGACAACAGAGGAGGAGATTGTAAGGGCCACTCATAAACTCCATCTTTAGTGCTTCCTTTTAGAAGTGGCGCCCCGTGCTGAGATCCTTCACCTGAAAATCATACGGAGAAAATTCAACAGAGACGTCATTATTCTTGCATAACTGATGAACATAAATAAGATTCTTGCAGATTTTAGGAATGCATAGCACATTCTGTAATGATAAAGATCAAGCGCTAAGAGGTATAGAGATGGAACCCGTGTGTATGATGGTATCTCATTGCCATCACCAACAATAACATCCTCGCTGCCGTTGCAGGGAGTGTGAAGAGCGAGATTGGAGAGATCCGACGTTATGTGAGGAGATGCTCCACTATCAAGTAGCAAGGAGTTTGCATCATAGGAAGAAGCAAGAGCCTGATGGGCTTGCGGCCGTGGCTGCCAGTTGTGTGGAGAACTCTACCATGGTTGCATCGGTGAGTTCTCATGTGTACCGGAGGAGGAGATTAGTCGAAATTGTGAACAACCTTGAACGCTGTGGCCATGAACGCCACAAGCTTGGCAGCGACCTTGATAGCCTCGCCGTGATGGTGGAGAATTATGACGAGAGCGACGGGACCGGTTCAGTGAGCCTTGCGACCGATAGTTCTGCCGAGGACGAGTGGTCGTGGGATTGGCAGTGATTGGAGCAATGGCCGAGAGAGGTTGGGATTTGACAGTAGCCAATTTGGCTTCATGGTGAAGAAGTTTCTCATGAAGTTCTTCAACTAACGCAATGGTGTCTTTTGCTCAGATAATATCCGCTATAGGTTTGTATTCCTCTGGAAGACCTTCTAGAATAGCGTCAAGGAGATCTTCATGGTCATTCGGCTTTCCTAAGAGAGCGAGTTCATCGGCTGTGGATGTGATTGCTCGCAAATATTCATCGATCGGTTGTGATCCCTTGGAGCTTCGTTTGATTTTATCACGGAGTTGAAGTAGATGACCCCGAGATGCTTTTCCGTAAGTGTTGGCGAGGGTCCTCCATGCCTCAAAGGTAGACGACGCGCGAGCAATGAGCGGTTGAAGGGGGACAGAGATGGCTCCAAACAAAGCCGAAAAGAGGAGGCGATCTTGTTGCTTCCAAGGCTGAAAAATGGGATTTTCGACGGACACACCATCATGGGAGATCTTGGCGGCATGGACAATGGAATTGTCCTCAATAAAGCATTGTAGGTTGTGACCTTCAAGGAGAGCTCAGACTTGAACGCTCCATGTGAGAAAATTGGTAGGGTGAGTTTAGTAATGCTGGTCATATTCACCGTAAGAAGAGTGTTGTGAGGGTGTTGAGATTCAAAGGTCGTCGCAGCATCGGAGAGACGAGCGGTGGAGGAGTTGTTGTTGTCGACTGATAACATTGAAAGTGTATCAATATTAGGATAGGTTTTTACACCATTTTCGCATGTATCTTACATCGAGTCATACTTATCCGATACGATTTCGAACTTTACACACCCGTTTTGTTAGTTTTCAGGTTTTTAGGTGACAAGGCCTAAATGAGCTCAATATGAAGGATTCCCTGCCAAAACCACAAGAATTGACGACATATCTACTCAGAGCTCCAGACCCCAAAGGAACACCCGAGCAACGAGCGCAAAAGAGAGATTTCAAGGACACAAGGGTGCCCGGTCGGGCACTATTCCTCCACCCGCTCGGGTATAACCTACGGGGTTTATCCACGCATTTAGCACGACCCGGGCACATGAGCAATGAGGATCGGGTGATCACCACCCGATCGGGCGCACACTGAATACCCGCTCGGGCTATTAGTCTTCCAATCTGCCCCGAGAGTTTACGCGACTCAGGCCCGCTTAACCACGCGATCGGGTGATGTCCACCCGATCGGGTACCCTGAATCAACACGGTCGGGCGAGCCTTACCCGATCGAGCAACACCTGTACCCGAGCGGGCTGCGTAATCCGCAACAACCTAGATCTCAATTTCAAACGAGCGGATAAAAAGAACTGAACAGATCTAGAGCAAGGGGGCGACGAACAGGGCAAGAAAAGACTGGAAAAACATCTGGGAAGGCTCAGGAGGCATCGGAGAAGAAGAGAAGCACCAATGGTCCGCTAAGTTGTAGATTAAGCTTTGGCTAATGAGAATCTGACCGGTCGGTTAGTCATCTTAGGGATAGTGATTGCGGTCATAATGCTGCCATGGTATATGTTAATCGCTGCTGGAAGGTAGGGTTGCATGTATCCATGGTTAGGAGGTTTAGGCTCGGAAGAATCACTCCTCACCGTAGAGCATGAATTTCCCGTTGTCAAGAGTAGGTTATAGATCTATGATCCTTAGTCGTTCATCTATGCAATTCCCTGTATCCCGTACACCCGTAGTGTTCACCATATCAAGTCTCATCCTTAACCTAGTTTTGTTGTCACCCTTAGGATAGTTTTAGGAAATTAGGACCATATCTCACTCTATCTTCTTTCGTCTTAGTTTAGTTTCATTCTTAGTTTAGCTGCAATTAGTCCCTAGAGATCGACCCTGGTACTACACGATCCGTATACTTGCGGTGAAGTGGACTAGGAAATTATAACTCGTGTTTCCACACGTCATCGACCATGGTTGTAGAGACAAAGAAGAAGCGGTGGGCGGTTAGGGTATTTAAAAATTAAAAGGTAGGATTGTCGTTGGACTTTCTTAGGCGTCTGATACCATGATGAAGAGAATAATCAGATAATTATGAATTAACGAAACTGATTACAAGGTTATTTATACAAGTGATCGCAAAACCCTAAGATATATACAAAATGAATTTGGGAACACATATACATAGGGGTCGGCAAATAGCGAATATCCGTAAATATTTGACTATTCGTATTCGTCGAATATTCGATTTTACTATTCGTATTCGTATTCGTAAATACGGATATTCGTAAATTCGATTATCCGCAAATATTCGGATATTCGTCGGATATCCGTATCAGTAATAAAATCAATTTTAAAAAATTAATAAAAAATTCTAAATATATTACATTTTAGTCTTTAAATTAGGGTTAAAGCTTTTATAATTTACATTTTAGTCTTTAAATTTTAAATATAATAACTATTTCTTTATATATTTTATATTTGATCTGAAAATCAATTATAATAATGTTTTTTATTTTATAATTTGATCTTTAAAATTAATTTATTATATATATATTAAATAAATTATCTACTTAGTACTTACGGATACAAATACGTACGAATAATTGACTATATTATTTGTATTTGTATTTGTCGGTTATCTAAATATTGATATTTGTATTTGTATTTGTTCCTACGGATATTTGCTTTTTTGGATCGAATACGGTTCGAATACAAATTGGATACGAATACTTCGGATATTTTGTCCAGCCCTACATATTAGGGGTGGGCAAATAGCGAATATCCGTAAATATTCGACTATTCCTATTCGTATTCGTATTCGTCGAATATTCGATTTTAATATTCGTATTCGTATTCGTAAATACGGATATTCGTAAATACGGATATCCGCAAATATTCGGATATTCGTCGAATATCCGTAGTATTCGTAAAATTTTAATTTTTTTTAAAAAAAATTAATAAAAATTAAATTCTTATAAAAAAATTAAAGTTTATCAAAATATCATTCATAAACATCCTAAAATTGCACAAATACAAAAAAGAAACATAATATAAATAAAAAAACACCGATACATCAATTCTCTCAATCATGTAGAGTTAACTTTGTCGAGGACTCCAGCAACGTCGCCAATTCATCTAAAACAACGTAAAAACTATTAGATTATCAAATTAAATATCAAATACATTAAAACAAAATTAGAATAAAAGTTATATACTTACGGATTTCTGTATTTTCGATATCTTGCAAAGTGTCTAAAACATTATTTGTACCACCTGGATTACAAATCCAATCTTGAGTACAAATTAAAGCTTCAACCATATTAGCCGTCAAACAACTACGATACGGACTAATCACACGATCTCCCGTACTAAAAGCCGACTCTGAAGCAACTGTAGATGCCGGAATGACCAAAAGATCTCGAGCCATCAAAGATAGGGTTTTATACTTAGAACCCGTAGTCTTCCACCAATACAAAATATCTAAGTTCCCAAAATCTTGTTCACATTCTTCCGACAAATACTTTTCCAATTCTGATTTCACAACCCCTAATCCTTGATTTTTACGTTCCAAATAATCTTGAAACAACCAATCATCAATTCCATCCATACTATTAGAGCTCAACACTTCACTTGCTCTTGGTTGATTTGTTTCAATCAAATGGTTAGGCTCAATATGACACTCATAACTTTCAAACATCTTGCGTAATGTTTTCTCAATGATCTCTAATATCTCACTAGCTTCGCGCGGCTCATAAACTTTCTCAATAGCCCAAGTTATCCATTCCATTTTCAAACGAGGATCAACAATAGTTGCAAGATAAACCATTGGATTCAAGTTCTTATAATCTCCCCAATACTTTCGGAACTTATCCATCATCTTCAATGCAATCTTCTTTATCATCTCATTTTCACTCAAACTCATGACAGTGATACGCACTCCCACAGTAAAAATCTCTTTCATGAACAAGTTTCCAGTCACATAATGTGAGCCAGAAATCTTAACAGTAGTATCATAAAACACTTTCTAAAAAGGGAGCAAAGCACTTACACGTGACCAATCATCTTTTGACGGCAAAGCTTTCCCATTCTTCTTGAACTCATCCACAAATTTCTCATCCTGTACCTCAAGAAAATCAAAAGCTTTCTTAACTTTTAAGGCTGACTCCAACATAGTGTAAGTAGAATTCCATCGTGTTTCTACGTCTAACTCTAGACTAGTATTCACCACAACGCATATGGAGATATTCACCATCCAGTACACAACCTCCCCAAACTTTTAATCTCTCTCAAGTATCTAATCCCCACATCATTAGCATTTGCATTGTCAACAGTCACAGTAAATACTTTCTCAATTCCCCAACCAAGCAAACATGTTTCAACTGTCTTCGCAATCATATCACCGGTATGACTAGATACTTAAGTAAAATTGATGATCTTCTTACGTAACACCCAATCATTATCAATGAAACGTGCTGTCAATGACATATAACTAAGATTTTGAGTAGATGTCCATAAATCTGTGGTGAGGCAAACACTACCCTTTTGAGTAGATGTCCATAAATCTGTCCATAAATGTGCTGTCAATGACATATAACTAAGATTTTACAAGATTTCAAATGGTTAAGCATTGCACTAGTTGTGGCACCTCTTTGTGATCTACAACTAATAAGTTGTGAACAATGACTACATTTAGCTTTTGACTTATCTTTTGTTTTCTCAAAATGATCCCAAACCCTTGAAGGAGGTCGAGGTTGAGATTGAACTACCTTTTCTGTATTATCCACCGATTGGGTCTCCATCTCTGTTGTAAGCGGCAGTGAACTATCAACTCATGTTGCAACTTTTGAGTTTTCCGTTGTAGATTCCATCTAAGCCAATGAAAAATCCACTAAGTTATAACATCTAACATAAGATTTGGGAATATCTAATCTTATTTAAAGGCAGAACAGATCAAGAAAGCTCACGGTTTGACACGGACTAAATAGGTGCAAGAGACTTGATCAGACATTGAATACCGACAAAAATCCTATCCCACCCTCCTTTGGTTAGCCAAGTTGACCACCTAAATTTATGACTAAGATGGAAAGACATGCCTTGGAGGGAGGAGGCGGAAGAGGCGCCTGACGGAGGGAGGAGGCGGAAGAGGCGCGCGCCTGACGGAGGGAGGAGGCAGAAGGAGGAGGCAGAAGAGGCGCTGACAGAGGGAGTGCAGTGGAGGGAGGAGGCGGAAGAGGCGCCTGACGGAGGGAGGAGGCGGAAGAGGCGTCCGGCGGAGGAGGGAATGCAGGAAGAGGCGTTTCTGAGTATTTGGGAGAGAGGAAGGTAAACGGCAATTTGGGAGAGAATGAGGTAAGGTGGGAAGGGAACATTAGGGTTAAATTTTTTAAAATTTACATTTTAGTCCTTATATTTTAAATATAATAACTATTTTTCTATATATTTTATATTTGATCTGAAAATCAATAATCATAATGTTTTTTATTTATAATTTGATCCTTAAAATTAATTTTATTATATATATATCTATATATTAAATAAATTATCTATTTAATACTTACGGATACGAATACCAACGAATAATTGACTATACTATTTGTATTTGTATTTGTATTTGTCGAATATCTAAATCCTGGTATTTGTATTTGTATTTGTTATTACAGATATTTGCTTTTTCGGATCGAATATGGTTCGAATACGAGTCGGATACGAATATTTCGGATATTTTGCCCAACCCTACTACATATACATGCAACCAAATCTAATGATATTTTAAGAATCTTTAGATATTTCTTCTATAATTGAATGGTTATTATTATCTTTGGTAGTCTAATATAGTATTGCGAATGTGGTCCTTAAACGGGGACTACATCACTCAGAGGAATAAATATATTCGGCCATAGCCTTGAAGTCACGCCATATTTACAAAGGAAAAAATAAAGTACTTGTCTTCTTTATTTAGTTTAGCACAATAAATGTCGAATGAACATTTCCTAATTCATGTTTTTCATCCTTTTCATTGATATATAACTACCAGGAATGTCTACGCATATAAAAAATAATCTAATAAACATACATGTGAACTTGTTTCGAAATATTTGAACCATGTATAACAAAGTTCATTCTATTTTTATATATTAACTATCATTACAGGTACTATGGATCAATCCACCTGTACTATATGGACTACATAATGGTGGATTGATTTTAAAAAATTTGACCCTGAAAATAAATAGATTCATGGATTAGGTTCAACTTTTTGCAAACCATTTGGATAACAAACCAATCCTCATGTTAAAATATTTTAAAACCTTAAGTTATTTCCTAACATAAATAGAGAAAAATAATCATAATACTAATATTTTTCTAAACTTACGAGTTATTTTATATTTTTTAATTATTTATGGTATATTTATAATATTTTATAATATTATGTTATTTATAAGTTGTATTTACAAAGAAAAATTAATTTAGATGTTATAATTTTTTTTGTAAAAAAAAGTACAATCCACATATTGACCTATATAACATGTAAGTTTTGATGGATTGAGTTGAGCAAAAATAAATAGTCAAATCCATGATTGACTAAAATGAGTTGGACTCGGTTAGCCCTTTGACGCTCTTATCTATTATATTATTTCCAGTGTTCTAAAAATCCCTTTAGGCGTACGTCTAGGCGTTAGACGTTCTTTGATCGTCCGACTAATTTCCAGGCAGTCTTTAAAAAAAAAAGAAATTACGTCAAAACGACGTCGTTTTGGTATTTAAAGAAAAAAACATAACAATGACACATATTCATGCATTTATCTTTTATCGACTTTTCCATCATCATTTCATTTGTTTTCTTCTATCTATTGCATCGTTTATTGTCTTCATATGAGTCTTTTGTCTTCGCATTCGTATCTCATTCTCATATTTGCCTTCATACTTGTTTTCTTATCTTCTATCGTCACTCATATGTTGTCATCATCTTCATCTTTTGTCATCGCCTTCATTTCTCATCTTCGTATTTGTTTCATCTCCACCTTTGCCTTCATCTCTCGTATTCGCCCTTGCCCTTGTCTTGGTCAAACATCGTCCTTACTCGACGATCATTTTTTATATTTTGTTTGATTTAATTATTTGTCATCGTAAGTTTGATATTTTGAATTTAATACTTATAATTTTTTTTATAAATACTAAACTTTATTTATTTATATGTGTTTTTAATAAAATTAAGTACTTATAAATATTTGGAATTAAATATTCATGTTATAATTGTATTAAATAAAAATAAAATATATATATCCGCCTAACCCATCTAGACACCGCCTAAGCTTCGTCTAGACGCTATAGACGCTAGACACTTGGTGTCCGTCTATTTAGCGGCTAGCGCTTTCTTAAATTTGATTATTTCATAATAATATACAAATTATAAAATTTTCCAAATAAAGCTATGAGAATACACGTGAAAGCTGACACGTACATCTACGTTTCATATGCTAATTGTTTAATTTAGATGAAATTATACTAGTTCAGATATTATTTTGAAAATAACAACATAATTTAATATTAGATTTAAAATTATTAGTTCATATATAATTTTGGTACATCAAGGGAAGAATATGGACTACATTGAGCAACTAATGCATTGTTTAAGACCACCGAAAGCAACAGGATTTTCGGGTTACGTGATCAACTTGCAGAAAAAGGGTTAGTGGCGAGGACGTAAGTGTCACGTGTTCATTTCACGATCCGAGCACACATCCATAATCAATCATCCACCAAGTTAGAGAGTTGAAGATATACGAACATACCAATTTTTTCTATTCTTAATATCATAAATGTGAATGTAAATACTCAAAATTTTATTTACTCTAAACTGGTGGTTAAATATTTTATTAGCGCCATTCCTACTAAATATATGATTAAATTTTTTATTTGACTTAAACATAATAAAAAATTAATTTATGTTCGACTAATAAAATATTGAAATAAATAAATATAAACTAAGAGAATAGTTATTTGAAGATTTTATGATACCTTTTAATTTGTCTTTTCAAAATCAAATCCTCCTTTCTTTTAGTTTCTATTTGATTATGTAAAAGAATTTCTTTATTAATTTTTTAAGAAAAACAAAAGTGAGGAAACCGACCTATGTACCAAATGCAAAACCTATATTTCAACCATACAAAAATCTGTTCTTCTACCAATATTAACGTAGTTTCTATTTTTTCAACCTTGTGATTATTAAAAATTTACTCTTTTGTAAACGAAATACGATAAACCTATATTTCAACCATATAAATCCCATTTTTTAGTTAAACGGGATTAGATAAAATTACAAACTTGAATAAAATTCAAACTCATATATACAAGTATACAGCGGAATATCAGAAATACCTTCAAAGGGCTAAATCACTTCAAAAATACCCTTTCCCCAAAATAATTATTAAATCCGAAAAATAAAAACTGAGGAAAAGACAAATTTGCCCTTAACGTTCGAACGTGGAAAAATGGAAGTTCGGCAGTTTTTCGACGTGAAAAACTGCCGAAAACGAGAAAGCCGAACAGTTTTTCGCCGTGAAACCTGTTTAAAAGTTGATAGCAAGAAAGAAATAAGTGATTTCGAACTTGAGAGGGAACGATTTGAAGTTGGCGAACGATTTGAAGTTGGCGAGAAGGAAACTGGCGAAGAGAGCACGAAGAGAGCACGAGTCAATCTTCAATGGCGTCAATAAGTGTAAATAGTT
>CM071864.1:31868293-31886624 GCA_036759665.1 Gynandropsis gynandra | reverse complement strand
GAGGAACAAGGGTCGCAGAGGGACAAGGGTCGCAGGGTCAAACTGGGTCGCTGGGTCGAATTGGGTCGTAAAGTCGCAGGGGTATTTTGGAAATATCAACATTTATACGGGTACTTTTGAAGTTAGAAATATTTTCTTTTTCGGGAAGGGTATTTTTGAAGTGTTTTAGTCCTACGAGGGTATTTTTGAAGTTACCCCAAGTATACGTGTGTTAAATACAATCAAATAAAATAAATTTAAAATCATATTATATACTTATTATTTGGTGTTCATCCTAATCTACAATGAAACTTGAATCTTTTCAAGAATTCGACTTTTTTTTTTGTTTTGGATATCAAAATCCACACGAATATGATCGTCACAAATGAAACTTTAGAGAAAATCAAATAAATTCCTACAAAATTAAAATAAAACTAAGTTAATATTTGTAAAATAGCACAATTTTTTTAATAAAATAAAACCAAAACATAGCAGCATTTGATATGTGATGATATTGGCTCGGTTTAAACCAAATCTCACATCAAACCAGAAAATCAAAAATTGAATCAGAATCAATTGTAGTAAATGAACATTGGTTTGGGAAACAATCAAAATGCACCATTTAAATAAAATAAAATGATAAATTAGTATGATAGTTAGTCAATTAACTAACACATATGTTTCAAATTTTTAACTAAGAGTTTTGTGTGGTCTTTGAGGGTGATTACATTCATTTTTCTGACTATTAAAGAGAAGAATTTGTATTCTCAGTTATCTATGAAATTTAGTGGGTTGATTTGGGATCATAAATTTTTGTTTGAGATGTAAGATATTCTCATCTCTTATTGAAATGCTCATTCAATAAGCATTTCAATATTATGCCTTCGAAAGGATTGAATGATCCGAACTCGGCTTATTCTTCAATTTTTTTATTTTTATTCTTTGAAAAATTCACCAAACGAAAAAAAAAATGATTTCCCAATCACGCGAAAGCAGTGGATTTGATAGACAAACAAACAAGTGTTTTACCTAGATTCAATCTCAAACCCTAACATAATAGATAAAGTTTTTTTTTCTTTTGCAAAATTATAATTTTGTTTGTGCTGCTTTTAAGCCAATTTATAATTAAAGAGGTTACTTGGCAAAAAAAAAAAATATTAAAGCCAATTTATAATTAAAGAGGTTACTTGGCAAAAAAACAAAATCAATATTAAATCAATACTAAGCTCCCGGCGGTGATTTTTACATTCACCGGAAATATCTGCAAGTTTTTTAAATATTAGTATTTCAATTCTTTGGATCGACCAAAGAAATTTGTTAGAAATATATGAACAAAGAAAAAAAATGAAAGTACCTGGGACATTATGGGCCATGATAAACCTCCCAGACCAATGGCAAAACCCGCAACGTAACCCTTGTATCGGTTAATTTAATTTTGATTAACGCATGGAGTATACCGAACCAGTTTTAATGGAGAAATCAAAATTCAACGTAACACATACGTTGAATTGTGCATAAAACCGGGGCATCTAAATTAAGCATATCTGTTAACTCAAAGGAATATAATTTAAATTAATATAAGCCGTGTACGCGAGAGGGCTTATCATGGGAAATTAAATTTGGTAATACGTACCATTATACCAAGGATCAATAGACTCGACCTCGAGTAGAGCTGATGAAGTTCAACATTTCTCTGTTCATGGCGAAAAAATTATGGAGTTGTCTGAGGTGAACAATATGCAAATTGAAACACAACTTAACAGAAAAAATATTGTTAGTTAAGATGAATAAACCTGGTGATAGATTGATAATCCGATTAATAATGAACGTATGCACAAACCAATAGAAGATGCCTGCGATTTTCAGGTAAAAGAATTCGTCAAAACAAAAGGATTTAAATATCAGATTTCAAATCTTTGCATTGGCTATACTCAATTTCTACCAAGAAGAAGCGGTCTGCGTCCCATTGATCCACGATAAGGAGAACTACTAAAGATTTCGGTACCTAATTAACAATTAGAAAAATTTTCGCATATTTTACTTAGAAAAATATTAAAATATAAATAGATAAAACAACCTCAAAATACATAAACCAATAAGGCTTCATACCATTATGTTGACAATGTGAATTCAACCAGGATCGATTTTGTTCAAGTTTATTAAGAATCGGGGGTTTAACCAGCAGTCAAATAGTGCAATTTGCTTTCTATGGGTTAGATCTTGGTTTAATTACTCAGTTACCATTTCACATCATGAAATCCTAAGCACACAATGAAAATACCAAATGATTTGATTCCAGTTAGTAGCACTGAGCAATAGAACTGAGCAATGTAATCAAAACAAATTATTGAAGTGAGAAATAAAGAGAGAAATGACAAAGATCGATAATGAAGAAGAGAGCATGAGTCAATCCTCAATTGCGTCTGTGAGTGGATCGATTTCTAGGGTTTTACTTTGCATATGAAATTATGAAATACATTAGAGATTAGGTTGTTGAAAGCGAAATTGTTTGTTGATTTCAAATGAGTGTGAGTCTCAATGAGTCGCTTGAGTTGAAGAAGGTCATGAGTCTTAGTAAGTCGCTTGAGACTCATGACCCTCTTTGACTCAAAAGATTGATTAGGCCTGAAGGATCGCTTGAGTCACAAGGATCGCTTAAATCGCAAGGATCGCTTGAGTTGCTACGGTCGAGTCTTAAGGGTCGCTTGAATCGCAAGGGTCGCTTGAGTCGCTAGAATCGCTTGAGTTGCAAGGGTCGCTTGAGACGCTAGAATCGCTTGAGCCGCAAAGGTCGCTTGAGTCTGTAGAAGTCTAATGTATTCTTAATTGGTGATTTTGTTGGTTCCGCCAAAGCCAAAGTTTCTCTATGAATTCAAGCAGATGGACAAAGTGCCAAAGATTTCCTCCAAGTGTTATCCTTACGAAACAATAAAGAAGTTAGAGGAATCTTTGGTGAAGATGAGTTTCATTACGTCAACAAGGAGTAACAATTTAGGCAAATATTCCATTTCCTATGCGACTCTATCTTGACGAAGTTCAAGTGTTTGACTATTATATCACTTAGTGATTATACGGGACAATAATGAGTTGTGGTTTCTCATAAACAATATTCCCATCAAGTACTCTACAGTGGATCATGCACTAATTCCCGGATTGAACTGCAAACCCTATCCGAGAGGATGGGAGTTAAAAAGTTGTGATACATTCAGGCTGAAGAATTTCGATCGTGGAAAGGTGACAGTCACACAGATGAGTGAAAAGCTTTTGAAGACGAAGAATTCCGTCATCACAGAATTCTATCAGCTCTGATCCAATTGACATGGTTGATGAATTGGAATTTTGTGAAGGCTTTTCATGGGGGCATTACACATTTGAGAAGCTTTTAGATACTTTCCACAAGCACATTAGCGGGGAATCACCGAAACCAAAAGGGCATTGTAGCGGTTTCATGATCCCAAACATGGTAAGTTATATATTATGAGAATAACATGAATGTTTTTGTACTTTTTGTGTTCTGGTCATTTTGTCTTAATGTTTCAGTTACTGCCATTCAAAACTATCCTTAGTTTGGGCGAAAACGGATGGTACGTTGATATTATGGATGTCAATACATAATACCCAAGGATGTGCAAGAAGTAGGTTAAATTTCATTTTAAGTCGAAGTATATAGACGTGATCAAGAAGATTAAAGATTCTAATGTAACAATTACACAAGAGTCATAATGGTCACAAGATTCATAAAGATCACAAGGGTCAGGAGGGTTATTTTTTGTTGTTTTTGTAGGATATTCGAAGTATTCTTCGTGTTGAATACAACAAGGAAGCTTTGCTTTTTGATATGTAGAATTACGAGGGATGCAATGACCTAGATGTTCAAATATGGAAGGAACATCTACAAAGAAATCCAAAAGGTATTTGTTGGGAGGACATCTGTAGACTCGAACTGCTAACGCGAAAAAACAACTTTTAATGAGAAACGGAAGGGGGAAAAAGGTAGTAAGAGGAAGAAGATCAAAGGTGAAAAAGCAATAGAGGTTGTAGATGTGCCACCCATATCTGAAGCTGATGAAGATGAAGGATTTGTAGAGGCTAAAGCTGATGAAGAAGAAGATGGTGATGCTGAAGCTGAAGTTGAAGAAGAAACTGAAAGTGAAGGAGAAGAATGTGCAATCCCTCTCACCTAGTGATACGTGCACGAGCTAAGTGGCTCGAGATATGTATTGGGGAACACCGAGAACCTCGATCTTAAGCGGAACTCGTTGGGTGGGTGGAACGGAAGACACCACAAGAGGTACGGAAGCCTCTTGATACAGTCGAAACATACTTCATTGTTCTCAGAATGAATTGAAGGCGAGACGTTTCCCGGAAACGTTTAAGATAAGAAGAATAATTCTCTTGAACTTAAATTTACTTAAAAAATCCAAGTTGTTTACAAATGAAGGTTGGGACTGCTTTTATAGGCAAGACTCAAACCTTGAAAGAAGACAAATTACACAAAATCATGGCCCTATTGCACCTATTGGCCGAAAAGTCTCTAAAAATAGAAAAATGGGCTAAAAACTTGCAGGAGTGCCCAAATGACGTCATCTGACCGTTGGGCATGCGGGAGTGACGTCATCTGACCGTTGGGCTTACGGGAGTGACGTCATGTGACCGTTTGGGCGTGGGGTGACATCATGTAACACTTTGGCATGCGGGAGTGACATCATGTAACCGTTTGAACACGCTGGAGCGTCCCAGTGACGTCATGTGACTGTTGTGAGCGCGGGAGTGATGTCACCTGGTCGTTTGGGTCATTTGAGTGTCCTGAGCGTCTGAGCTAGTGTCCAGTTCGATGGTGAAGACGATCTCGACTCTTCTGATGGTCGTGAGCAAGTGATCTTCATGAACGAGAGCCTCCTAGGCTTCCTTCACAATCTCGGCGGCCTTGGTTTGTAAGTTCCGCACTCGTCCCCTCATGATTAGACCGTGGGAGGATTCCATTTGCTCGGCGCCTCGGGTCACCTCCTCGCTCGTGTGTCCAGCTCTTGGATCGTCCTGGTGTCCGATATTCTCATCATTCCCTCCCCCTTCCGAGCGTTCCATCTGTGGAATGCTTTCACCTGCATTGAAAGGAGATAAGTCAGCAACGTTAAATGTTGTTGACACGTTATACTCACCGGGTAGCTCAAGGCGGTAGGCGTTGTCATTGATTCGTTCAAGGACTCGAAATGGCCCATCTCCTCTTGGTGTAAGCTTTGAGATTCTCTTGTCCGAGAATCGCTCGGGTCGCATGTGTAGCCACACCCAGTCTCCCTCGATGAACACCTTCTCTCTTCGCCCCTTGTTAGCTTGCTTGGCGTATTGTTCTGTCTTGCGCCTTATGTTTTTCCGAACCTTCTCATGCATTCTTTTGATGAGTTCGGACTTCTTCTCGCCGTCATGGCTGGTGACCTCTTTGCTTGGTAAGGCCGATAGATCCAAGGGAGTTATGGGATTAAACCCATAGACGACCTCAAATGGTGAGTGTTTGGTGGCAGAAAATGATGTGTCCTATTTTAAGCAAATTCTGCATGGGGTAGATACTCAAGCCCTTTCTTCGAGTATCGTCCGATGAGTGACCGCAAAAGTGCTGCCAGAGTGCGGTTGACCACCTCGGTCTGACCATCTGTCTGCGGGTGGCATGTTGTGGACAACAACAACTTGGTCCCTAGTTTCCTCCAAAGTTTCCGCCATAAGTGACTCAAGAACCTGCTGTCTCGATCAGACACAATGTCCTCGGTAGGCCGTGAAGGCGTACGACCTCCTGGAAAAAGAGGTCCGTTATTTGGGTTGCATCCCCGATCCTCGAACATGGTATGAAATGCGCCATCTTGGAGAACCTGTCCACAACAACAAAAATAGAGTCTTTGTTTCGGATCTTCGGGAGTTTGAGAACAAAGTCCATTGACAAGTTAGTCTATGGATGAGTTGGAATTGGTAAAGGAAGATAAAAACTGTGGGGCTGGCTATGGGACTTCGCTTGGTGACACGTGATACATCGTGCACAAAGCCGTTGTACATCCCTTTTGAGGTGCGACCAGAAGAAATGTTCCTTGATTGTGGCAACGGTCTTCTCTACGCCAAAGTGCCCCGTAAGAGCCCCTCCATGAGCTTCTTGTAGTATTACCTCTATCATTGAGTTCTGTGGGATATAGAGCCTCTTGTTGCGGAAAAGATATCCTCTGTGCATGTAGAATGGTCCGTAGGCTCCTTCCTTGCACGCTCGGAACACCTCGTCGAGCTTTGGATCTTGATCATAGAGTTCCTTGATGTGCTCTAACCCTAGGTTCCTTGCCTTCATCAGGGTGATGAGAACATGCCTTTGTGACAAGGAATCGGCTACCACGTTCTCGTTACCCTTCTTGTACTTGATTATGTACGGGTCTCGATGAACTCCATCCATTTGTCATGCCTTCGCTTGAGCTTGTGTTGACTGTTGAGGTGCTTTAGGGTCTCATGGTCGGTGTGGATGATGAATTCCTTCGCCAGCAAATAATGCTGCAATGTTTGTAAGGCTCGAACAAGAGCATAAAGCTCCTTGTCATATGTTGGGTAGTTGAGCGTGGATCCACTTAACTTCTCGCTGAAGTATGCCACGGGTCGTCGTTCTTGAATGAAGACTATTCCAATTTTGATTCCTGAGGCGTCGCACTCTACTTCGAACATTTTCTCGAAGTTCGGCAGGGCAAGGATAGGTGTGGTGGTCAAACTTGCCTTGAGTGCCTCGAACGCGTTGGCTTGCGCTTCTCCCCATTCAAAGGCCTTGTCCTTCTTGATAACCGCGGTGAGTGGTGCGGCTATACTGCTGAAGATCTTCTACTTGCTAGCCCGTGAAAGCTTCGTATGTGGGCGGCTGTTGTCAGTATTGACCATTCTTATATGGCTTGGACCTTACTCTCGTCCACTCGTAGTCCCTGTGAACTCACCACAAATCCTAGGAACACGATCTCCTTTGCGGCAAAGGAGCACGTCTTCATGTTGGCATAGAGCTGTTCTTTCTGAAGCGTCTCCGGTACCAGCTCAAGGTGTTTGTGGTGCTGGCTGAGGTCCCGACTATACACGAGTATGTCGTCGAAATAGACCACCACGAATTTCCCGATGTAGGCTCGTAGCATGTGGTTCATAAGCCTCATGAACGTGCTTGGGGAGTTGGACAACTCGAAGGGCATGACGAGCCAATCGTATAGTCCCTGCTTCGTTTTGAAGGATGTCTTCCATTCATCGCGTTCTCTCATGCGGACTTGGTGGTATCCACTCTTGAGATCGATCTTTGAAAAGATTGTTGCCCCACTCAGCTCATCAAACATGTCGTCGAGCCGTGGGATGGGGTGCCGGTACTTGATTGTGATGTTGTTGACCGCCCGACAATCAACACACATCCTCCATGTCCTTCTTTGGCACAAGGAGTACGGGTACGGTGCATGGACTAAGGCTTTCTCGAATGTAGCCTTTGTCCATTAGTTCCTGAACTTGACATTGGAGCTCCTTGGTGTCTTCAGGGTTCATGCCGTAGGCCGGCCGGTTTGGCGATGGTGACCCTGGAATGAGGTCGATCTGGTGCTCGATACCTAGTAGGGGTGGAAGTCTAGCTGGAATTTCCTCGGGAAACAAGTCTTGATACTTGCTTAGGATGCTGGCGACTTCCGGGGGATGATACGCTATTTCCTGTACGCAATTGGATGTCTGACTCGGATACGAATACTTCGATGTTTTGTTCAGTCTTACTTATACGACATGACAGATCAATAGAAATATTTCAAAATTAAAGATTAAATATTAATTTAAATAATATATTTTATTTTTATTTTTTAAAATTTAATAATTAAATCTGGTGCTCGATACCTAGTAGGGGTGGAAGTCTAGCTGGAATTTCCTCGGGAAACAAGTCTTGATACTTGCTTAGGATGCTGGCGACTTCCGGGGGATGATACGCTATTTCCTGGCTTACCAAGACATCTTTGTAAACCATTAGTAATATGGGGCTTTGATTGCTCAAAGCCTTAGGAATTACGCTAGCCTGGACATAAAAATTCGGCTTTGCTTTATCGTCACGACTCAGCTTTAAATGCATTTCATAAACCTGAGCAGGACAAAGGGGTGCTAGCATTACCTTTCTTTTGTTCATGACGAAGGAATAGAAGTTCGACTTCCCGTCATGCGTTACCTCGCGGTCATATTGCCATGGCCTTCCTAGTAGGATATGTCCTTCTTCGATTCCAAGCCAAGCTTCCGTACCATGTAGGCACTGGCAACATTAGTACAGGACCCGCCATCAATAATGAGTCCACATGCTTTTTCTTTTACGAGACACTTCGTGCGGAAGATCGTCTCTCTCTAGGCTGTTTTAGGTGAACCGGTCATCGTGCTAAAGACGCGTCATGTCACCAGCAGCTCTCCGCACTTTGGGTACTCGATCTCGTTGTCTATGTCCCTTTCATCTTCAATCATGGAATCGTAACCTCCGCTATTAGTGATGGTCATGACCCGTGGATTAGGGCAGTCTCTCGCCATGTGCCTTATTCCTTTGCACCCGAAACACATAAGTTCACGGGTACGGGTTTGGTTTGAGGGAATTTGTCTGTTACCTTCCCCTTTGGCACCTCTTGATGTTTCAGGTGCTTTACCCTTGGAACGATCGTCTGCCTTTGGTCTTTCTGGCAACCTTGGGTGTTGTTCGGTTGAGCTCGTGGACTGCATCCTTCCGCAGCTCACTACTTGCTTTCGTCGAGTCTGTTGCTCTATTTGAATCAACAAATGTAAGATGTCCTGCAAGTCGTGGTAGTGTTGCCTCTCTACCTTCCTTGTGATCCGCTCGTTCAGCCCATCTAGGAATTCAGCCATTATCGTTTCTTCATCTTCGGTTACCTCCAGCCTGTTGCGAAATGCTCAAAATCGTCAACGTATTCTTCGACCGTTTTGCTTCCCTGGGTCAGCTTCCTATATCTCCGCTGAAGCTCTATGTGGAAGTGTGCAGGGACATATATCTCGCGCATGAGGGCCTTCATCTCTCCCCATGACGAGACTGGTCCAACTCTGGTTCGCGGTCTAGTGCTCTCCTCGCGATCCCACCAAGTGAGCGCGCCTTCTATGAGTTGGGCTGCAGAGTACTGCACCTCTTTACACTCTGTAAAGGTGTACCACTCGACTATGCTATCCATCCGCCTCTCCCAGTCAAGATAAGCTTTCGGATCCATGCGATCAGAAAAGGTAGGCAGTTTTAGTTTCAAACCGTTACCGTCTTGTTTCTGCCGTGGTCTTCGGAGTGGCTCCTCATCCGAAGATTCATCCTCGCAGATGATGGGCCATCGCCTTCGGGGTGGCTCCTCATCCAAAGATTCATCCTCCTGTATGATGGGTTGTCACCTTGGTTGCCTCGGTAACTCTTCGTCCTCTTCTTCAGGGTTATTCGGGAATAGCCCTCGAATGTTCACGTCATCTATGTTGAGGAGTAGGGTGTTCTTGTTGATCCACACAGTTCTGATGAACCACTGGTGCTTCTGGTATTTGTTGCCTTCGTTCTTTGATATGATCCCAGAGGACGTCGAGGACGCGACCATCAACGCAGAAGAGGATGTCACCTCCAGCGCGGAAGAAGATACAATCGGTGCGACCCGAGACAATGCTAGCGCGACCCGAGACGCCATCAGCGTGGCCCGAGAAGCGACCACCACCAGCGCGACCCGAGACGGGACCAGATCGAAAGACGTTGATCCTGTAACCCGAGCTAGGGCTAAGGAAGAAGAGGCCTTGACCCTACCAGCTGGTCCCGTGACCCAAGCCAAGGCTGCGAAGCTTAAGGACACAATTATCGAGATTCTTGCGGCCGTCCATGCGCACGAAGATTATTCAAGTCCACGTTAAGTCACGATCCTAAGAAACGTTATCTAAGCCGAAGCCCGCCCCACAATCGTAATTGATAAGGTAAGTGACCCGCGTGTACTCTTTTCCTTTCGTCGGTTTTGTCCTACGGGGTTTTCCGACGACAAGTTTTTAACGAGGTCGCATGTCACTTTTCCCGCAACCTAATAAATAACCCGAGGGTTTTAAGACAAGTCCGCATTCTAATAAGCACGAATTACAACTTGTCTTAATGTCATTTTTATGTTTTCTATTCATTTAATTGTTGCCTTGCATGGTGACTTACATTAAATGCTACATTTATGTGTTGCATGCCCTTATTTTGTTTATTATGGCCGTCCATGTTGTGCTTGTTAAGACATCTTTGAATCAATTTGAATCTTGAATTTTATCTTTAATTTCCTTGTGAATTCTTGTTGTTGGTGTGTAATATCCAGCAAATTCGTTGGTGTGTAATATCCAACGTCTTGTTCGTTCTTTGTTAGTGTGTGACATCCCTCGGAGATGAACCGGTGAATCGAGAGCCTTCCGCAACTCTCGTGTGACCATTCGTACCACAACCCTTGTGCAACCCGTTGCAGCAAGGCCTATCCATTCCTAACCTAGTCTAGAGCGTCATTCCAATCGAGATTGCGTCAAGTGAACATGCCCAACAAAGTGGCCATGCCTATCACCATTGGCAAATACGAGGACGAGATCATGTGCGAAATTCTTCCCATGGACGCAAACCCTACCCTTCTCGGTAGTCCGCAGCAATCGGATCGCAAGGTAAAACACGATGAATATACTAATAAACATTACTTTTAAACATTATTTTGAGTATAATGGCAGGAAGAGCGTCCTCGTTCCATTGACGCCTAAGGAAGTGCTGCAAGAAAAATTCCATTTGAAGAAGCAAAGCGCACTCGAACTTAGATCGTCAAATTTTTACGCAAGACGGGTGAGATCAAGAAATCTCTTCATTCTGATCAGACCATGTTGTTATTTTTTTATAAGGAAGCTCTCTCGAGCTTAGCTAACCTTGCACCATTGCTGCCGAGTGATATTTCTAACTTATTGCAGGAATACGACGATGTCTTTACCGAAGAGAATCCCACCGGATTGCCACCGATACGTGGAATCGAACATCAAATCGATTTCGTTCCCAGAGCCACGTTACCAAATCGACCAGCCTACCGAACCAATCCCGTGGAGACTAAGGAGCTGCAAAGGCAAGTGAAGGAGCTCATGGCCAAGGGACACATTCGCGAAAGTATGAGTCAGTGCGCCATACCCGTGCTACTTGTGCCAAAGAAAGATGGCAGCTGGCGCATGTGTGTCGATTGTCGCGTAATCTACAACATTACGGTGGAGTATCGACATCCTATTCCTATGCTAGATGAAATGTTAGACGAATTGCATGGAAGTAGGATATTTTCAAAGATTGATCTTAAAAGTGGTTATCAAAAAATTAGGATGAAGGAAGGTGACGAATGGAAAACGTCGTTTAAAACTAAACATGGTCTGTATGAATGGTTAGTTATGCCCTTTGATTTGCCGAATGCACCTAGTACCTTCATGCGTTTAATGAACCAAGTTCTTATAGAGTTTATAGGTAGACTCGTAGTGGTTTGCTTTAATGATATGATGATCTATAGTAAAGACTTAGAAGCACACTTAGGTCACCTAGAACTAGTTCTAAAGGTACTTAGGAAGGAAGAGATATACGCTAACTTAAAGCAATGTACCTTTTGCACAGATAACATCGTATTTCTAGGTTGTGTAGTAAGTGCAGATGGTGAGAAGGTGGACGAAGAGAAGGTCAAAGCCATTCGGGAATGGTCTACTCCAAAGACCGTCGGGGAAGTCCGAAGCTTTCGTGGACTCGTGAGATTTTACCGTCGATTTGTGAAGGACTTCAGCACCTTAGCCGCCCCTCTTATCGAAGTCATTAAGAAAAACGTGGGATTCAAGTGGGAGAAAGCACAAGAAGAAGCGTTCCAAACGCTAAACGAGAAGCTTACTCATACCCTCCATTAATTTTACCCGATTTTCTTAAAACGTTTGAAATTGAGTGAGATGCATCCAGCGTAGGAATTGGTGCAGTCTTAATGCAGAAACGGAAGCCGATTGCATACTTCAGCAAGAAGCTCGGAGGTGCAACTCTAAATTATACCACCTACGACAAGGAGCTATACGCACTTATGAGAGCGTTGCAAACGTGCATCATTACGTATGGCGTATTTGAGCTCGAAAGCGAATGATTTTCAAACCCGATGATCAAGTTTGGATTAACCTGCCAAAATAACGATTCTAGAACGATTGGAAGTCGAAATTGATGCCCCGGATCGACGGCCAATTCTCAGTGACCAAGAAGATCAGCAACAAAGCCTACCAACTCGACTTGCGAGGTAAGTACAACGTGAGTTCTAGTTTTAATGTTACTGACTTGGTTCCTTTTGTCGCAGATCAAGCGGATTTGAGGGCAAATCTTTTCTAAAAAGGGGGGCATGATATGATCCCGGAGGACGTCAAGGACACGACCAACAATGCAGAAGAGGATATGACCTCCATCGCGGAAGAAGACGCCATCAGTGCGACCCGAGACACTGCTAGCGCGACCTGAGACGCCATCAGCGCGACCTGAGACACGACCACCACTAGCGTGACTCGAGACGCGACTAGATCAAAAGACGTTGGTCCCGTAACCCGAGATAGAACTAAGGAGGAAGAGGCCTTGACCCTACCAGTTGGTCCCGTGACCCAAGCCAAGGCTGCGAAGCTTAAGGACGCAGTTATCGGGATTCTCGCGGCCGTCCATGCGCACGAAGATTATTTTAGTCCACGTGAAGTTACGATCCTAAGAAATGTTATCCAAGCCGAAGCCCACCCCCAACGGTTATTAATTAGGTAAGTGACCCACGTGTACTCTTTTCCCTTCGTCGGTTTTGTCCCACGAGGTTTTCCGGCGTCAGGTTTTTAACGAGGCCGCGTGTCACTTTTCCCGCAGCCTAATTAATAACCCGAGGGTATCAAGACAAGTCCGCATTCCAATAAGCACGAATTACAACTTGTGTTAATGTCATTTTTATGTTTTCTATGCATTTAATTGTTGCCTTGCATGGCGACTTACATTAAATGCTACATTTATGTGTTGCATGGCTTTATTTTGTTTATTATGGCCGTCCATGTTGTGCTTGTTAAGACATCTTTGAATCAATTTGAATCTTGAATTTTATCTTGAATTTCCTTGTGAATTCTTGTTGTTGGTGTGTGATCATGTCGTTTTCATACGTATTTCTTGCACGATTTTAGAGATGTTTATGATATATATGCGATGCTTTACGTATGATTCCGTATCCGTTTTACTTGTTTTCGTGTTTTCATGTTCTTACACGTTTTTATGCGTATTCGGTTCATTTTGGAGCTAAAGGACGTGCACAAAATAAAGTACCAACATCGAGGATCATCACGGGACAAACGAGACGAGAATCGGCATGGAATAGTCACTACCCGCGCGGGTAACTCCCTAGCCCGAGCGGGCATTTGTTACGACAATTTTGTCCAGCAAATTGAGAACGAGTCGGGCGAGAAATAACCCGCCCGGGGCATGAGCCCGAGCGGGCAACACATGTGCCCGAGCGGGCAGGCCTTGTGCCCGAGTGGCCACCCCTTGAGCTCGAGCGTGCAGCCTCCTTTTCATCGCATTCTTGCGCGATCTTTCGCGCCGTACCCGAGGGGGTTACTTACCTTGCCCGCACGGGTTGCGACCGTCACCTGCAACTTCAAATAAGTTAATTTTACTTAAAACAAATGGAAGTTTGTGGGGGACTTATACAAGAAGGAAAACGACTCTAAAGAGGAGGAGAGGGGCCAGAGGTCGAGGATCATTCACCCAAGTTTCGAGTTCTTGATTGAGAGGGAGAAGGAGGAGGTTCTTGCGAAGGAGACTTACGAGGAGCATTGGAGATCAACTCAAGACTTCGGTTTCATTTGGTTTTCATGTTCCTTAGATCTTCTATTTCGTTTATGTTTGTTTACGGACGCATAAGCGAATAGTTTATTTGTTCTAGGAGAAGGGATTAGCCCTTGGTTATCCCGGAACCACTTTTGATTTATCTTTGAATGCATCTTCCCGTTTTCGTTTATCTATTCTTTATTTGAGTGCTTAAATGACTTGTGTTTACAAGGGTCACGCAAATGCATGTGTTTGGGATTAGGAGAAGGACCGAAAGGAGAATTCTAGTCCTAGAAGATCAGGTTTAGAACACCCGAGGTTAGGCCACGAAAGTAGGGTAGCAGCGGTTGAGGGTGAAACGGATGAATCACAGATCTTATGGGTTTAGTTCGGGGTGTCATCCACGAAAGTAGGGGGCAACTTGACTAGATCATGTGTCTATGCCTCGAGAGAGGGTAGATATCATATTAGGATCGTGTGCCTTAGATAACTTGACTGGGATTGCATGATAGATTGGTTGATTGTTGGTTTCGGTAGTCTTGTGGTGAAACCGGTTTCCTTAAACGTTTGTCTTATTCTTAAGAACTAGTTTGTTATTTGTTTTTAGTATCTCATTCTCAAAACCATATTTTGTTCATTAGCAAGTTTGATTCACAGTTAAAGTTTAGGTTGTGTTGCATAGTCCCTTCGAAATCGACACCTGAAGTATTACACACGTACCGTGCACTTGCGGGTAGTTTAGGTTATTTGTTTAACTTTGATAACGCATCAAGTTTTTGGCGCCGTTGCTGGGGACTATTGTCAACGCGTCTTAGATTCGAGCCTAGAGTCTTTCTTGCTTTGTTTTTGTTTTTTGTTTTTGTTTTCTTTCGATTCTTTCTACCTAATTCCATTCGTTTGTCCTTTGTCAGTTTATGACCGGGTCTCAAGGCACTTCTAGTCTACTTCGAATCGAGCCAGAGAACGAGCGAACTTGCAGACAACTGAGAAAGGATAAGGAAGAAGGTAACACAGATCCGTTAGATCAATGAGATATGGATAATCAAAATGGCCACGAACAGCTTCAGTTACCTCTCGGGAATTTAGGGCATATGCAGCAATAGCCACTCGCACCTCAACCGCGAGAACCACAGGCTCCTCCACCACGTTGCCGCAGAGATTACGTGGTGCCGAACATGAATAACATGCAAACAACCATAAGGATGTCAGCTGTTGCTAGAAAACAGTTTGAGATTAAGCCGGCGATGATCAACATGCTTTATCAGAAGCAATTCATGGGTGGAAATCACAAGGATCCCTATCAGCACCTCAGAGACTTCCTTGAGCTTTCTGGTACATTCAAAAGACATGGAGTCTCAGAGGACGCGATCTTGCAGCGTCTCTTCCCCTTCTCAATTGGGGGACGAGCAAAAACATGGCTGCAATCGCTCCCCGCTGGATCTATCACTACTTGGGATCAGCTCTGCACATTGTTCTTATCGCGTGTCTTTCCTCCGAGCAAGACGATTCATATGAGGGGGGAAATCACAACGCTCCGATGCAGAGATGGAGAAACTTTGTTTGAGGCGTGGGGCAGATTCAAGGATCTTCTACAGTTGTGTCCACACCATGGTCTTGAGCAGTGGTACGTTATCCAAACCTTCTACAACGGAATTTCAGATGAGCACCGTACGACGTTGGATAACGCTGCTAGAGGATCATTTATGGATCTGAGCATCGAGGAGGCATACAAGCTGATCGATAACCTTGCCATGAACCACACCATGTGGTCAACACCGAGAGGTATGCCTAACAACACTCGTAGTCTGTATGAGACGAATCAGAGCAGGGCAACGGGTAATGCAGCGAACGCCATATACTGTGTGAATTGTGGAGATACGGAGCATGTAACGTATCAATGCACAGTACATGAGGATTTCAAACAGATGAATTATGCCCAGCAGCAAGGAAACACTCAATTTGAGAATACCTACAACCCGAATTGGAGGAATCACCCGAACTTGTCATACCGAACGACTCAACCGATGAAGTATTCGGGATTTCAGAAAAGGTAGCAAAGATTTCAGCAAAACAACCAGCAAGTTCAGCAAGCTCAGCAAGTTCCGCAAGCTCCTCAACCTCCTCAAGCCGCTTCGTCAAACCTTGAAGCGGTACTGCTCGAATTTATTAAGGAGCAAAGGCAGTAAACATCGAATCAAACCAAATTAATTGCGGATGTGGGGACAGCGATCAACGAGCTTAAAACTCAGATGGAATCCTTGAGCAACCATGTTAAGAGCTTAGAGAACTCCGTAGCACAACAAGCTGCCTCATCCTCTTGGAATCCCGGATAGCTTCCAGGTAAACCCGAATTGAACCTAAGAGAGTACGTGAATGCTATTTCTGTGTGCAGCGATGATGTGATCGAGAATTTGCCCTCCAAAGAGCAAGGTCAAGCTGCTGGTACGTCCATGAAAAGAGGCCAAGGTAAGATTGCGATTATGGATGGAGTCGAACCAGATTGAGACAAACAATACGTTGCTCCACCGGCATACAAACCTCCAATAGCGTTTCCTCAACGGTTGGTGAGCAGTAAGAATGAAGAACGAGTGGGCAGATTTGTAGAGGGTCTCAAGAAGCTTGACATCAACATCCCATACGTGGAAGCCCTCCAAAAGATGCCTAATCACGCCAAACTCATCAAAGAGGCCCTTTCCAAAGAGAGGAATATCGAAGAGAACGAGACAGTAGCACTCACCGAGGAATGCAGTGCAGTTCTTACAACAAGCTGCAACCAAAATTGAAGGACCCCGGAAGTTTTTCCATTCCGTGTACAATAGGTAATCTCGATATTGATAATGCTTTGTGTAATTAGGAGCAAGAGTGAGCATCATGCCACACTCAGGTTTTTAAGCGGATGGACTTCGAGAATCTGAAACCTACGAAGATGTCTCTACGCCTTGCGGATCGTTCGGTAAGATATCCGGTGGGAATTGTTGAGAACGTTCCCACCATGGTAGGTAAGCTTTGCATTCCCATTTATTTTGTTGTACTTGAGATAAAGGAAGACGCTAGAATAGCTATTATTCTTGGTACGCCGTTTCTAGCTACTGTAGGTGCCCTCATAGACGTACAACAAGGAAAGCTTTCCTTACGTGTCGGAGATGAGACGATCGAATTCAACCTGTCCAACCCCATGAACGAATCCTCATTCAAGGAGTCTTGCTTTACAGTTGATTCGTTGGACGAGTTAGAGAAAGACATGCATGATCAAGTAAGTGTTTCCGATCCGCTTATGCAATGCCTAACACGAGTTTGCGATAACGCAGGATTTACGGACGAAGGAGCTGAGGTGTACATGGAATTCATGAGTGCTATTGAAGCACTAGGAGACATCCCATGTGAGGAGATACAACACGATATGCATGCTGGTTTCGCAATGGAGAAGACGTCCAAACTTGAGCTCGAGCCACCTCCGTCTTCTTTTCGGTATGAGTATATTGAACGCTATAGAATATATCCTGCTGTTATGAATGCTAATTTGAGTGCAGATGAGATGAGAAACAACCCACACACGTGAAGAAGCGTAGGAGAGTCACCTCTTCAACATGTATGCACAGAAATTATACGGAAGATAGCCATGAACCTTCCATTGAAACTCAAAAGAGGCTGCACCCGCACTTGCACAAAGTAATGGAAAAAGATGTCATAAAACTTTTCAATGCAGATACCCTTTATACAACCTCGGACAGCGAACGAGTGAATCTCGTGCATGACGTGCCAAAGAAAGAAGCAGTGAATAAAAGATGGCACGCAAAAAGACCTTACCTCATGACTTCCAACTAGATGACTTAGTTCTACTCTTCAATTCTCGTCCTATGCTTTTCTCGGGCAACCTACGTTCTCGTTGGTTTGGTCCTTTTCAGGTACGAGAAGTCTTCACACATGGAGACGTGGAATTATGGAGTGATTCGAGTGGCACATTCAAAGCTAATGGACAGCGGCTAAAGCTCTACCAAGCCGCTCAACCCATCGAAACTGGAAACTCCATTTCCCTTTCGATCCACCCGTCACACACGCATGAGGAATGGAGACGTCAAAGCTTAAAGACGTTAAATAAGCGCTTTTTGGGAGGCAACCCGGCTGTTTGCTTTTATTTTTTTAGTATTTAGTTTGAGACTCGGTTATTCGTTTTCGGTTAAAAAACAAACCACCACAAACGTGCTTCACTTCCCTTACCCTCCATCGGAGCTTCACGTCGAGGACGTCGTCCAATTCAAGTCCGGGGGAGCAGCTCACGTTTGTCAGGTGATTTCATTTCATTTTCTTTCATCTTCCCATTGACTTTGTAGTTTTTAGGTTATTTTTGTAGTTTTTAGTTTGTTTTTTGTTTTTCGTGAGTCATAGTCGTCCCAGGCACTTGTCCGGTGCCACGTTTTGAGATGAATCCTGAACCTAGGATGCTTAAGAATTTGGCCTTTTCCGTGAGATTTGGCATGTTTGAGCTAGGTTTTCCCTAAGCGTTAGAGCTTATTAGTCGGCTGAAAAACAATAGAT
>CM071864.1:31839758-31868182 GCA_036759665.1 Gynandropsis gynandra | reverse complement strand
CATACTTCGTGTAGACGATGCTTTACTTCACTTTTCTATGAGGATTACTATATCGTGAGATCGAACTTATTTGCAGATTAAGAGCGCACACAAACACTCCGCTGTCGATAAAAATAATGCCTAAAACGCATGATCTAAAATCGATATGAGTGCATCGACCTTGATACTCTTTCGATGGCTCGGGTCTAAGTGGTGTGTTGGCGATCATCTTTCTACGTCCCAAGGGCATGGCACAAATAAAACGCCGCCTACTCTGCTGCACTCTTAAACGAGATGCACGAGTATACCGTCATCGGTAGTCTGGGTCTAAGTAGAGGCTGGATCCCTTCAAATCCGGCGTCCTAGAAGCCTAGTGTGTATGCAAAGAAAAAGAAAAAAAAGAAAAAAGGAAACGAAAAAGGAGTCCTAAAAAGAAAATAAAAAAAAGAGAAAGAAAAAGAAAAAAAAGAATAAAGAAAGAAAGAAACTCAGAAAAGAAACAAGTATCCTCGGTTGTTCTAGGTTTAGCATTGTCTGAAGTCTTGTTTGGTGGAGAGAGATACGGTGGCTTGTTTAGTTTTCTTTTGATTTACTTTCTCATGGGTAGCCTTGGTGAACCTTGGATGTAGACCGAAAACTTAATTAGGCCGAATTTGCTCTCGACGTGCTAGTTGATTGGTAAGGTTCGCTTTAGCGGTACTTCTAGGAGAAGGGGAGATTCTCGGATTCTTTACACCCCACGTGTTCCACGTTTACGTTTACTTAGGGACAAGCAAACATTAAAGTCTGGGGGATTTTGATCATCTCGTTTTCATACGTATTTCTTGCACGATTTAGAGATGTTTATGATATATATGCGATGCTTTACGTATGATTCCGTATCCGTTTTACTTGTTTTCGTGTTTTCATGTTCTTACAGGTTTTTATGCGTATTCGGTTCATTTAGGAGCTAAAGGACGTGCACAAAACAAAGTACCAACACCGAGGATCATCACGGGACAAATGGGACGAGAATCGGAATGGAATAGTCACTACCCGTGCGGGTATCTCCCTAGCCCGAGCGGGCATTTGTTACGGCGATTTTGTCCAGCAAATTGAGCACGAGTCGGGCGAGAAATACCCCGCCCGGGGCATGAGCCCGAGCGGGCAGCACATGTGCCGGAGCGGGCAGGCCTTATGCCCGAGCGGGCAACCTCCTTTACATCGTGTTCTTGCGCGATCTTCCGCGCCGTACCCGAGCGGGTCACTTATCCTGCCCACACGGGTTGCGACCGACACCTGCAACTTCAAATAAGTTAATTTGACTTAAAACAAACAAAAGTTTGTGGGGGACTTATACGAGAAGGAAAATGACTTTAAAGAGGAGGAGAGGGGCCAGAAGTCGAGGATCATTCACCCAAGTTTCGAGTTCTTGATCGAGAGGGAGAAGGAGGAGGTTCTTGCGAAGGAGACGTACGAGGAGCATTGGAGATCAACTCAAGACTTTGGTTTCGTTTGGTTTTCATGTTTCTTAGACCTTCTATTTCGTTTATGTTTGTTTACGGATAATAAGTGAGTAGTTTATTTGTTCTAGGAGAAGGGATTAGCCCTTGGCTATCCCGGAACCACTTTTGATTTATCTTTGAATGCATCTTCCCGTTTTCGTTTATTTAATCTTTATCTGAGTGCTTAAATGACTTGTGTTTACAAAGGCCACGTAGATGCATGTGTTAGGGATTAGGAGAAGGACCGAAAGGAGAATTCTAGTCCTAGAAGATCAGGTTTAGAACAACCGAGGTTAGGCAACGAAAGTAGGGTAGCAGCGGTTGAGGGTGAAATGGATGAATCACAGATCTTATGGGTTTAGTTCAGGGTGTCAGCCATGAAAGTAGGGGGCAACTTGACTAGATCACGTGTCTATGCCTCGAGAGAGGGTAGATATCATATTAGGATCGTCTGCCTTAGATAACTTGACTAGGATTACATGATAGATAGGTTTATTGTTGGTTTCGGTAGTCTTTGGTGAAACCAACTTCCTGGAACGTTTGTCTCATTCTTAAGAACTAGTGTGTTTAGTTGTTTTTAGTATTTCATTCTCAAAACCATATTTCGTTCATTAGCAAGTTTGATTCACAGTTAGAGTTTAGGTTGTGTTGCGTATTCCCTGTGGGATCGACACCTGAAGTACTACACACGTGCCGTGCACTTGCGGGTAGTTCAGGTTTTTTGTTGAACTTTGAAAATGCATCAATGTGTAATATCCAGCAAATTCGTTGGTGTGTAATATCCAACGTCTTGTTTGTTCTTTGTTTGTGCGTAACATCCTTCGAGACGAACCGGTCAATCGAGAGCCTTCCGTAACTCTCGTGTGACCATCCGTTACACAACCCTTATGCAACCCGTTGCACATTCCTAACCAAGTCTATAGCGTCGTTCCAATCGGGATCGCGTGACTCTTCTTCAAGGTGATTCATCCTTGTCTCCAATCTTCGGAGCATTTTCATGATCGCGTTGAGTTGGCTGTTTTGTGCCGAGTGTTCTCCTTGTTCAACCATCCTTTAACAAACAAGAATGATTATCTTAAAACGAATTGAAAAGGGTGGAAGCGTACTTTTGGTCCTTGAACGGGGATCTAATACCAAAACTGATACGCACACGGGCTAAGTGGCTCGGGATACGTATTGGGGAATACCGAAAACCTCGTTGTTAAGCAGAACTTGTCAGCTGGGGTGGAAGGAAAGACACCACAAGAGGTGCGAAAGCCTCTTGATACAATCGAAACAAACATCAATTGTTCCCGGAATGAATTGAAGGCGAGGCGTTTCCAGAAAATGTTTGTGATAAGAAGAATAATTCTCTCGAACTTAAATTTACTTTCAAAATCCAAGTTGCTTACAAATGAAGGTTGGGACTGGTTTTATAGGCAAGTCTCCAACCTTGAAAGAAGAAAAAAATACTCAAAATCATGGCTCTATTGCCCCTATTAGCCGAAAAGCGTCTGAAAAATAAAAAAAGGGGTAAAAACTTGCTGGAGTGCCCAAATGACATCATTTGATCGTTGGGCATGTGGGAGTGATGTCATGTGACCGTTTGGGTGCAGGGTGACATCATGTGACCGTTGGGCATGCGGGAGCGAAGTCATGTGACCGTTTGAACGCGCTATAGCGTCCTAGTGACATCATGTGACTGTTGTGAGCGCGAAAGTGATGTCACCTGGTTATTTTGGTCATTTGAGCGTCTTAAGAGTCTGGGCCAGCGTTTGGTTCGATTCTGAAGACGGCAGCGACGCAGCGACCCTTTACAATCTCGACGGCCTTGGTTCGTTCGTAAGTTTCTCATCCCCTTGTGATTAGGCCGTGGGAGGATTGCATTTGCTCGATGCCTCAAGTCACCTCCTCGCTTGCATGTCCGGCTCTGGGGTCGTCTTAGTGTTCTATGTCCTCATCACCTAGAGCATAAATTAATGAGCGAAATAAAGAAATTAGAGAAAAGAATCATCAATGCCGTAAGAGACATTCTAAAGGACGTCGAGTTTAATTTGCCTAATCCAAAATCAGTTGCAGTAAATCTCAAATGTGCTCACAAGTCAAAAAAGACTAAAGCTTAAAAGCATCAAAATCAAAGGCTGCCTAGAAAGATATGAGCATCGAACACAAATCTTATGACACTTTGAGAGATAATGATTTTGAGTTTTTTCAACGTGTATATCAAGTGTCAAGAGAAGAGCTAAGAAGAGCCAGTGGAGTCAGAGGCTAAAAATGACCCTCCAAATGGCTCTAAATAGGAGGTGGCAAACATTCCAACATTAATTGAAAAGATTACATTTGCCGCTAATCCTTCAAGTGACCTTCAATCAAGCATTCCTCTACTTGAATACATTTCTGAACAGGTTCATCCAATGGTTGCTTTTGTCGAAGAGGTTGCCGCTGATGTTGGTGCTTAGGGAACTGCATATGTTCCTGTAAAAGTTCCACCAAGTATGTAACATTGAGTCACAAATGTCATTTGAGTCAAAAGGTCGCATGGGTTGCATGAGTCACAAAGGTTGCATGAGTCACAAAGGACACATGGGTCTCATAGGTCACATATATCGCAAGGGTCGCATTGGTCGCATGGGTGATATCGGTCATAAAGGTCATCCATGTCACGAAGGATGAGTCTAATGAATGAAGTAATTTTTATGCAGATTTTGGCGTTGGTGTTCCTGACGAAAAGGCCAAAAACACTCGGAAAACAAAACTCAGGAGGTGGAGTAACAACAAAGGCAGTGAGAGGAAGAGGGAAATGGTGATGGAAAGGTGTAGATAAAGTTACTGTTGTAGAAGAACCCATAGAAAAGGTGGTTCAAGAACCTAAATAAAATGTTGTTCAAGAACCTGAAGGGAGTCAGAATTTTGTGTGGAAGTCAAAGGGATCGGTAGAAGGCAAGATAACCCGAACTCTTTTGTCCATGGAAGCTAGTAGTTCCCAGTTGGCTAGACTATATAAATTTATGATGAAACCTCGCCAAGAACGTAGGTGGAAATCTGAATTAGATTGTCCTTGGGGCTAGAATTTTGGGAGATCATAAAGGATGGTGTAGGACTTGAAGATGATGTAATTTTTTTAACCCTTAATCATGAAAGTCACAAAGGTCACAAAGGTCACAAAGGTCATTTTAGGGCATATATATTCATGTGTGTCAATTTTGTTTTGCAGCAATTGGATGAGGCCTTGTTCGAGTTACATAATCGCATATAGAAATATTAATTTCAATATGGGTCAAAGAATTATTACGTTTGAGATCTTGATTTAATGTAGTCGCTCACAATGTAAATGGAAGAGGGCATGGAAATTTTCGGATGTTCTTAATGATTATTGGGAGGGTACATATTTAATAAGAGAGACGTTGAATACAGTGGCAGAGTTCTATGATTTGCTCTCGATTGTAAACATTCAATCACCTAAACATTGATATATGCCTTGTCGTTGTGTAGCCATGAAAGTGGATTTGGAAAGCCGATGCATCACGGTATACGAATGCCAAAAAATTTGAAGGAGTCTGATATCGATACGATGATGGTGATTATATGAAGAGCTTTGCCCAAGATGTTGCCAGATGGAGGGTTTCATTCCTTGACTTTAGGATAAAATAAATTACAGTACGAGTATTATGAAGGTCTGTCACATAACGAAACTTTGAATGACTATTGTGTTTTCGCCTTCAAATATCTATCGGGAAGGGAAGAAGATTGCTGCTGAAGTATTTATGATTGGAGTACTTACGATTGGAGTAGTTTTCGATGTACCATAAGACCAACGCCTCCCATCATCTCATCCTTGATATTGATTCATATATATTTTTTTTAACTTGATTCATATTCTGTTTTTTTAATTTGATTCATATTTTTTTTAAGTTTGAACTTGATTCATAAGTTAAATTGTACTGTGTGTAACCCAAAATAACAATGTGTGTAACCCAAAATAACAATAATAATAACAATGGTCACAAAGGTCGCATATGTCGAAAAGGTTGCAAATTCAGATTATTGAGGAGCAATGTTCCAATCCATTCAACTAGGAACTGATACACGGTTTCTTGGTAAGACAAATGCCGCGTATACCGGAGGTAGTATCTTGAACATTGTTCCGGTATCTTTTGACCTTTATTAACCTTATGTGCAGCCGCAATTGCGTGACTGCATGGATACTTATCCACATCAAACAATTTGCAAACACACGTTCTTTTTTGAAGACTCAATACAGTTCAATAACTCAACATGTTCAATTCTATAAGCTCATACTTGGGTGTTGCCAAACTATTCATATAATATTTTCTCAACATACGATATCAACTTTTGAGAATCATTACCATTAGCTGCTTACAACCTATACCTATTGAACCATTCTATTGTCTTTCCCAAACAAAAACTAAAAGCGCTAGGATCAAAAACTTTTTCACATATTCAACATGGAATATATTGACTCGGCCCAATTAGTGGTTAATAAGTTATACCTTTCACCCTTAAATTTGCATCTTTTCCAGTTAACGGGAACAAGTTCCTATTTCTCCAAATATTTTGTAACATTAGGATACATGAACAAAGGTCACAACAGTCTCAAAGGTCCAAAGGTCATAGAGGTCATAATGGTCATATTTGTACCTGGCCTTGAAATCATTAGTTCTTCAAATTCGTTAATCGTGTATGTTGCAGTACATTTGAAGAAAATTTCCACCACAATATCACCCTTTTAACTCTTTCTAACTTGGACTTTATTGACATAGACTTTATATTTTGCGATATATGACACACACAATAGTCATGATTAGCGTCTTTGTATACATCCATGATTAGTCCTTCTCTCTATCGACTATTCTCCGAGCAAGAGGACATTGGTAATATTCTCTTGCTCCCACAACCATAAAAGGTATTTGAATCTTTTTCCATCACCGTCCAGCTGAAGATTTGCGATAAATCAGGGATTTCTTTCTAAAAACATGTGCAACCACCTTGGAAGCCTTCTATAATGTTTCATAAACACAAATCTCTTTCTGCGGAACATGTTTAATTCAAACCTTCTTTATTGAAAATAAATGATTTCAACCTATTCACGGTGAATCTAATACTGATTTGAGCTACTCCTGGTTAATTTGATGCCGATCTTAAGCTACTCGCGGTGAATCTCATGTAGTGTGGGAGAAGAGTAATTTTCGCGTTAGAGAAAAGAAAAAAATCAAGGTGCTTTGGAGGAGAGGGAAAACTGTCGAGTAAAGGACAATGGTAGTATGGGGTTATCCATTTTATAAGGTTCGAGTTGTAGTTGAGATTTTTTAGAGAATGGCAGGATTGAAGCCCTAATAACATACCAAGTGTTTTTTTGTCCCTTATAAATGTGTATATAAATAGAAAATAAAGTATATCATTATATATATATAAGTAATTAATATGTGGATAGAACATTTACTTAGAATAGCCAAAGTTCTTAGGTAAATGAAATTTTCGATGAAGAACATGATTGAAATTTCAAAACCCTGTAGAAGATGCAAAAGAAGTAAAAAAAATAAGAAGGAAGAAAATATAAGGATAGTGAAATCACCAGTAAGCAAGACTATGGATGGCTTCAGTTTTAGGGTTAGATTAACCTACACTTGTTGGGTCTGAAAAATCATATCCAAATTAAATCTACAAACGAATTTTGTTCAGTTTAATTTTGGTTTTGACAATTTGGTAATATATTACTGAAAATGTATTTGGTTTGGTTTGATTCGGCTTTAATCCAGTTCGGAAATGTATTACTGAAAACGTATTTGGTTTGGTTCAATTTGGCTTTGATTCAATTCGAGAATATATTACCAAAATAGAGCATGGTTAGGGCCAGTTAGAGTTGGACATACCTGATTTAAAAATATGTTCAACACAAAATTTGTTGAACATACCTGATTTGAAAATGTGAACCCTCCTCGATTGTTTTGAGGTTATTTTGGAAATGTATATAGGAACCTATAATTTGTTTTACTACATATACAATGATAGTAAACGTGTAAATCTTATATTAAATACAAAACAGTTAATTTAAACCGAATCAATTTAAGTTCTATATCGATCGATTACGGTGTAACTAATTAGAACCAACCCCGAGCCCTATGAAGGTCATCCAATATCCAACAACAAAGAATCCTTCAAATAATCAAAATATAGCAAATTAGTAAGACATTGTAACACAAAATTGGAAAGGATAAACATATATTACTATAGATCTAATAGAAAAAATAAAGATGAATTCTGAGGAAAAACACTTTACAAACGCTACACCGAGCCAACTCGTCGTGCAAAGAAGATCTAGAGCCACATTGTGTGCAAACATATTAGAGGAGGGAATAGTTTCAAAAAAGTAAATGAAATATATATGTTTTGGAAGACTCCCGAGCTTCATGAACTTTGGTCACTTTTGAAAAAACCAAACTAAACCGGTAGAAATACAAGATTAATGTTATGTTGTGTTGTCCCAAACCAAATTGGATATGGACTATGCACTCTTATACATGGTATTAGGCAATCCTAAACATTAGAGTCTGCTTTTGGGATTAGTTAGACCCAAATCTATATTTGACATGCTAGCAGATTTTAGTTCATCCCAATTTGATTATACTGATGTTGGGCTCGATTTCGATGTCCACGTTCCAAAACCGAATCTGAACGTGAGGACAATATTTATTTGTGTTCTCCCAAATCGGGTAAGACATGAACTTTGAACTCCTATATGTGATATTGGACTATTTAAACATTAAAATTATTTTTTAGGGTTAATTAGACTCAAACTCATATTTGACACTTAGACAAAAATGTGATGGAGTATCACTTACCTATCTTCGGCCAATGAGCACTACAATTTTTCCGCTTAGAGCAGCGGTTATCATGCCTTTGAATGTCATTACAGAAGCGAAAATAAAATGGGGTAACTTCAAAAATACCCTTCTAATGCTATTTTGACTTCAAGCCTACCCTTACCTTAAAAAAAGTTTCAACTGCAAATATACCCTTAAAATATTGGTAACCTTATATTACCCTTGTCCTTTAGTTAGTAGAAAAAATTTCTCTCTCTTGTAGAGCACCTCGATTTCTCTCTTCTGTGGCGCAAAAATTACTGTTCTTCCACACCACATCAGATTCGGTGTGAGTAGCTTGAAATCGGCATCAAAATCGTCGCGGGTAGCTTGAAATCAACATCAGATTTGCCGTGAATAGGTTGAAATTGTTTGTTGTCAACAAAGAAGCTTGCAATTAAGCATGTTCCGCAGAAAAACCAGGTATATGCAGTGAGTTTTACGTTGTATTGTGTTGTTTCGTGTTTCGTTTGTGAAATGGATAACTAGAGTGAGTAGTAAGGCATATGTATAGATTCCATTCTCCCTTTTTCAAACGAGTCTTACATTGATGTAGTCTAAATGAGTCATATTTATTGGAATATCAAATGATCGCAATGAGTTAAATTCTTTTCGAGTCACATGGTCGCATTGGGTCACAGAGTCTCATCGAGGGGTCAAATTGACAAAAGGTCAAAGGATCGCAGGGGTCCAAGGGTCGCAGAGGACAAGGGTAGCAGAGGTACAAGGGTCACAAAGGGGTCAAAGGGTCACACGTGTACAAAGATCAGAGAGGTACGAGGGTCGTAAAGGTACAAGGGTCACAAAGGGGTACAAGGGTCGCACAAAAACAAGGGTCACAAAGGGGTGAAAGGGTCACAGAGGTACAAGGGTTGTAGGGGTCCAAGGGTCGTAGGGGTACAAGGGTCGCAAAGGTACAAGGGTCACAAAGGGGTGAAAGGGTCGTAGAGGTACAAGGGTCGCAAAGGGGTCAAAGGGTCGCAGGGGTACAAGGGTCACAGACGTACAAGGGTCGTTAAGGGGTACAAGGGTCGTAGAGGAACAAAGGTTACAGGGGTACAAGGGTCACAAGGGTACAAGGGTCGCAAAGGGGTCAAAGGGTCGCATGGGTACAAGGGTCGCAAAAGTACAAGGGCCATAAACGGGTACAAGGGTCACAGAGGAACGAGGGTTACAAAGGAGCACAAGGGTCACAGAGGTACAAGGGTCGTAAAGGGGTCAAAGGGTCGTAGGGGTACAAGGGTAGCAGAGGTACAAGGGTCGCAAAGGGGTTATAGGGTTGCAAGGGTACAAGGGTCGCAGAGGTATAAGGGTCGTAGCGGTACAAGGGTCGCAAAGGGGTACAAGAGTCATAGAGGTACAAGGATCGCAAAGGAGTCAATGGTCGAAGAGGTATAAGGTTCGCAGGGGTTTAAAGGTCGCATGGGTGCAAGGGTCCCAAAGGTACAAGGGTTGCAAAGGGGTCAAATGGTCGTAGGGGTACAAGGGTCACAGAGGTACAAGAGTCGTAGAGGTACAAGGGTCACAAAGGGGTACAAGGGTTGTAGAGGTACAAGGGTCGCAAAGGGGTCAAAGGGTCGCAGAGGTACAAGGGTCGCAAAAGAGTCAAAGGGTCAAAGGGTTAAGAGGGTCGCAGAGGTGTCAAAGGGTCGCACGGTCGTACCATGTCATAGAGTCTCATCGAGTCACACTGTGTCACGTAGTCTCATTGAGTCGCACGGTCGCACTAGGTCACATAGTCTCATCGAGTTGTACGGTCGCACTGGGTCACAGAGTCTAATCGAGTCGCAAAAAATTTACCCTCTTTTTATGTTTTTGTTACACGTGTAATGGATTCAGTGGACGACAAAATCACACTGATTTATTTTTTATATGATGGTAAATGGGAAAAAACCCAAATGGAGAATCTGAATGGGTTGGTAAAGTTCAAGAAAACTAGAGACTAGTATTTTTGTATTGTCCTCCGGTTAGTCTAACATACCAACAACTTATTGATGAGTTATGCGCAAAGATTATGGTGGGAAAAAAATACAACGAAGCTGAAGTTAAGCTATTTGTCTAAGATTTGTGAAAATAGGAAGCCAACATATACAATGAATGATAAGCACCTTATTTGTTATCTGTTTGATCGAATAAGAGAAATTCGACCTCTGTTGTATGTGGAGATAGAATCGGCAAGTGTGAAGTGTGAAATCAAAATAGAGAGGGAGTTGAACCTCTCATTCCTGGTTTTGGAAGCAATGCTAGAGAAGGTGAGGATGGAGGTGTTGTAGATTATAATGAATGCATCATTTTAGGTCCAAATTACAAAAGTAGAGTTGGGAGTAATCCGATATAATCAATAAATATTTTGAATTTGGATAATTCTGACAGTGAACATACCAGTGGGTTAAGAGAAGATGATGGGTGTGCCATGAATGTGGTAGTTAATGAAGTGGTTTGTGGTTGTAATAAAGTTGATTCTGATGTGCCAACAGAACATAAGGATGATGATGGTGCGAACAAATTGGAAATTGTAGTTCCCGAGAAGGCAGTCAGTGAAAATAATATCTTTGAGTTCGAAGATGGATTGCATCTTAAAATTGGGCAAGTGTTTCACAGCAAGAAAGAGTATATGCATTTGTAAGAAAGGGTTCAATTGAAGCTTGTTTTAGATATAGAACATTGAGATTTTATTCGAAGCTGTGGGAAGTACAATGCAAGTTTTCAGGAAGTAGTTGTAAATGGAAGTTACGCGTGGCATCAATCCTAAATTCCAAACATTTTAGTGTGAGAACACACTATCCCATTCATAATTGTTCACTTGTATCTAAATTGAAAGAAGCTACAAAGGGTACAACGGAATTGGTTAAAGATTTTTTGAATGAAGAATATGTCGGGAAATATGAAACACCTCCAACAAAAGAATTGATGGCTCATGTAAAAGCAAGGTATGATACCACTGTATCGTCACATTCTGTAAGTCTGTAAGTCTCACCATCGCATCCGAGATGATATTGAATCGCGAGAATCTCATCTCTTTTTCCTTTCGTCTAAGTCTCTAACCCTAAATTCTGTGAAATATCTTTGTTACCTTTGTCACCTTTATGACCTTCGTGACAAAGGTGACATGGTAGACGGAGGGCATCGTGTTGTGTATGTGTTTCTCAAGGTCTTGTAAATCGTCGGACTCAGTCTCTATGCAGATACATACAAGTCATTACAACGTGGATAGAAGACATTGTGTCGTATCTGCATAACATAAAGTCTTGATAACCGGCAGACTCGGACATTGTTTTGTACCCGTGGTACTTAAGGTCACGGTTGGAGGTGAACTTGGAGATGCATTGAGTCACACACGACTCTCTTTACATTTGTGACTTTTGAGACCTTATGTAACCTTTTTCTTTCCTTTTTTTTCAATTGTTTTTTTTAACATTTGCAATCTTTTTTTCTTTCCTTTTTATGTAACCTTTGTGACCTTATTTGACCTTTTTCTTTCCTTTTTTTAATTCCTTTTTTTTTAACGTTTTTGAAACCTTTATGACCTTATGTAACCTTAGTAACTTTTTTTGTAACCTTTGTGACCTTATATAATCAATATTTAAACATTAAAAATGTCTTATTTTGCATCAATTGTTCGTAATTATGTGAAATCAATAAAATCATCGACCCTCAATTAGATTAAATTATAATCAAGTTTAAACGAGAACCCATCCGACCCAATGCGACCACATATACTTGTTTTGTGACTCATTCGACCCATGTGAGTCATGCAACCCATGTGTCTCATGCAACCCATGTGACCTTTTTCTTTCCTTTTTTCTTTCCTTTTTTTCAACTTTTTTGTAACCTTTGTGACCTTATGTAACCGTAGTAACTTTTTTGTAACCTTTGTGACCGTATGTAATCAAGCATTAAACGTTAAAAATGTCTTGTTTGCATCAATTGTTTGTAATTATGTGAAATCAATAAAATCATGGACCTTCAATTGGATTAAATTATAATCACGTTTAAACGAGAACCCATCCGACCCATTGCGACCACATATGAATGTTCAGTGACTCATTCGACCCATGTGACTCATGCAACCCATGTGTATAACGTGCCAACTAAACATAAGGTTGGTGATGGTATTGATGCGGTTAATCTCAAGTAATATATACCTAGACTAACGTTTCCACAAGAATACGGACCGTGTAGTACCATGGTCGAACACTAGGGAATCGATGCAACAATAAAGCTAGTTAACTAATGAGTGGGACATGTAAAATCAATAGGTTATTGGATTGCAAGTAAAAGATAAACGAACTAACTAACGAGATAAACTCAATAAAGTAAACACCACATGTTTCGAGAGATGCACAATAATGCAATGAAGTGATAACAAGATCATTGGTCATAGATATTATCACGAATTCAGGGGATTCAATTTCTAATTTAGGATCTGAGTAAAGTAGACTTGTCCACTACGTAGCGTGCGTACTATCAATTTTCCAACTATGTAATCTCAGCCACTAGATGCATTGTTTGTCCAAGACAACTAGGGAGAACAAAAGATGCCATGAAAACTCAAGATTGGGTTAGTTCAACAAATTAATGGAGAACACAATGTCTCCCCGATCCAAAATTAAAATATTTATCTTGTAGAGAGTATTCATATTTAAGAGTCTAATGGGAGCACACATTACACGTCGCAATTGCAGAAGGGCACTTGCTAGGGCCATGTCACATCGTTTGATGACAAAAGACTTGTTCCACGTCTAATGATGTCCTTCCTGATCGCAAAGTTGCATGAGAATGTGTTAGAATTTGAGTGTATAAGAAGAGAATAAGATGTTTGTAGAGCTAAGAGAATAGAAAGAAGAACTAGGAATAAACTTTAATTCATTTCCATGAGTTGAAGCATTACATAAGTGGTTCTATACATAGAGACCATGAGCTGAATTTAAACTTCAATTAGAAGTAAACAAGTACAACATAATTAATGAATTTGTCCTCATCTTTCACGGCTAAAGAGGAGAAAGGGACAGCTCCTTGTTGCTTGGTTTCTTGAGTTGCACATGTGATTCTAATTACTCAAAAATGGCAACATCCCTTTCCTTCCTTCCAACGGCCACCTTTTTGACTACCAAATATAGTTGTGTGTGTTTTATTTAATCCTTAGGAGATTATTAAGAACTAATCTATCCATATATGATTAATCTCATATATGTAGAATTAATTCTTAACATTCCCCCTCAAGCTTAACTATAGTGTACTACTATTGATAAGCTTGACCCATGGCTCCTTGTCTCATTAAAACCTAAGTGGGAAAACCCAATGGGACAAAACCACACTTAGGAAAAAGAGTACAATTCATTGCCATGTTAGACATATCATGTCCGAATGTTTGTGAGTCCAAGCCGAGGGAATATGGACTCACAAATCTTCTTGCTTGTAGCCTTGGTGAAAATGCCGGCCAATTGATCTTCACTTCTTGTATAGCACGGTAGAATTACTCCTTGTTCAACCATTTGTCTAACCTTGTGACAATCCACTTCAATGTGCTTTGTCCTCTCATGAAACACCGAATTGGACGCAATATGGATGTGAACTAACCGAACACTAGCTTTTCACAATCGTGTAATATGTTGTTGCTTGAAGGAAAACTCGCCGGAAAAACTCGCCAGAACCCTAGAAATGCAGCCGGAAAACTCGCCGGAACCCTAGGAACGCCGCCGGAAGGCTCGCCGGAACCCTAGTTATGGTCGCCGGAAAGCTCGCCGGAAATCACCCTAGGAATCACCCTAGAGAGCATTTTCTGTTTTACTCCTTGATCCTTTGTTCCACTTAAATAGTTTAGGATCCGTTCAACCATCTTCCAATGATAAGTTGTTGGATCTTGCATATATTGGCTCACTTGGTTCACCGCAAAACAAATGTCCGGCCTTGTTATGGTGAGATAGATCAATTTCCCAACAATTCTCCTATAGAGTTTAGGGTCTTCAAACGACTCATCATCTATCTCCCCCTTACGCATCACTTTGTATCCATCTTCTAGTGGAGTTCTTGCTATTCTTCCTTCCATTGTACCTAGCTCATTCAACATATCAAGGGTTTACTTTCTTTGGGATAGAAATAGTCCTTCCTTTGAACGACATATTTCTATTCCTAGAAAGTACTTTAGTTCTCCTAAATCCTTCATATCAAACATAGTTTTAAGATATACCTTAGTGGCTTCCACGCCTTCTATGTCACTTCCCGTGATGATTATATCATCAACATAGACAAGCACCACCACGATTCCCTTTGAGCTTGGCAATGTGAATAGAGTATGATCGGCCTCGGATCTTCTAAAGCCACGTCCATTTAGTGTTGTGCTAAGCTTGTGGTACCACGCCCTTGGGGATTGTTTAAGACCATAGATCGCCTTTCTAAGTCTTAAAACATTTCCCGGTTTCACTATGTGTTCTAGCCCCGGAGGTGGATACATGTAGACCTCATCTTCTAATTCCCCTTGTAGAAATGCATTTTTGACATCCATTTGCCAAAGATTCCACTCAAGGTTCACGGCAAGGGAGGAGTATGATCCGATAGTATGGAGCTTTGCAACGGGAGCAAATGTATCTACATAGTCTTCTCCATACACTTGTGTTAATCCTCTTGCCACGAGTCTTGCTTTGTGCCTTTCTATGGACCCATCACTATTGTATTTGATCGTGAACACCCATTTGCTTGAGACGGCTTTCTTTCCCTTAGGTAATTCCGACTCAAACCAAGTGCCATTTATCTCCATTGCTTTGTGCTCATTCCCCACGGCATCTCTCCACACTTTATGCTCTTTGGCTTCTTCATATGTCTTCGGGATGTACTCCTCATCCAAGTTGGCCATGAAGACTTGATGTTCATGAGGGTACACGGCTAGAGAGCATGTTGCTTGAATTGGATGAGCTACCGCTTCACAATTGTAATACACTCTTTTTACCTTCCTTAGCCTTGCGCTTCTTCTCAATCCTTGTACCACTTCTTGTGTTTCAACCCTCGGCTCCTCTTATACCTCGGCCTCATTTACATCTTGTACTTCTTGTACCTCGGCAATTCCTTGATCATGAGTTTGATGTTCTTCCTCTTGAAAATTCATCTCATCCATGGCATTTATGTCAGCCTCGGACTGTCCATTTTCATTTCCCCCTTCATGATCAACGGTATTGCCTTCTTGTGATCTTTCTTCCTCAAGTCCGGCTCTTTCTTCCTCAAGTCCGACGCTTCTTGGTGTTAGATGGATGGTTGCGTTCCTTCTTGGTAGTTCAACGGTTCCTAACCCAAGATCCTTATTGTCTCGTGAGGATAACACTTCGTGGTGATCTTTGGAATTCTATCCATGTGCTTGAATTCATGTTAGATGGATGGTTGTGTTCCCTCTTGGTAGTTCAACGGTTCCTAACCCAAGTGTCTCCAAAATTTTCTTGAGGTTGTTAGCTCGGTCCGAAGGTGAACTAGCCAAGTCCTTTATACTTTCCCAATTTTCTCATCATAGAACCCTTTGTCTTCCATGAATTTGACATTTTTGGATACTAGAACTCGCCGTGTAGAGAGATCATAACACTTATACCCCTTTTGGGTAGTAGAATATCCAATAAACATAGCCTTTGTGCTTCTTGCCACTAGTTTTTTCTTTGTTCCCCGGGTACTAATACAAAACATACACAACCAAAAACTCGTAAGTGGTTAATAAGAGGTTTAGTTTTGTTTAATACCTCAAATGGGGAGAGATCTTGTAGGATTTTTGTAGGGGTTCGGTTTATAAGATAGCATGCGGTTAAATCCGCATCTCCCCAAAATCTTTTTGGTACACTTGTATGGAACATCATAGACCTTGCCACCTCCATTAGATGTCTATTTTTCCTCTCGGCTACACCATTTTGTTGGGGAGTATATGGACAGCTTGTTTGGTGGATTATGCCATGCTTAAATAGATGTAATTTGAAGGTTGTGCTCATATATTCTCCACCATTATCCGATCTAAAAAATTTAATCTTGGCATTAAAATGGTTAGTAACATAGTTTTGAAAATTTATAAATGCTTCTAGCACCCTATCCTTAGATTGTAACAAAGTAATCCATGTATACTTTGACTCTTCATCTATAAAAGTGACAAAATATTTATGGTTTTCTCTAGATAGGCATGGGGCTTTCCACACATTAGAATGAACAAGATCAAAACAATTTTCATAGTTTGTGAGAGATTTTGAAAAACAGTTCGACAATGTTTTCCTAGAATACAAGCCTCACATTCATTCGATTTAAAAGAAACATTAGGCAACATTAAGCTTAAGGCACGAACATGTGGATGTCCTAATCTAGCATGCCAAATAACATCATCATAAGAGACTGAAAAAGTTTTGAAAATATTAGAAGCATTAGAAACATCCGAAATTTTAAAACATCCGAAAAAGACTTGGGTGTCTTCAAGCATGTATAAATCATCCTTAGTGACTCCTTTGCCAAATATTTTCCTTGTCTTAATATCCTGAAAAGAAACCTCATTAGGACTAAAAATCACATTACAATTTAAATCATTTGTGGTTCTTTTAACCGATAACAAATTTGATGTAAACTTAGGCAAGTATAATGCTTTTGTATCTTTTTCAAATAAATTAAGAATTCCTTCACCTTCTATTGGAACCTTGTAACCATTTGCTACTATGACACTACCTAAGGCCGGTTTAATATTTCTTAAGAGATTAGCATCACTAATCATATGATGAGAAGCTCCGGAATCAATTAATAACGGTTTAGTATTTTTAGATGCAAGAAAACCTTTACCATCTTTATTACCGGAATTCTCCTTCAAGACTTTGATGAGTGCTTCAAGGTCGACTTCTTGACCATCTCAGCTTGAGCATTCATCATGTAGGCGACCATAGTCTTGAATTCATCCCCATGATTTTGAGAAGAAGATGCACCGGTCGGCTCTCCTTGTGTTTTGTTGGAAAAGTGAGCTCTTTGGTTCTTGAAATTATTGTTCCTTGGTGGCTTGAGGTGGGGATGAAGGATCCAACATTCCTCTTTAGTGTGTCCTTCATTTTTGCAATACACACATTTTTTGAATCCTTGATTGCCGCCAAAGCCTCCAACGTCTCCTTGTTGAAAATGTCCCTTGTTTGCTAGTTGAATCATCTCGCCTTTGCCTCCAAATAAACCAAGTGACCCTTCTTCTTTTTGAATTGGAGCACACACATCCTCTAGGCTTGGTAGAGTGTCGGACCTAAGGATGTGCTTGATAACATCATTATAGGCGGGACTTAGGGTGAAGAGGAGACTAAAGACTTTATCTTGTTCTTTCCTCTCATTGAGAACTTTTGGATCAATGGAGCTCGGCCTTAAGATGTCTAGCTCCGCCCATAAGGACCTAAACCTCCCAAAATGTTTGTTGAAGGTCATCCCTTCTTGTGTGAGATTGTTGATTTCTCTTTTCACTTCATAAATCCGGCTTATATTGGAGATGTTGCCGAAAACCTTCTTGAGGACGTCCCATAATTCCTTTGCACTTTCACAATAGGAATAGGCTTCAAGGATTGATGGCTCAAGGGAGTTTTGAAGGAAAGATAAGACGGCTTGATCTTCTTGTGTCCACTTTCCCGAGCCCATGGTGATAATTTCTTTTCCATCTTCACCGTGAGATGTTACCTTTGGAGCTTCATTTTCTTCAATATGCTTCCAAAGTCCTTTGCCTCCTAGGGCTGATTTGATTAATCTTGACCATAATAGGTAGTTTGGACCTTTGAGGATTATGGGAACAACCATTTTTGTGCCTTCCATATCCATTTTCCTTGTAAAGAGATTTTAGTGATATGAAGAAGAAGAAGAGAGATCGAGAATTTGAGCTTAGAAACACAAGAGAATGATGAGAGAATAAATTAAAACCGCTCTGATACCATGTTAGAATTTGAGTGTTTAAGAAGAGAACAAGATGTTTGTAGAACTAAGAGAATAGAAAGAAGAATTAGGAATAAACATTAATTCATTCCATGAGTTTAATCATTACATAAGTGGTTCTATATATAGAGATCATGAGCTGAGTTTAAACTACAATTAGAAGTAAACAAGTACAACATAATTAATGAATTTGTCCTCATCTTTCACGGCTAAAGAGGAGAAAGGGACAGCTCCTTGTTGCTTGGTTTCTTGAGTTGCACATATGATTCTAATTACTCAAAAATAGCAACATCCCTTTCCTTCCTTCCAACGACCACCTTTGACTACCAAATATAGTTGTGTGTGTTTTATTTAATCCTTAGGAGATTATTAAGAAGTAATCTATCCATATATGATTAATCCCATATATGTAGAATTAATTCTTAACAGAATGATCGTGAGTGAATTCAATTGTTTTCTTCTCTCCACGATTCCAAAATTCTGCCCGACCACAAGAAACGAACTCAATATAGAATTTCAAAATTTCATATTCTTGATAGCTTGTTGCACATTCGTCCCAAGTAGATAGATGATGTCGACAACCTTTGCCATTAGATATCCAAAGTGTGTTTTTAAGAACATGATTAAAACAAATACATTTTAGTAATTTTTTTCATATTATGAGTCTACAACTTGAAAAAAGATAAACTCGAAAAAAATAACATATTGGATGTTCAAAGCTATATGCCAAAAGTTTAATTCTTCTAATTATTGATAATTCCGTAAATAAATAACAGGTTTATAGTGACTAGGTTGATTTGATATACCATAACAAGCCAAGAAATACAATTCAATTGTTTCGTTCCTTGGTCATTAATAGATGACAAAATATAACGATCTCGGTATAAATATTTGTAAAGGTTTCATACTACCAAAACTTGATCCAAACGTCCAAAATTCGGAATAAGGTAAGTAGATTCAATACATTCAGCATTATTTAATGAAACAAAGCAATTAATTTATGAGAATGGACTAGATCACAAAATTAGAATGTTAAAACATTGTTTCTGTTGCGTGGATATCAATTTTAGAGTTGTATCAAAACGAAAAGTAGTCGGTATTGTAGTTATGAATTTTGTAAAAATTTTGGTGGAAAACATATTTAAAAACCAATTTTAGTTTTGTTTGTAAGGGGTGCTCGAACGAGCATTTTTTTACTTGACCCGAACATATTTGCAAGTTACTTCGTGTAGGCACGATGAAAGCCAAATTTTATAAGAAGTTAGATTCTTTAGGTCGAGAAAAGTCTCCGCAAACAAAATTTTTAAGACGAAGAGTGGGCGAGTGATCATTTTATGTTGGATGATACATTCGATTAAGTAATATGATTAATGAGGTTGGAAGAAATCGAAAATTCCTCCCGATTGAGAAAATTCCAGCTCAGCCTGAGCGAAATATCTTTATATCGAGTAAATGTTTACTTGATTAAGCAAATCTCATCTAAAGATTATGAAATGATACTTGACCAAATAATGTGACTACTCGATTCGAGTGATTTCTGTAGAAATGATGTTGGACCGAGTATTGTCTAGATAAATTATGGGATTGTACAATGTAATAACTTGTCTCGAACATTTTTTGGAAATCGGTACTCGACCTGAGAATTCACGTTGGAACAAGTGTTCGACCCAAGTAGTATGACTACTCGGCCGAACACTCTACAAAGTGAATGTATTAAGCATTGAAACATTGAGTTTGAAAAGGCTAAAATAGTTTTATCTTATGGATATTCAATAAAATTAGACACATAAGTTAACTCACATATATATTGACGGTTATGAAAGCAATGAGAGATGTAGTTTGACTAGTAACGATTTACATATTATTTTTTAGATGCATAATAACAGTGAATATAAGTATTTATCTATCGACAGTACATCCAGTATGTAGGTCATTAGAAGTAGATATCAATCATTGGAATACTTGAATATGATCTAGATTTTGAGAGAAGGTAGATCCATATGAGATTATTGAATTTCCTATTACAAAGAAAATGATTCTTTGCAAAATATTTAATGAACTCATACGTTAGAACAACTCTCAAACCTGGAATTATTATTTCATTGTATATAATTTAATTTTAGTTTATTATACTTCATTATTTTAGATAAGAAATATACTCACACCTTTTTATTTTTCATAACCACAGTTTTTCTAGAATCGATAGTTTAAATTCATCTTAGTCATTGTGTTAAAACATGTATTACATAATATGTATCCTTGCACAATGTCTAGTCTAGGAATAAATAATAAAACCTGAGATGCATTAAATCACATCTAGATGATGAGTTTTGATCTTCAACGACATCATCAATATTTAGACCATTCATGAGTAACATTATTGTATGTGACTGCCCCTTCAACCCTTTGAGTTTTCGAGGCATTGGATTCTCACCAATGTTTGTGTTACTCAAGTCGACATTCTCGCTTCTAGGAAGAAATCCACTTGCACGGTGATAAAATTACGAATGCGCACAAAAGAAAAAATGAATGTTCAATTGAGGACTCCGTTCTCATCACAATCAAAGAAAAAAATATGATGAGGTTATTGTCGCAATAATGACAAACAATCCATAGATCGAACTAGAAATAGACAATTTTCGAGGAATTGTAAAGCAAATGATAGGAGAACCTCAAAACAATATCGCGATGAGGCATTAAAAAGAATCAATTTTGATGTATTGAAGAAGAATATTGATGAGGTATTATGCTTTTTAGGGAAGGTATTTTCATCTGTATTTTGCGATATCATGGCATATTTGCCTGTTAATTTACTAAATGACACTATACTTGGTTGAAAAATTTAATTTAGATGAATGTATCCATTAAGTAAATAAAATGAAAAATATGGCGGCGATTGAAAAATCGATTGCTAGGCAATATGTTTTTTTAAATATAACATATTTTACCACATTCTCATACATGCTCTTTATTTACCCTTTATAAATTATAAATTATGTACACCATATATAGAGACAACTTAAAAAATATCATTTCACTGCTATTAGGACTTCAATTCTACACTTCCTTAAAAAAAGTTTCAATTTCAAGCCTACCCTTAAAATATTGATAACCCCATATTACCCCTATCCTTTAATAGACAATTTTTCTCTTTCTTTCAAAGCACTTCGATTTCCCTCTTTTCTGTGATACGAAAATTAGTTTTCTCCAACACCACATCAGATTCGGCGCGAGTAGCTTGAAATCAACATCAAATTCCTCGCCAGTAGTTTGAAATCGACATTAGATTTGCCACGAATGGGTTCAAATCGTTTGTTGTCAACAAATAAGCTTGTAATTTAAGCAAGTTTTGCAGAAAAACCAGTAATGTATAGTGAGTTTTTCGTGGTCTCTTGAGTATCTCGTGTTTCTTTTGTGAATTGGATAATCCGAGTGATTAATGAGTAATATGTATAGATTCAATTCTCTTTTTTTTTTCAAAACGAGTCTTCTATTGATGTAGTTAAAACGAGTCATATATATTGAAATGTCAAATGATCTCAATGAGTGACAGTTTTTTCGAGTCGCACGGTCGCACAGAGTCAGAGAGTTGTATTGAAACACATGGTCACAGTGGGTCATCGAGTCGCACGGTCGCACTGGGTTATAGAATCTCATTAATTCGCACGGTCCCACTAGGTTACAGAGTCTGATCGAGTCACACAGTAACACTGGGTCACAGAGTCTGATTGAGTCGCACGATTGCACTGGGTCATAGAGTCATATTGAAACACATGGTCGCCTAGTTCATATATTTCTATCGAGTTGTACGGTCGCACTAGATCACAGAGTCTCATCGAGTCACATGGTCGCACTAGGTCACAAAGTCTTATCGAGTCACACGGTTGCACTGGATCACAGAGTCTCATTGAGTCACAGGGTCGCATTGGGTCACAGAGTGTTGATAACACTAAAAGTGTATCGATTTTAGGTTAGGTTTTAGTATCATTTTCGCATATATTTCATAGTTAGGTTTACATTTCCGATACGAATCTTTGTTACATACGCCCGTTTTGTTGGTTTTCAGGTTTTAAGGCGACAAGGTCTAAACGAGCGTAAATAGACGGATTCCTGAGCAAAACCAATCATTTTGAAGATAAATTCTCTCGGAGCCAATATCAAGCCTTTGAACTCAACGAAACACCCGAGCAACGAGCGGAAAAGAGAAAATTCAAGATTTCAGGGGTGCCCGGTCGGGCACTGAGGTCTACCCGCTCGGGTAAAACCTACGGGGTTTTATTTGCACATCGGGTAGCCATACCCGATGGGGCGCAACAAGGGTACCCGCTCGGGCGTTAATTCGTCCCAAAAATCCCCGAGATTTTACACGACTTGGGCCGCTCAACCACGCGATCGGGTGCTGATGCCCCATCGGGCATGAGGGAGTACACGACCGGGCGCACCTCTGCACGATCTGGTAGAAGTGGTGCCCGAGCGGGCCGTGTTTCTCGCAACCAACTAGATCTTGTATCAAATGACCTAATTTATAGACCAGAACGGATCTAGAGCAAGGGGGCGACGTACAGGGCAAGGAAATGCTTGGAAAACATCACAAAAGGCTCGGGAGACACTGGAGAAGAAGAGAAGCATCAATCCTCACATCGGTAACACAATAGGGAAGATCGAGGCATAGAGTTACCTAGAGTCTATCATGTTTAGGGTTGTGTTTTCTTCTTTATCTGTATTCTCCATGAGTGAGTAGGTTCCTAACTATGGGTTAGGGATATCGGATTGTAACGGATGAACAATGTTATGCGTTAATGCTTAGATCTATTGATTTTATCTTGATATTCGGTTCTACATCCAACATTATCACTCTTATACTAGTGCTGCCCGCTCAGTAACATAGGAATTCAGACTTTGCTGGAAGGTTAAAGGATGAATCCGGAACTGTTGAGTTGTAGGTTAAATTCGGCTAATGAGAATCTGACAGGTCGGTTAGTCGACTTAGAAATTAGGATTGCATTCGTAAAGCTGCCATAGTACGGGATAATCACTGCTGGAAGGTAGGGTTACACGTACTCATGGTTAGGAGGTTTAGGCTCGGAAGAATCACTCCTCACATTAGGGCATGATAATTCGATAGGTTTATGACCTTTAGTTGTTACATCCATACGATTCCTGGTATCCCAACACCCGTAGTGTTCGTCATATCCAAGTTTCTTCCGAACTACCATCGTTGCCACCACTTAGCTTAGTTCTTTAGATATTTTGCACCACGACTTCATCTACTTCTCTTTGTCTTAGTTTAGTGTTATTCTTAGTTTTTGGTTGCTTTAGTCCCTAGAGATCGACCCTGGTACTACACGATTCGTATACTTGCGGTGAAGTGGTCTAGGAAATTATATTGCTTGAGTTTCCGCACATCAAGTGTCATGGAGGAACACATGGTTGAAGTGGGACACAGAGTCTCAGCGAGTCACATGGTCGCACTAGGTCACACACTCTCATCAAGTTGCACTAGGTCACAGAGCATTTTAAATTTGAAACACATGGTCGTAGTTGGTCATATAATTTACCCTCTTATTATCAATTTGTTGCAGGTGTAATGGATTCGGTGGATGAGAAAATCACATTGATTTATTCTTTGAATGATGGTAAATGGAAAAAACATAAATGGAGAATTTGAATGAGTTCGTTGAGTTGAAGAAAATGAGAGGGTATTTTTCTATTGTCCTTCAATAGTCTGACATACCAGCAACTTATTGATGAGTTATGCGGAGAGATGATGGTGGAAAAAATTACAACAAAGTTGAAGTTAAGCTATTTTCCAAGTATTTCTGAAAATAGGAAGCCGACATATATAATGAATGACAAACAACTTGTTTGTTATCTGTTCGATCGTGTAAGAGGAATTTGAACCTCTAATTCCTGCTTTTGGAAGCATTGATAGAGAAGGTGCTGATGGAGGTGTTGTATATTATGATGAATGTGTTGTTATAGGTTCAAATAAAAAAATTAGAGTTGGGAGTTATCTGACGGAAATAATAAATATTTTGGATTCGTATAATTTAGATAGTGAACATACCAGAGGGATAAGAGAAGATGACGGTTGTGCTATGAATGTTGTAGTCGATGAAGTTGTTTGTGGCATCAATAAAGTTGATATTGATGTCCTAACAGAGCATAAGGATGGTGATGGTGAGAATAATTTAGAAATGGTAGTTTACGAGAAGACAAATAATGAAAATAATATCTAGAATTTAGAAAATGGATTGCAACTTAAAATTGGGCAAGATTTTGATAACAAGAAGGATGTACATGCATTTGTAAGGAAGGTTCACTTAAATCTTGGTTTAGATATACAACATTGAGTTCTGATTCGAAGCTACGGGAAGACGATGCAAGTTTTATGTAAGTGGTTGTAAATGGAAATTACGTGTGGCAGCAAATCCCGAATTCCAAATAGTTTAGTGTAAGAAAACACTATCCAATTCGTAAGTGTTCACATGTATCTAAGTCGACAGAAGCTACAAAGGGTACAATGCAATTGGTTAAGGATTATTTTATTGAGGAATATGCCAGGAAATATGAAAAACCTCTAGCAAAAGAATTGATGGCTCGTGTAAAAGCAAAGTAAGGTGCCTATGTATCATATTTGATGGCATTAAGAGGCACATGCAGTGCTCAAAAGGAGATTCGTAGTGATGAATTTGAACATTATAGGAGTCTTTCAGGGTGGTTACACATGTTTATAGAAATAAATTATGGATCTTTCGCAAATCTTCAGTTTTTGACAATGATGGGAAAAGCTTCAAATACCTTTTTATGGTTGTCGGAGCGGCTATAAGAGGATGGAAATACATACGTAAAGTGGTTGTTTTGGATGCAACATTTTTTAAAAGAGTGTACAAGGGAGCATGGATCGTGGCAACCATACAAGATTGTGAACGTCACCACTATCCTCTTGCCTGGGGAATAGTAAACATATAGAATGACGAATCATGGATGTGGTTTATGTCAATATTGAAAGAGGTGTACAAACAAGTTGATCAAAAATGCTACATCAATAAAAGGGTAAGGTAGAAACAGTTCATAGGGTTATATTGTGGTGGAAATGTTCTTCAAATGTGCATCATCATACACAATTAACGAATTTGAAGTGCTATTTAGTGATTTAAAGGCGATGTACATGTATGACCTTTGTGACTTTTGTGATTATTGTGATTTCTATGAAAATTTTGACCTTTGTGACCTTTCTTACCTTTTCGCATGTATCCCAATATTTCAAAGTATTTTGAGAAAGAGGAATTTGATCCCGTTAAGTGGGCAAGATGCAAATCTAAAGGTGAAAGATACAACTTATCAACAACTTCTAAGGCCGAGTAAATAAATTAAATGTTGAAGAGGTCAAAAAAAATTTCGATCCTAGGGCTTTTGGATATTTTTCGGGAAAGACAGTGGAATGGTTCAATAAGTATAGGTTGGAAGCAGCTACTGGTGATGATTCTAAAAAATTAACACCTTAGGTTGAGAAAACATTACATGAACAGTTTGGATAGCCATCCAAGCATGAGGTTATTGAATTGAACAGGCTGAGTGAGGAGTATGAGGTGAGAAATGAGATTGATGGAAGATTTGTAGTGAGTCTTAAAAGAACGTGTGAGTGCAAAATGTTTGATATGAATAAGTATCCATGCAGTCACACAATTTCGGTTACATATAAGGTTGGTAAAGGTCACAAGATACCCGAACTATGTTCAGCATACTACCTCCGAGATACATGGCGTTTGGTTTACCGAGAGAACGTGTATCTAGTTCATGATTGCAGTGATGGGAACATTCATCCTCAATATTCTGAAGTTACGGTTTTACCTCATATGTTGGTTGAGCAAAGGCAAAGTGGGAGGTCTAAAGAGAATTGTTATCCTGGACCTAGTGAGGCTCGGAGAAAAACTCCATCTTTGTGAGAAAAACGGGTTCCAATGCTAGCATTACTATCACTTTTTAGATTGTGACAACCAAGACAACGACAACTTCAAAATGAAACGAAAGGTTTGTTAGTTTGAAATATTATATTATTTGTATTATTAGTTTGTAATATTATTTGTATTATTTGGACTAAACCTTGGTGACTTTCATCGTTATAATTCCATAAATTCTTCAAGTTTGGATTTATTTTTCCTCATTGACGTTTAAGCACTATTTTGACCTTTGTGACTCAAGCAAACCATGCAACCCTTGCCATTCATGCGACCCTTGCGACCCATGTGACCCTTACGACTCATGGGACCCATGTGACCCTTGCGACTAGTCGCTTCAATGTGAGACCCATGTCTTTTCAAATTACAGGTATGCATTTGTTCGAATGCCACACTCATGACAAATGTGATCATTGTGACTCGTCATTTCGTTGACAGACTCCTATCTTTTCGACATTTTCTGTCCATCCGTCTTAGTTACCCCTATATTAAAAGGTTCATCAAGTTTCCTAACTCTCACCATCTCACCCGTTTGAGATGAGATTGAATCGGGAAAATCACATCTCTATCTTTTATTTGTCTATGTCTCTAACCCTAAATTCACTTAAAAATATTTGTGACCTTTTTGACCTTCGTCACGAAGGTCACATGGTGGACGCAGGGTATCGTGTTGTCTCTATGGTACTCAATCTCTGGGTAATCGATGGACTCAGTCTCTATGTAGGCACACACAAGTCCTTACAACGTGGATGAAGAACATTGTGTTGTCTCTACATTACATAAGGTGTTGGTAATCGGAGAACACAAACATCTTGCTGTATCGATGCTACTAATGGTTAGGGTTGCATGTAATATTGTAGACGGTGTAGAGTAATAACTGACTCTTTCTAATGATTTACGGGGAAGGGCTTCGATGTGTCTCTATCACTACAAGAAAAGAAGGATTGTGGGATTGAATTTGCGGACTGAGTCAGCCGTCCCTAAATTTAGGGACGGATTAGGGACTATTTAAGGACGGAATAATAAATCCATCCCTAATCCGTCCGCAAATTTGCAGACCGCAGAGTAGTCCCTAAGTCATCCGTAATTCGGGACGGATTCGGGAGTAATTTTAAGGCCGTCCGCAATTTGCGGACCGATTCACTATCCTTCCGCAATTTGCGGACGGCTGAGCAATCCGTCCGCAAATGGCGGACGGTTTGGGGACGATCTAATCGTCCGTCCGCAAATTCCGGACGTATTTGGGACGTTTCGTCGGGAAATATTCATCTCAGTCCGCAATCCGTCCAGAATCGGTCTTAAAAATTTTTATTTAATATCTCATCTTCTACCTGTTTCTCACACACAAAACTCAAATAATTCTCTTTATATCTTGTTATTGTTTGTGATTATAATGACATCGTAATCGAGATCGAATATTTTCGTTTCGAGAAAGTGGATGTATAGAAGAATTGATCCGGAAACTCAAAGTGTATCGAAGGAGTTTGTAGAAGGCCTTACACAGTTTATGACGGTGGCGACAAATCAACAAGTTTATAAAGAAAACGGTAAGTTGGTTTGTCCATGCGTAAAATGCAAAAATGAAAAATTCGTTAATGAGAAAACCGTTTGAAATCATCTCTATTTATGAGGGTTTACTCCAAATTATTTTATTTGGTTATCTCATGGAGAGAATTTTGCACCACGACCCAGTAATGTTGTTGAAAATTTTAGTAGGGGTATCGTAAATCATGAAGTGTCTCAGACTTTTCAAAATGTAAAAAATCCTTATGTAGAAATGGTGCAAAATGCATTCGTCGAAAGAACCGAATATGAAAATATTGAAGAAGATCCGAATGAAGAAGCAAAAACTTTTTTTGAAATGTTAGAAAGTGCTAGGCATCCACTCTATGATGGTTGTAGAAGTGGTCTATCACGGTTGTCTTTATCTGCACGGTTGATGAATTTGAAGACTGAAAATAATCTTTCTCAGGATTGGATGGATTCTATATCGCAATTAGTAAGAGATTATTTGCCCGAAGATAATAATGCAGTCGAGTCATATTATGAAACAAAGAAGATAATGAGATCATTGGGTTTATTGCCGTATCAAAAGATTGATGTTTGCCAAGACAACTATATGATTTTCTGGAAAGAAACTTCGGACTTGATCAATTGTCAATTTTGTGGAAAAGATCGATTTTATTTGACAAGAAATGGAAAATCGGTTCCGTTTCGTCGTATGTGGTATTTACCAATTA
>CM071864.1:31827286-31839502 GCA_036759665.1 Gynandropsis gynandra | reverse complement strand
AGTCGAAATGTTTATTTAGGCCTTTGCACTGATGGTTTTAATCCATTCGGGATGTCTGGGAGAAATTATTCGTTGTAGCCAGTTATTATGACACCGTATAATTTACCACCAGATATGTGCATGAAACGAAGTTTTTGTTCTTAACAATATTGATTCCCGGGCCTAATCATCCGAAAAGAAGTTTGGATATATTTCTTCAACCACTAATTGAAAATTGAATGAAATTATGGAAGCGAGTTCCAGCGTACGACGTTTCGAGACGACAAGATTTCATATTACGAGGTGATCTAATGTGGACAATAAGTGATTTTCCAGCTTATGGTATGCTATCTGGGTGGACAACGCATGGTCGATTGGCTTGTCCATATTGCATGGAGGAAACAGATGCTTTTCAGTTGAAGTATGCTTATTTATTCTCGGCCGAAATTCATTTCTCGCAACCTCTCATCCGATTTTCTTCATGTTTTCGCCTAGAAGTCCGTGTTCGTCCGACGCCCGTCCGGCGCCTGTCCGCCAGTCGTCCGCCGCGTCCGCCGAGGGTCCGCCGAGGTAACTTTCTCTCCGGTTGTACGGTTTACGTTTTTAACGGTTTTATAATGTTAACGCTCTCGCAATACCACAGCCCGTCCGCCGCCTGTCCGCCGAGGTTCCCCCGCCCGCCGCCCAGTCTGTCAGCCATCCACCACCCGTCGTTTCGCCGAGGTATATTTATGTAGATAAGTTGTTCGATTAAATGCCTAGATGATATATATATGTATTATGTTATTAAATATAAGTTTGATATACAAAAACGTCATTATAGTATACATCAATATACTATAAATTATATCCGGCATAATATTCAAGGTATAAAATGAGATTTCGAAAAGAATATCATAAATATGTCTATAAATATTTAATAAACTCTCATAAACGTACGAAAAGAGTATGGTAATCATAAATGATAACATCGGTGCATTATTTATGTTTTTCATGTCTACAAAATAATAATAAGTATTATATCCTTAAAACATTATTGTAACCACCTATTAATTTGTACATCTCATAAACGTACGAAAGGAGTATGGTAATCATAAATTGTAAAGTCTCGTATAATTTAAATATATGTTTTTTAAAAGTAAAAACACATATTAAATTATATGTGGTTTTAATTTTTTATTAAAATTAATTAATGTTTATATAACAATTAAAATTTTTAATATAAAAATTACTTTTAAATTACAGTTTTAGTATGTCGCGTCGTGTTGGAAGAGGCGGTAACAACAGAAACCGCTCAACATCTGAAGAAAGTGCTAATGGTCCACAATATCAGAGACAATCGGATCTAGTATATTCGGATTTTATGAATCCGAATTTATTTCTGACTGGATCGGTACAATATATGTCGTATCCATTCTATCAGCAGATGCCACCGCCGGTCGAACCGATGATGCATCACGAGCCTCCGATGCATCAGGAACCAACAGTTGAAGAGCTTTTAGCAATGGACGACGAAAGACACAAACTTCCTTGTATAGATCCGGATGCAAAATCCGATGAACTTTGGTATAAACTAACTTTCAATTAATTTTGTAACTAATTAAGTATCAAGTTTTAATTTACTTTTTTTTAGGTTTGGTCGTACGCAACTTAATTGTCATATCACAAAGATAATGAAAGCTGATTATGATCGTCTATGTCATAACTGGACGCGAACTGATCCCGAAATAAAGGAACGATGGTGGAAAGCTTTCGTGGTATATTTTTTTCATTTCATTACAAATTTTAAACTTCAATATAATATTTAACTAAATAATTAAATTATTATTTTTCAGCAAAAATTTTATTGGAATCCTGCAATAACCGGACTAGTAAAGTCCGAATTTCAAAAGAATGCGGCACATCGACTGAAACATCTAGTATACGACACGATAAAAGAGTATGATAACAATCATATCAAATCCATTTGGGTCCCTGATAATGTCTTGGAAGAGATGCTTCTCTATTGGGAGACTCCTGAATTTAAGAAGAGAAGTTAGCGCTCTAGTCGATCCCGACGTTCTGATAGAGCGGTAGAGCGGGATATGTGTTAAATGCGCATACTGCGGGTTCCCACTCTTTCGCGGAGGTTTACGAAGATATGGTAAGATTTAAAGTTTTTTAAAGTTTAATTACGAGTGACATATGTTTAATACGTAAAACATCAAATTTGTTTTAGAGGAAAGAGAAAGGATGTGAACTGTCGTACGTGGAATTGTTAGAACGTACACAGAAGAAAAAATCCGACGGTTCGTGGGTAGATGCTAGGGCGAAACAAATTCACGACGATGTTGTGAACATGGCATCGGAATGAGTGTCCCAAATCCCGCCAAGAGTAGATGGGACGCAACCGACTCTTTCTAAAAAAGAATACAACGAGATGTATTTCGAGGTAAATTTAATACATTTTTACAATAAATTTTTTATTAATAATTTAAATTTAAATTAAATGTCAATATTTTTTGTAGCACATAACACCGTACAAAGGTCGTCTACTTGGTCTTGGAGGAACGTCATCAAAACATGGGAGTTCCTCCAAAGGCAAGGAAAAGGTCGCAAACGAGGAATTACAAAACACAATATCGGAGATGAAAGCACAATTAGAACAACAAAACTCACAGTTCAACGCTCTACAAAGAGAAGTTCAACGATCAAAAAGGGAACGTGAGTAGTGGCTCAGAATGATGAAGGCACACATGTCCACTATCAATTGGGATACGGCCAAAAACAATGATGATGACGACGATGATAATTCCCAATTACCACCTACTAGTTTGTAAATGGATAATTTAATATATATGAACTATTTTAATATTGTATGAATACTATTTATTTAATTTCAATTTTAATTTTTAAAATTTTTTGTTTTTTATTTTTTTTAAATTTCCGGACGGCCGATGTCCCATCCGGAAATTTTTTTTACGATCGTCGGACTTTGCGATAATTTTCGGACTAACAATATCGTTCGAAATTGCTAACGGTTTGCGGACTACGTATACCACTTGTATTTGTGGACGGATTGCGGACGGAAATTGGTTGGCGACACTCATTTGCGGACGGCGCGTAGCAGTCTCTAATCGGTCCCGAATCTCATTTCCGGACGGATTAGGGGCTGATTCGTCAGTCCCTAATATGTGAGTTTCTTGTAGTGTATACTCTGCAAATGTAACCTTTGGGACCTTTTGTAACCTTTTTCTTTCGTTTTTTTAACCTTTGTGAGCTTTTGCAACCTTCTTTTTCATTCCCTTTTCGTAACCTTTGTGACCATTATCAATCATTATAAATAAATCCATATTTAAACATTCAAAATGTCTTATTTTGCATCGATTGTCTGTAGTGACGTTAAATCCTCAAAATCGTCGACCCTCAATTGGCATCAAGAAGAATGAATAAATTAGAATCAAAATTAAACGGGAACTCATCTGACTCATACGACAAAATATGACCCTTGTGCGTTCCTCAATTGGAATAAATAAGAATCAAGTTGAAACAGGAACCCATCCGACTCATGCAACCCAATATGACCCTTGTGCGACCCTTAAATTGGAATAAATTATAATCAAGTTTAAACATAAACCCATCCATCTCATGCGATCCAATATGACCCATGTACGACTCTCAATTGGAATAAATTAGAATCAAGTTTAAACGAGAACCCATCTGACTCGTGTGACCCAATATGACCCTTATATGACCCTCAATTGGAATAAATTAGAATCAAGTTTAAACGGGAACCCATATGACTCATGCGACCCAATATGACCCTTGTGTGATCCTCAATTAGATAACTTAGAATCAAGTTTAAATGGGAACCCATCTCACTCATGCGACCCAATATGACCTTTGTACGACCCTCAATTGGAATAAATTAGAATGACACATGCAATCCGACTCATCTGACCCATGCTATCCATGCGACCCATGCGACCCATGTGACCCATCTAACCATTTCGACCCACTTGACTCTTGTGACTTGTCGTTTCGATATCAGACTCTTGTCTTCTGACCCATGTGACCTTTCCGAATCATGTAACTCTTGTGACTCGTTGTTTTGTTATCACACTCTTGTCTTCTTACCCATGTCTCTAAGTCTACGTCTACATCTCCTCTCTTAGTCTACATTTTTAACCCTAAATTCTATGAAAAATCTTCATGACCTTTGTGATCTTCTTCACAAAGGTGACATGGTGGATGCAGGGCATCGTGTTGTCTCTATGGTACTCAAGGTCTTGGTAATCGGTGGACTCGTTCTCTATGCAGTCACTCACGAGTTATAGAGGTAAGCTAGGTGACGGTGTTGGGTTACTTTTGAAATGTGATTGGAAGACGAAGTAATTGGGAAGAGATAAATCTAGACTGTAATACCAAACAAGAAAAAAATAGAAGACTGGAAGACGAAGTACATGGCAGGAGATAACTCTCGGCTAATGAACTATATCTTTAGTGGAAATAGAATCCGTGCAGAGTTTTTGCTTCATGCTTTTGTTCCTTGTAAACATCTTCTAGATGATACTTGTGAAGATTTCTACTGTGTCGCTAGTCGGGTGCAATTGTAACTCTTAGCTCAAGTGTTGGCTTAATATATTTCTGCTCAAGGTGTCCATCTGATGGGTTAGTTGACCTCTTCGAGATGATATTCCCTCAATGTAGACAATAATATCAATATTATTGACATTTGAAAAAATTTTAAATGTATTATGTTGATTTTTTTTCTTTCATCCTTATAAATTCATAAATTTGCCGAGTTCACATCTATTGATTCATTTATGCGACCAAGCGACCCATTTGACCCATGCGTTTCTTTTTTAAAATGTCATTATCAAAATATTTGAGTTGTAGATGTCTAATTAAGAATCGATGTAAACAATAATATTAATAATATCAACATTTGATCAAATGTTAAATGTATTTTTTTGAAATTTACTCAAACCCTTCCGGCGAGTTCTTAAAACACTACTATAACTTTTGAAACACATGCATTTGTTCTACACTTCTTGGGAAATATGGCTCAAAATCCGTTTTAACCATTTATTGACGTTGTAAATGTAATTTTTGATTTGTTTTTGTCCTTTCACTCTTATAAATCCATAAATTTGTCGAGTTAGTATTATTAATCTATATATGCAAACAAACGACCCATGCGACCCTCAATCGGCATATGTTAGTTTGACATTGTAAATGAATTATTTTCACCAAAATTCTCGCCAAACGTTTCAACAAAATTCCAAAAAACATAACAGTATGGTCAAAGTTGGTCACAACCTTTATCTTTCGTCGATTTGATGTCAAGGTCTAATCTTTTCGAGTTCCACCCTTTTATTTTTTTGAATAACGACAAACTCTCTCTCTCTCTCTTACTCTCAACATCTTCCATCCATTTTTCCCTCTAACATTCATAATCTCCCGGCTTTGAAAATGTAAAATTTCCCTCATTTCTTCCAACTCATTCTTCTGATCCATCTGGAGAACTACCTTATAATCTCCTTCATTTGTCTCTCTGTATGTATGTTACATAAAGAGAATATAGAGATTTGAAGCCCATGAGTCGTGGTGGGTCTAGCATCACAAGGGGTTGGAAAAAGTTTTGTCATGGAAATAGACAAAACGAGGGATGTTCCCTCATATTCGAGTTGGTCTCCAATGGAGCAACACCTCTACTTCGGTATGTCCCCCAACAGGGTGTAAAAACAAAATTTTTTATTTCAGTAATTATTGTTTTGGGTTCATTCCCTTAAACTTGAACTTCATGTTTGTATTTAGATTGTGGATTTACCATTATTGTGGATTTACTATTATTGTTATTATTAATATTTCATCCTGCTGCGACCCTTTGCCACCCTTTCAACATATGCCATCCCTCACAACCCATGCGACCCTTTTTGACCCCTTGCAACCCATTCAACCCCTACGACCCTTGCCACCCTTTTGACATATGTGAACCGACATACGCTAACATAGTTGACCCTTGCGACCCATTAGACCCCTTGCCACCACCTTGTGAGCCATTTGAACCTTTGTGACCCATTTGATTCATGCGACTCATTTGACCCCTTGCCACCCCCTTGCAACCCATTTGACCCCTTGCCACCCCCTTGCGACCCATTTGATTCATGTGACCCATTTGACCCCCACTACCCAAGCGAACCTTTCAATATATACGAGACCATTGCAATGTATTTCATATAGGCGACCATTGAGACCATCGAGACCCATTTGACATACGCTGCCATTGTGACCCATTTGACATATGCGACCCTTGTGTCCTTTTAAACATGTGTGAACCAACATAAGCTAACATATGCGACCCTTGCGGCCCATTTGACCCCTTGCGACCCATGTGACCCCTTGCAACCCATGTGAGCCATGCGACCCATGTGACCCCTGCGACCCATTTGACCCTTGCGACCCCTTGCCACCCTTTCAACATAAATGAACCAACATACACGAACCAATGTACGCCAACATAAGCGACCCTTGCGACTCATTTCACTCTTTGCAATCCATGTGACCCTTGCGACTCATTTGACCCATGCGACGCTTTCGACATATGCGACCCCGACATATGCGAACCAACATACGCCAACATACGTGACCCTTGCAACCCATTTGACCCCTGCGACCCATGCGGCCTAACATACACGACCCATTGCGACCATGCGACCCAACATATGCAACAATACACGACAATTGCAAGCATGGGAACCAACATATGTGACCCATGCCAATCAAGTTCAAACAAATATGAATCAAATCTTTTAAAAAATTATATAGTTATTTGTAAATAATATGGATAAAGTTCAAGGATGGCATGATGGGATACCATTAATCTCAGGGTACATCCATACTCCTTCCATTCGCAAATATATCAACAAAAATCTTCACACGTGATGTGGTGAAACTCGAGTTATATATTTTCCTAGACCACCTCACCGCAAGTATACGGATCGTGTAGTACCAGGGTCGATCTCTAGGGACAAAAGCAGCGAAAAACTAAGAATAAAACTAAACTAAGACAAATGGAAGTAGATGGAGGTGTGGTCCTAAATACCTAAAAACTAAACTAAGTGGTGACAACGATACTAGGTTGGAGTAAACTCGGATATGACAAACACTACGAGTGTCGGGATACCGGAAATCGTATGGATAAAACAACTAAAGATCATAAACCTATCGAATTATCTTGACAATGGGAAATTCATGCCCTAAGGTGAGGAGTGATTCTTCCGAGCCTAAACCTCCTAACCATGAGTACGTGCAACCCTACCTTCCAGCAATGATTAACCCGTACCATGGCAGCTTTACGAATGCAATCCTAACTCCTAAGTCGACTAACCGTCCGGTCAGATTCTCATTAGCCGAACTTAACCTACAACTTAACAGGTCCGGATTCATCCTTTAACCTTCCAGCAAAGTCTGAATTCCTATGTTATTGAGCGGGCAACACTAGTATAAGAATGATAATGTTAAGTGTAGAACCGAATATCAAGATAAAATCAATAGATCTAAGCATTAACGCATAACATTGTTCATCCGTTACAATCCGATATCCCTAACGCGTAGTTGGGAAGCTACTCACTCATGGAGAATACAGATAACGAAGATAACACAACCCTTAACATGATAGACTCTAGGAAACTCGATGTCTCGATCTTCCCTATTGTGTTACCGATGTGAGGATTGATGCTTCTCTTCTTCTCCAGCGTCCCCAGAGCCTTTCCTGATGTTTTCCAAGCCTTTCCTTGCCCTCTACGTCGCCCCCTTTGCTCTAGATTGCTTCTCTTCTTCTCCAGCGTCCCCAGAGCCTTTCCTGATGTTTTCCAAGCCTTTCCTTGCCGTCTACGTCGCCCCACTTGCTCTAGATCTCTTCTGGTCTATAAATTAGGTCGTTTGAATGCAAGATCTAGGTTGTTGCAAGATACGCGGCCCGCTCGGGCACCACTTCTACCCGGTCATGCAGAGGCGCGCCCGGTCGTGTTCTTCGTCTCGCCCGATCGGGTATCAGCACCCGATCGCCTTGTTGAGCGGCCGGAGTCGTGCAAACTCTCGGGGAATTTTGGGATGAATTAACGCCCGAGCGGGTATCCTTGTTGTGCCCGATCGGGTAAGGCTACCCGATCATGTTGCCTTCGTGCCCGGGTCGTGCAGAGTGTGCGAATAAAACCCCGTAGGTTTTACCCGAGCGGGTAGACCATGGTGCCCGACCGGGCACCCTTGTAATCTTGAATTTTCTTTTTTCCGCTTGTTGCTCGGGTGTTCCTTTGAGTTATGCGGCTTGATCTTGGCTCCGAGTGAATTTATCTTCAAAGTGCGTGGTTTTGCTCAGGAATTCGTCCTTTTAAATTCATTTAGGCCTTGTCGCCTAAAAACCTGAAAACCAACAAAACGAGAGTAAGTAACGAATAATCGTATCGGATATGTAAATCTATCTATGAAATATATGCGAAAATAGCACTAAAACCTAACCTAAAATCGATACACTTTCAGTGTTATCAAACTCCCCCAGACCTAAACCTTTGTTTGTCCTCAAACAAAACTAAAGTGTAGTACAAGAGGAATCTAATAACGATGGATACTAGCTCAAAAATATCGAGGGGTTAGTCATCCCGCAAATCAACGCGTCACATTGATGAGAGCCTAAGCGTACCGAGTATAGCCTTATATCAACTGAAAGTGTTGAGCCATGAAATCCTACCAAAAATCTAAGTCTACTTCACAACCCTAGACAATATCCAAGCAATCTCTATACCTATTTCCCTAAGCTTTTGATATCATTAAAATCGCTTCTTTACGTTCATATTCATTTTTTCTTTTCTACACTTAGGTCCACGCTTTGTTCCTAGGACGTCGAAGTCGAAGAGGGATGGCTTTCTACTTAGACCCAGGCTGCCTATGGCACACTCATAAGGTCGCGTGACCTTAGCGGAGTGAAGAGATGCGTTATTGAAGATCTTATTATTATTTTTTCGGTTTTTTTCTTTTCTTGATTATGCAACACTCTAACCCTTAGGACGCAGAAAAGCGTCTCTACCCACCACTTAGACCCGAACCATCGAACATCGATGTACTCATGTCAATCCTAACTAGGAATAGTGAAAAACTTATCCTAGATGACAGCGGAGTATAAGCGTGTGGAATCTAACTCGTGAACGCTAAAAATATCAAGTAAGCTAAGGCTAGACGGTATATACGGAGATATGACTACTTGGTACCGAAATCTAAGGGGTGAATTCAACCATCGATCAGACCGAAATCTTGAATTCAACCATCGATCAGGGGCTTCAAACACAACTACTCAACTAATCGGTATCAAAAGGCTTCTAAGCAAACCTAGACCATTATCCACGATTAAACAATGTCGCAAAAATGACTAAAGCTCGAAAAAAAATTTTACTAGGTATCCATCTTATTCCTAAACCTAATCCTAAGTGCAAATATGTCGCTCTAAAATAAAATCCGTATCACAAAATGTAGAGTACCCCCAGACCTGAACGGAACACAGTCCCGGTGTTCGAGAGCTATGAGGGATCCCCGCATGCAAAAACTCGAGAAAATATAAAAACGAATACGAGTGCACCTGGTGTGTGTGTGTGGCTTTCTCGAATCGTGATACATCCGGATCGAGTGACTCTGCACTGTGCCCGTGTGGGCTTCATGTAACCGCCCGATCGTGCCTTATTGAAATTGACCTAGCCCGTGCGGGTGCTATGGTATGCTCGACCAGGTATTTACTGCAAAACTGAAAAGAAAGCGAGGAAAACCATGCAGCAAATATCATAAGTCTACTAAAACCCTAAGCCCTAAAAAATGTCCATGTCAAAAAAGAAGTTCGAAAACAGAAATGAAATGAAGATGAAAAAGGATATATGGCTCGGGTTGCCTCCCGAGAAGCGCTTGTTTTTGGTCTTTAGCTTGACCCTAGCGTCTTCATACGCGTGTGGTTGGCGGAGAGAGGAGGTACGCCTCTTCCGTCTTCTTTCTGATCGGCGTGTTTGGACTCAAATCCTGGTGGACTTCACTCGGTCCTTCTCTTTCGATCCCACGACTTTGTCGTATCTCCTTCGGACTTGATTATGATTGAGCGTTTCCTCAGTATTCCATTCGGGATAGGAGTGTACGTGGGCCACTGAGGGTGTAGGAGATGATGCACGTGCCCTTGGAACCGTTGCTCTCGTCGACGTATCGACTAAACCGCGTGGATCTCGGTTCCTCTCTGATGCCCGATCGGGTAGAGGTGTCTACCTAGTCGGGTCCAAATTTGTGGCATTTACCCCCGTAGGGTGTGCACGCGTCGGGCTGTCTGGTCGCCCGGGCGGGTGTCTGTCCAATCCAGCTGCCCAATCGGGCTCACGCAACCACCCGGTCGGGTGGTTAATTGGAGAAATTTCCCCCGTAGGCATTACCCGAGTCGGGCTATGAGGTTGCCAGACCGGGTCGTCTAAAAATGGCTCTGCCCGACCGGGTGGAGTATGCTGCCCGATCGGGTGACTTCCCTGCCAAAGGAATTTCGGCTTCTCCTCGATCTGCGTGAGTTCTTCCGACCTTGCTTGTGACTGAAACTGACTCCCGGTGCACTCGGACAATGGTATGTCCCCTAGATGGGTGTCTCCATGTACATGTCTAATCTCCTCCGTTGATGCATCCGTCGTGGTAACGTTCATTACGGGTTTGGTCATGAATAGCTTCTTCAACGCCTAGTCGAGTTTGAACTCGATAGACTCGTCTCCGAACTTCATCACTAACCTTCCTTCCGCGCAGTAGATGACCATCTTTGTCGTGTTGAGGAATGATCGTCCCAATATGACGGGGACCTTCGGATTGATGTCCATATCCACAACGACAAAATCCGTGGGGAACCAGAATTCCCCCACTTGAACGGCAACGTTCGTCAATATACCCACTGGACTCCGTACGGATTGATCAGCCAATGTGATTTGCATCCTCGTGGGTTGAAGATCTCATACTCTATTGAGCTTTTCAACGAGAGATAGTTGTAGCAAGCTCACACTCGCTCCTATGTGAATTAGCGCATGCTCAATTTCTTAATCATAAATCTTGCAAGGTATGACGAAGTTACCTAGATCGGACATCTTCTCGACCATGGTAGGAGGCTGTATAAGTGAGTTCGTTACCATTACCATCTCGTTATCCACGGTTCTTTTCCTCATTATGATATCCTTGAGGAACTTCGCATATGAAGTGATCTTTATAAGAGCGTCATAGAATGGGATAGTGACTTGTAGCTTCCTCAAGAGTTCTACGAATTGAGAGAATTGTGTCTCGTCACTTTGCTTCCTTTGAATTTGACGCTGCGAAAAGGGCAATGGTGGTACCCTTGGGGGAGGTGCTACATAGGGTAACTCCCTCTCATCTTCCTCGGTTACCTTCTCTTCCACGGCTGGAGCGATGGGTTGTTCGATCTTATTTCTCATAGGTTCTTATCTTGCAGCCATGGGAGACATTGGTTGCCCTACCGTGTTCCCGCTCCTTAGGAAAATAACATTCACTTGCTCGCGGGGGTTCGCCACGGGTTTCCCGGGAAGCTGTCCGGGTTGCCGGTTTGAACCTTGGGCTAATTGCGCCACTTGCATCTCTAGAAGTCTCAAATGCGTCTGAAATCCATCCATTCTCTTCTTCATATCCTCTTTCTCAGCCCTAATCCCTCCAAGTGCACTTTTCTGCTCTTGGTGCATCAATTGGAGCATCGAAAGAATTTCGAAATCACCCGAAGATTGTGCTCGTGGCTGATATCCGTAGTCTTGGCCTCTACCTCTCGGTTGGAAACCTTAATTCTGGTTTCTCGCCATTATCCACGGTTGAAAGTATTGCGGATTCGCTACGTTGTTCGTGTTTCCATATGAGAGGTTGGGATGGCTCTTGATGTAACTTTGTTGGTAGCCCCAATTGGAAACGTAGTTCACTTCCTCCATCCCTTGGCCTACGGATGTGTCATGCCGATCCACATGAAGTCCAGCTATCATGCGATGAATCTCGCCAACTTGTTGCTTCAAGTCCGTCAACTCCGGGTTGGCGATGCCAAGCTCGTTCACTGCAGCTTTTGATAGGTAGTCACGATTGTACTCCCCTACCTTCTTGCCTCCTTCCCTTGCCATGCTCTCGATTAAGTTCTCGAGCTGAATGAATGTAAGATTGTTGAGGGAACCACCACCCGCTGCCACGATCATGAATCGGGTGGTTTCT
>CM071864.1:31792677-31827076 GCA_036759665.1 Gynandropsis gynandra | reverse complement strand
TAACGTCTCGCCTCTTTCTTGTAGGAAAGAATTAATGCGACTCTTGGCGAGAAGCTTTCTATGATCCTGGAAGAATTGTTGCATGAACCTTTGCTCCAAATCATCCCACGACGTGATTTATGCAGCCGACAAGTTGAAAAGCCAACATTGCGCCGCATCCTTAAGTGAGAATGGGAACGCCATCAAATAGAGATCCTCCCGAGTAACTCCCGTTCCAACCTTAGTAGTGCTACAAAGCATCTTGAAGTCCATAAGGTGGGACTTCGAATCTTCGTTCTCCATTCCTCTAAAGGCCGAATTGTTGAGCATTTGTATAAAAGCCGGTTGTAGCTCAACCTGGTTATCAATCGTGCGGGCCATGCACGAGAGTAACTACGTGTGCTTCGGAGCGGTGTAAGCTCTGTAAGTCTCATCGGCAGCAGCCATGTCGGGATTACTTGCATTGTCCTCTCCGCTGCTTGCACAATGTGTATCTTCCTCCTAAGAGGCGTATGGCTCGTGATTGCTCGTTCTTTCTTCCTCGGATTCGGAATCCGCTATTCCAATCCTTCTCATCTTGCGCAGGCTCCTTAAAGTGCGTTCACCTCGGGATCGTAGATGAGAAGTTTCTGAGTAGAGCTTTTCATACAAGGCTCCTGCACAACAAGAAACAAAACACCAAAGCGTAAATCCGCGGTACATAGAATAGACTCGATAAAAGGGAAAAACAAAAAGGAAAATGCGAAAAACAAACAAACAAGACTTCGGAAAGGACTAGATCTTCATCTAGCTAATTCCTAGTCTAGGCCGTTATTAGTCCCCGGCAACGGCGCCAAAAACTTGATGTGGTGAAACTCGAGTTATATATTTTCCTAGGCCACCTCACCGCAAGTCTACGGATCGTGTAGTACCAGGGTCGATCTCTAGGGACTAAAGCAGCCAAAAACTAAGAATAAAACTAAACTAAGACGAATGGAAGTAGATGGAGGTGTGGTCCTAAATACCTAAAAACTAAACTAAATGGTGACAACGATACTAGGTTGGGGTAAACTCGGATATGACGAACACTACGGGTGTCGGGATACCGGGAATCGTATGGATGAAACAACTAAAGATCATAAACCTATCGAATTATCTTGACAACCGGAAATTCATGCTCAAAGGTGAGGAGTGATTCTTCCGAGCCTAAACCTCCTAACCATGAGCATGTGCAACCCTACCTTCCAGCAGTGATTAACCCGTACCATGACAATTTTACGAACGCAATCCTAACTCCTAAATCGACTAACAAACTGGTCAGATTCTCATTAGCCGAACTTAACCTACAACTTAACAGGTCCGGATTCATCCTTTAACCTTCCAGCAAAGTCTGAATTCCTATGTTATTGAGCGGGCAACACTAGTATAAGAATGATAATGTTAAGTGTAGAACCGAATATCAAGATAAAATCAATAGATCTAAGCATTAACGCATAACATTGTTCATCCGTTACAATCCGATATCCCTAACGCGTAGTTGGGAAGCTACTCACTCATGGAGAATACAGATAACGAAGATAACACAACCCTTAACATGATAGACTCTAGGAAACTCGATGTCTCGATCTTCCCTATTGTGTTACCGATGTGAGGATTGATGCTTCTCTTCTTCTCCAGCGTCCCCAGAGCCTTTCCTGATGTTTTCCAAGCCTTTCCTTGCCCTCTACGTCGCCCCATTTGCTGTAGATCTCTTCTGGTCTATAAATTAGGTCGTTAGAATGCAAGATCTAGGTTGTTGCAAGATACGCGGCCCGCTCGGGCACCACTTCTACCCGGTCGTGTTCTTCGTCTCGCCCAATCGGGTATCAGCACCCGATCGCGTTGTTGAGCGGCCCGAGTCGTGCAAACTCTCGGGGAATTTTGGGATGAATTAACGCCCGAGCGGGTATCCTTGTTGCGCTCGATTGGGTAAGGCTACCCGATCATGTTGCCTTCGTGCCCGGGTCGTGCAGAGTGTGCGACTAAAACCCCGTAGGTTTTACCCGAGCGGGTAGACCATGGTGCCCGACCGGGCACCCTTGTAATCTTGAATTTTCTCTTTTCCGCTCGTTGCTCGGGTGTTCCTTTGAGTTCTGAGGCTTGATCTTGGCTATGAGTGAATTTATCTTCAAAGTGCGTGGTTTCGCTCCGGAATTCGTCCTTTTAAGCTCATTTAGGCCTTGTCGCCTAAAAACCTGAAAACCAACAAAACGAGAGTATGTAACGAAAAATCGTATCGGATATGTAAATCTATCTATGAAATATATGCAAAAATGGCACTAAAACCTAACCTAAAATCGATATACTTTCAGTGTTATCAACACACATGGAAGCAACCTTCTCGACGCAAATTTCGGGGAACTTCTCCTCATTTTTCAATATAACGACTTCTAAGAATTTGAAGGTGTAAACACCACAGCACTCAAGCTTTTATTTTGTGACATACATTCATAATACTTGTACTACCATTTATCTTCTCTAGAAGTCAAGGAATTAAAATGTCGAGTCGGAACATCTTGGGCAATTATTCTTATAATCTCCATCATTGGATCGATATGAGACTCCTTCAACCCTTTCTAGCAATCTATACCGTGATGCATTGGGTTTTGAAATCCACTTTCATTGCTACCTAATGACAAGACATATATCGATTTGAGGGTGATGGAATGTTTACAATGGAGACCAAGCCATCGTACTCCTCCACTATTTTCAACTCATCTTTGAATGGATAGATGCCATCCAAATAATCAATAAGAGTTTCTCGGAATTCTTCCATATCCTCGTACATCCACATCGTGAGCGTCTATATGAAAGCAAATAGGAGAAATGTAATAATTTGATATCGTACTACGAATCTGATAATGTCTATTTTGTTATAGTATTTTAGTCCATTTTAATAGTTAGTTTAACCATTCTTTTAGACTTTACCGAGCATTAAGCATCATTTAGTCCGCTTCCAGCATTTTCTCGTGTTATTGCAGAAAAATGAAATATCGGGGTACAAACATGATGAAATGAAGAAAAAACCACTCTTCTATCAACCATGCACGGTCAACAACTATGGATCATGAATTGAACAAGAAAAATGGAAGCAAGATTGGCAAAAATACACATGGATACACGGCTGGAGCAAAAATGGATATATTAGCCGCTAGTCTTCAAAAAATGGAATCTCACGGTTCAAACAAAATGGCATTCTTTAGCTGGAAAAATTCTTGGAAGGACACGGATGGAATAAATTGAAAGCTTGCTGGAGCAGAAGAAGCAACCGCTGCAAGTAAATGGAAGTTCCAGCCACTACAAGAAAATGGAACTCCAACCGCTGTAACAAAAAAGAAAATGGTGAGTCGCCTACACAAAATGGAAACATGGTTAGAGCAGAGGAATGGGAACCACATGGATGGAAAAGAAAGATGGAAACGTTGGCCACTTATACAAGGATGGAAACGGCAGCCAATAAGAGCTAGAAACTCACAAGAAAAGGAAATCCAACTGCTGTCAGTAAATGGAAATTCCAGCCGCTGCAAGGAAAGAAAACTTCAGCCGGCTGGAACAAGAAAAGGAAACAAGGCTGCTAGAGCTGAAAGAGAGCTTAGATTCGGCCAAAGAGAAAAGAAAGAGAAAAGGAAAGAAAGGAAAGAAGAAATAAGATGAAGGGGTAATGAGGAAAAGCTCAATTTTCGGACAGAACACAGACACATACCACACAACACACACGAGAGAACAAGAGAGAGAGCAGCACGTCAGAAGGCTGGAGATGGGGCGATGAACTCGGAACATAGAGGAGTTGTTGAAGACATCGGTCTAGAATAGGGAGGGATCTCGTTCTTTGTATATGTTGAATATAGATTTCTTTTGTGTTTCGTTTTCGGAACCCATGTCCGAGTAGTCCATAGCCATGGGTTAGAGAGCTTTGCCAATATGTAATGAACTCTTGTGCTTAATGCTTGGTTATAATATTTGATCATTTTCGGATTGATTGGCTGTTCTTAATGATTTTATTCTTGTTGGCCACTTGAATGAATGAATATAAAAGTCTGATTACATTTGGAGATGAATTAGATTTTGGAACGTAGCCATGATTCGAAGTCTCAATTGATTTAGAACTTTGGTCGGTCGGTTAATTGGACTTAGGAATTAGGATAGCGATCTTACTGCATCTAGTAGGTGACATTACGCAATTGAGAGATTTGTAGTACGCATGCTAGATAGTGGGTTTAGACATCAGGAGAGTCACCCCCTAGGAAAGATCTTGAATTCCCGGAATACATAATGATATCTATAATCATGATCTTGTTAACCATTCATTGCATCACCGTGCATCTCTCGAAACTTGTGGTGTTTAGTTCATTGAGTTTAATTTGTTAATTAGTTAGTTAGTTTATCTTTACTTGCATTTCAAACACTTATTAATTTTATACGTCATATTCATTAGTTTACTAGCTTTAGAGTTGCATCAATTCCCTAGCGTTCGACCTTAGTACTACACGATCCGTATTCTATCGAAAACATTAGTCTAGGTATTCATTACTTGAGATTAACCACACAAAAATCTCATGATGCGATCATACAGCTCGAACAACACCTCATCCAGTTGCTGCAAAATAAATTAACACACATCAATACATATGACCCAAAGTTACCTCTGTGACCTTTGTGACTTTCATGGCTAACATCTTACATCATCTTCAAGCCATATGCCAGCCTTTAATATGATCTCACAAACCTCTGGCCCCCGGGGACAATCTAGATCAGATATTAACCAACAATCTTGGCGAGATTTCATCATAAATCTATATATAATTTTAGACCACTGGCGGCAATGAATGAACGTTCTTGGGTTATCTTGCTCTCTTCCAATAACTTGGAATTCCACAAAATGTTAATTCCTTGCAGGTTCTTGAACCACCTTTTTTATAGGTTCTTAAACCACTTCTTATGTGGGTTCTTGAACCACCTCCTTTGTGGGTTCTTGAACCACCTCTTCTGCATGTTCCTTAACCATATCTTCTGCAACAACAGCTTTCCCTCACCCTTGCCCTCTTCTTCGCCATCCCCCTCGCCCTCTCTCCCTACTTCCCGTTGCCTTTTTTGTTGGTCCACCTCATGGGTTTTGTTCTCCATGTGTTTTTGCTCTTTTCACCGTAGGAGGTTCAATATATGGCTCTTGTCTTGCCTTATGCTGTCTTCATTTTCGTTTAATTACCGTTGGACTATCACACTAATCTGATGAAGCTCTAACATCTGCATAAATTTTACTTAATTTATTAAGCTCATCCGTTGTGACCCATTAGACATATACGACCAATAGGACCATTGTAAATATGCCACCCATGGGACATATGTGACCCATGCGACCCTTCAACCCATGTGACCCGTGCAACCCCCCGACCCATGCGACCTCTACGACCCTCGCGACCATTTTGACCAATGCGATCCATGCGACCTTTTGTGACCCATGCGACCCATGTGACCTTTGTGACTCAATATTACTTACTTGGTGGTACTTCGATCTCTTTCATTGGAACTTCTAGACTTCCCTCAGTACAAACATCAGCGTCAACCTCTTCGATAGGAACCCTTACAGTATCTTCGATAGAAACCTCGTCCGGAACACCTACAGCAGCATATGCATAAAACTTACTTCATTCATTAGACTCTTTCTTTGTGACGTTGATGCGACCCATGGGACATACGCGACCCTTGTGACCTTTATGACCTATGCAACCCATACGACCTTTTGTAACCCATGCGACCTTTTATGACCCAATATTACTTAGTTGGTGGAACTTCAACCTCTTTGACTTGAACTTCTGGAGTTCCCTCAGAACCAGTATCAGCGGTGACCTCTTCGAAAGGACCCACTAGAGTATCTTCGGTAGGAACCTCTTCAAGAACACCAACGGCAACATCTGCATAAAAATTACTTCATTTTTTAGACTCGTCCTTCTTAAAATTGATGCGACCCATGTGACATCTCCGACCTATACGACCCCAGGGACATATGCAACCCTTGCAACATATGCGACACATGCGACCCTTGCGACCCATACGACCATTGTGACCCATGCCGAATCATACGAGCTTTTGACTTAAATGACCTTTTTGACTCAATATTACTTACTTGGGGGAACTTCGACACGAGCAACTGCTGGAGGAACCTCTTCAGAATTGTATTCAACTAGAGGAATGATGGAGGCAGATATAATATTTTCAATTAATCTTGAGATGTTTGCCACATCCTCTTCTTAGCCATCTCGAGAGTCATTTTCGGCCTCTGACTCCACCGGCTCTTTGCTTGACTCTTCATTTGAGACTACATATGGACGTCAAAGAAATTCAAAATCATCATCTCCTATAGTGCTGAAAGATTGGTGTCCGGTGCATGCATCTTTTTTGCCATACTTTGATTTTGCCTTGTCAGCACCTTTGGGATTTGCCGCCTTTGATTTTGGATTGAGCAAATGAAACCCAAAATCCTTTATTAATTTTTGCTTTAGTGTCAGAGGGACTGTAGGTTCTTCTCCTTAAGCTTTAGCCTCATCATCACCTTCTCCTTCAGCATCACCTGCTCCTTCTTCATCAGCTTAAGCATCACCTACATATCCATCCTCTTCGTCAGCCTCAGATATGGGTAGAACATCTACAACCTCTATTGCTTTTTCACCCATGATCTTCTTCCTCTTAGTCACTTTTCCTTTCCCTTATATTTATCACCAAGAGTTGCTTTTCTCATCAGCAGTTCTTGCTTACGGATGTCCTTTAACCAAATATCCTTTGGATTTCTATGTAGATGTTCTATACATATTTGAACATCAGGATCATTGCATCCCTCGTAATCCTCTAGATAAAAAAGTAAAGCTTCATCGTCGTGTTCGGCACGAAGAATACTTTGAATATCCTGAAAAAACAACAAATAATTGTTTTGTCCCTTGTGACCCTTGTGTAATTATTACATGAAAATCTCCGATCTACCTCATCATGTCTACATACTTCGAGTTAAAATTGGATTGAACCCTCTTCTTGAAAATCCATGGGCATGATGGATCGGCATCCACAATATTAACATACCATTTGTTTCCATCCAAACTATGGATTGATTCGAATGAATGTAACTGAAACATTAAAACAAAAATGATAAGAACATCAAAAGTACGAAAATATTGATTTAGTTCTAGTAATATATACAACTTACCATTAGCGGGATCATGAAACCGCCACAATGCCATTTTGGTTTCAGTGATTCCCCGCTAACGTGCTTATGGCAAATATCTACAAGCTTCTCGAATGTGTAAAGTCCCCATGGAAAGTCTTCACAAAATTCCAAATCATCAACCATGTCAATGAGATCATCGCTCATAAAATTTATGATGAAGGCTTGTGATCCAGAACTTACCATAACATCATCAAAGTTGCCGACCTAGTCCGGCCGATCGTCGAAATTCTTCCCTTTAACAAGCTTTTCACTCACTTGTGCGGTGGTAACCTTTCCACGACCGAAATACTTCAGCCAGATGTATTACCCCTTTTGGACTCCCATCATCTTGGGTATGATCCGCAGTTTAATCCGGTAATGAGTGCATGGTCCACTATAGAGTACCGAATGGGAACACCGTGTACGACGAACCACAATTCTTTCTTGTCCCGTACAATCATGGAGTGATTTGATAGGATAGACATTTGAACCTTCGTCAATATGGAGTCACATTAGAAATGGAATAAATGCCTAAATTGTGACTATTTGTTGAAGTAATGGGACTCATATTCATCTTAGATTCCTCTCACCTTTTTTTCTCGTGAGGATAACACTTGGTGGTGATCTTTGGTATTTTATCCATGTACTTAAATTCATAAAGAAACTTCCGCTTTAACGGCACCTACAAAATAACCAATTAAGAATACACTATACTTCTACCAACTCAAGTAGCCCTTGCGACTCAATGAGACTCAAACAACCCTTGCTACTCAAGCGAACCTTGAGACCCAATGAGTCGCTTAAGTCGAAGAGGGTCATGAGTTTCAAGCGACTCACTGAGACTCCAGACCCTCTTCAACTCAAACGACTTAATGAGATTGAAGCGACCCTTGAGATCCAATGAGTCGCTTGACTCGAAGAGGGTCATTAGTCTGAAGCGACTCACTGAGGCTCTTGACCATCATCGACTCAAGAACTCACTAAGACTCAACCGACTCACTGACACTCAAATGATTCAATAAGAAGCAACCGACTCACAGAGACTCACACCCATTTCAAATCAACAAATAATTTCGCTTTAAACATCCTGATCTCTAATGTATTTCATTTGCAATGTAAAACCTTAGAAATTGATCTACTTACACATGCCATTGAAGATTGACTCGTGCTCTCTTCTTCACTACTAATCCTTGTCATTTCTCTCACTACAAACTTTCCTTAGTCTCAACTCTAAATTTTCTTTCTTATTCCTTGATCTCCACTTTGATATAGTTTTTCAATTCGGAAAACTGCCAAACCGTGTGTATTTTCACGTGCAGAAATGAAAGGTATTTTCTCCAATTTTTTCTATTCAATAATTATTTTTACGACGATAGACGTAAAGCCCTGAAACCTTACAAGCATTATATGAAAACTTATAGTTTTTATATTCCTTATGAATCCCTAAATCGTCGTCATCGATGCTTTTGAAAGAGCATTATGTGATGTGTGAATTTGATGCCAGATTGCATTAGAAACCAAATGATCTTTGTCATAATTCACACAAAGAAAAATATATTAGAATCAAATAAGGCAAAGGCCATATTTGTTTTGCCACACGGATGTCATAATGCGTTAAACGATAAATATCCAACAAAAGAGGATATTTGGATTTATAAAAAATAATATCATGAAAATAATCTTGTAATACAAAGCACAATAAGTTTTCATGAACTACATCTAGAATAGAAAAATGATATGTAGATCAAGTATGAAATATTCTTTTTATATATTTTCAAATAAATAAAAAAGGATAATTGAGTGAGTATATGAATGTTAAAAGATATATGATAGATAAAATTCAAATAAGTTATAAACTCATAAAACCAAATTAAATTATTTTTTCCATTATTATACCCAAGTAGTATTAATCCAGTTGAAAGTAAATGGGATTTCCTACGAAATAGAAATGAAAATATTGAAATTGAAGATATAAGACATGTTCTTTTTATATGGTTTCTCTCATTTATTCAAAATTAGATATAAATAAATGTGTTGTCTTTTAATTTACGCAATCAGAGTGAAATACATACTCAGTTTGAACATAAAGAGATTGAGAGATCCGAAAATCTAGAAATGTATCTCATAGATGTTATCACAACACACATATACATATATATGGATCAAATGAGAGTTATGGAAATATTAAAATCTCCCTAAAAAATCATACTCAAAATCAAAGGAAATTATGATATCAAACTATATTGATCTATATATGATATAACAATTTAAGCAAATATCTTTTTCAAAAGGACAATAATTTAACTTATTTGCCCTTGTCTGTTCATATAAAACCAATGAGTGGTTTTGTAATAATAAGTTCGATGTAATTGATTTTAAATAATTAGGAATCCCATAGATATTCAGACCGCTTTAAATTATCTCAAAAAGGAATTTGGAATCAAAGATCTTTGACAAACAAAGTATTATCCAGGTTTACAACTAAAACATCTAAAGTGAAATATTTGTGAATCAATCGGATTATGTAGAAGAAGTCTTAAAACATTTTCAAATAAATAAACGGAATCTACTATGAACGCCTACGTTCTGTAGATCTCATAAAGTCCAAAAAGATTCATTTTATCCTTATGGAGATAATAAAAACATACTAGATCCTAATATATCATATTTAAAAGCAATAATATTTTTTTTGTATCTTGCAAATTGTACTCTACATGATGTATAATTTGCTATTAATCTTGTAATATGATATATTTCATCACTTACACGTCTTCGTTGGATATAGAATTACAATATCTTCCGTTTTTTGTAAGGAAATTTTGATGTAAAATTGTTCTATCATAGACGTGGGTAAGTTTGTTTTTGAGATGTACATTATTTATCAAAGTCTCATAAAACTCAATATCTTTTTAACTATGTTTTCGCGGTTGGAGATACTATAAGATTTTTGGATAATGTTATAATTGAGGATGACTATGTGAATAACTATGCACTAATTCTTGTCATTCTGTGTAGTCCACATCAACTGTGATCCGCGAGTTTAATTAGAGTTTGTTAGTGAAATGAAACGAGTATGAAAAATTATATGTGTAGAAATCTTTAACAATTTCATTTATATTTCATGATAGAAAAAATTATACCACAATTGAAAATCGGATAATTAATTGGTTACTTATCGCCTATGGTCAATCGTTAACGTGTAAATATATATATGAGAATTTTTAATGATAAGGGATTCATTTTGGTTATTAAAACATAAAAAAATACACAAAATTATCGTTTTTATTTACACATTCCATATGTGTAAAATTTTGGAAATTACACGTAGAACCATAACATCAATTCCACTTAACTTCGTATTCAATTGATGCAAATAATTATAACGATCTTCTTTTCAAATTTTTTTTATTTAAATTCATCATAGAAATTCAAGATTAAAATTTTGTATAAAAAAAATTGAACTCATTAATTGGTATTATAACCAGTCTATTGTGATCATCTCAAATTTAGAATATGTGTGAACAATTTTAATAATTTTTGGTAAATCATATATATAAAAATGAGATTTTTTCCTGCCTTCTGGTGCTGCCACGTTAAGGAAGCAAACCCCCCCCCCCAACCCATTCTTTGTGTTCACATAAGTTAATAGACAAAAGAACGAATATAGATTCAATTCGTTATGATTTCTTCTTTAATTCATTGTATCTCTTCCTCCCTCTCTCTTCCTCCATCCGGCGTCTTCCATCTCTCTTCCTCGCTCATCGGCGATGAACTGGTGATAATTCGATACCCTACCCATATCATTTGTCTCAATCGACCTCCTCCAAGCCCTTTGACCTCGTCTTCACTTTTTCTTCCTCCCTCATATCCCTGGTAAGGCCACACATCCCTGGTGATTCCACCTCTTCCCTTTCTATTTAAATCCATTAGAATGTATCAAAGGCTTTGCATTTTGCTACTTGTTTCACAGTGATTTAACCTAATGTTTGTTTTGTTGTTCAAGATTACTTTAGCTCAGCATTTAATACAAAGGGAGTGATGCAGTTCCCCGACTGCCGCAAAATAGAGAAAGGGCAATGGCTTTATGCAAATGGGTGTCGGTCATTCCCTGAGTTATCCATGGATGATTTGGGTAATGAGGAAGAGATGTATGATCTAGCATACTCTGAAGTGGTAAGAAACTGAAAACACCATGTCCACTTTATTAAATCATGTTCATCTCAAAATACTTGTCTCTTGTGTCTGATGTTTTTGGTTTTAGTAGTTTGTTTTCTGAAAAAAGGAAGAGAAATATTGTATCTAGAGATGATTTTTTAAACATGTACGGTATACATTTCTGTTGAAGGATATTTGTTTCAACATTTTCTTTTCGAAATAGAAATAATTCACATGGTTTATGGTGTAAAGTTTCATGTTGAATGAGTTCTTTCTCAAGAACTTATGAAAAGTTCAGATTGTTTAAACTAATAGTGACGGAGAATTTTTGAATCAGAATGTTCCCTGTATAGTAGTAGTTCTTCCGTAGTAGGAGTGATTGATTTCATTTTAGGATCTAAGCTTGGGAGCATATTGTTTTGAATGAGGATTGGATTGAAATTCATCTCTTAAGAAACTTATGTTCTACGTATGTCAGTCATTTGGAGTTCACTGGTGGCCTTTCGGAAGCTTAGCACACCTACCTTTCTTTTGAGTAAGCATTCCATTGTGTATACACCATTATTCAACTCTTTTCAGTTTTCATGTACAAGTGTCCAAATTCTTAACAACTTGGGCAATCTAAATTCAAACCTTTTTCGGTTCTTGCTGATAGTTCAAGTTTGTTTTAATGTTTCACCTTATTCAAAATTATGCAGTGATGGAGAATTCACACCATGTTCATGTAAGTGTATCTTCCAATCAGATGTTTTTTTATTTTTCTTCATGTTATGCTCGCATTTTTTTGCATTAAGATTAACTAAGTAATCGAATTTGACAATTTCAGTCTTTCCCAAAATACAAGTCACGATCTCTTGGGCCAACAAGGTTTCTTCACTGAGCCAACGACGTCCTTAGCAGGTCACCTTTATCGATACATAGCATACGTCGGCCCAATTCATCCTTCATTCTCAAATTCTACTGCAGCGGGTGTTTCAGATAGCTCAAGGAGATTTTTTTCTCCCCTCTGGTGCTGCCACATCAGCAAGAGAGAGAACCCCCCTTTTTCCTATTGAGTAACTTTTTTGTCTCATCTGAAGGTGGTATGCTTCTTTTGGAATTGAACCGAGTGTTGAGGTCGGGGGTTCTTTGTCTGGTCAGCTACTCAAATTTATGAAAAGAATGAAGAAGATTCTAGGATATGGAAAGTAGACCTCGGCATTTATTCTATCTTTCCTTGTCTTCCACAGGCCGACCCTTTTAGGAATCATTTTAATTGGCTTGATCGGTTCAGCTTGCTGGAACCGATGGGACTGATTCGTGAGGGAAAACGAAGCAGGACCTCGATGTCAGTAAACAAAAAGACCACCAAATAACCTTCCTTAGATCCCTAGTATGAAGTGTGGAAGCCTGCCTGGTTCGCTGGCAGTTGGTGAGGTGCATTTTAGTTGGCTTGTGAGGTGTCTGGTGCATTTTTTGACGGGAATTGAACTCTATGAGATCTAATCTCCCGTTGTTCCTCAGTAGCTCAGTGGTAGAGCGGTCGGCTAGATCACAAGGTTCATCTGCAGAGATTTCTCTTCTTGGTTAATTGATTCTTAGTTGCATTTTGTCGGCGATGGTCTCGTGTCCATTTATGTTGTATCCTTCTTATATCTATTGAACTAACCTAATTTTTCCTATTGAGTAACCTTTTTGTCTCATCTGAAGGTGGTAAGCTTCTTTTGGAATTGAATCGAGTGTTGAGGTGGGGGGGTTCTTTGTATGGTCTGCTACTCCAGTTTATGAAAGAACGAAGAAGATTCTTGGATATGGAAAGGTTTGAATTCTTCTCTTATGTCATCTTAATAAACTTTCGGCTGATTGATTTTTTCTTTGTCTTGTAGCGATGTAGGAGCTAACAAATGCAATGTGATGGACGTTGGTTACCATCAACTGAGAAAAATTTAATCATGTTGGCGCTGCCATTTACCAGAAGCCAACTTCAAATGAATGATACAATAACATACCTCAAAACGAGCCATCGCTTTTCACTCCTTTCTCTCGATGCTCGGGTGTTCCATTTGGTTCTGTGTCCGTGCGCGTATTGCCTCTTATCACTTGGTCATGTTTTCGGGTGGATTTGCCGTAATCACTCGTGTTCGCTTCACAAGTCTTCGTTTCCTACACAAAACATGAAATGATAGAAGAAGTCCTCAAACATACTCAATAAGTCGGTAAAGTCCAAGAAACATAATCAAAACTAAACCTAGGAATGATGAGAATACTATGAAGGATTACATGTTAACAGAGTTCACTGGTGCCCTTTTGGAAGCATAGCGTACCTACCTTCTTTTGAGTAAGCATTCCATTGTGTATACACCATATTTCAACTCTTTTCAGTTTTCATAAGTGTCCAAGTTCTAAACTACTTAGGAAATCTAAATTCAAACCTTTTCCCGGTTCTTGCTGATAGATCAAGTTTGTTTTAATGTTTCACCTTATTTAAAATTCTGTAGGGATGGAGAATTCACACCAAGTTCATGTAAGTCCATCTTCCAATTAGTCGTTTTTTTAACTTTCTTCATGTTATGCTCGCATTTTCTTTTCTTCACTGACTAGCGACATCCTGAGCAGGTCACCCTTGTCCATACATAGCCTACGTCGGCCTAATCCATCCTTCATTCCCAAACTTTGCTGCCGCGGATGTTTCAAATAGCTCAAGGAGGTTTTTTTCTCCCCTCTGGTGCTGCCACGACAGCAGACGGAGAGAAAAACCCCATTTTTTCCTATTGAGTAACTCTTTTGTCTCATCTAAAGGTGGTATGCTTCTTTTGGAATTGAACCGAGTGTTGGAGTCGGGGGGTTCTTTGTCTGGTCGGCTACTCCAATTTATGAAAAAAACGAAGAAGATTCTAGGATATGGAAAGGTATGATTTCTTCTCTAATGTAATTCTATAAGCTTTTGGTTAATTGATTATTTATGTTGCATTCCCACGGCGATGGTATGGTGTCCATTTATGTTGTATCCTTCTTAAATCTATTGAACTAGCCTACTTTTTCCTATTCAGTAACCTTTTTTCTCATCTGAAGGCGATATGCTTCTTTTGGAATTTAGTCGAGTGTTGAGGTGGGAGGTTCTTTGTATGGTCGGCTACTCCAGTTTATGAAAATAATGACGAAGATTCAGGGATTTGGAAAGGTTTGAATTCTTCTCTTATGTCATCTTAATAAACTTTCGGCTAATTGATTTTTTCTTTCTCTTGTATCGATGACGGAGCTAACAAAATCAATGTGCTGGACGTTGATGACCATCAATAGAGACAAATTTAATCATGTTGGCGCTGCCATTTACCAGAAGCCAACTTCAAATGAATGCTACAATAACAGACCTCAAAACGAGCCACCGCTTTGCAAAGAATATGATGATCAAAATGCCACTTGGTATTTACCGAATTAGAATCGTAACTCATATTTACTATACATCATGATGCAAGAATGCTTAAATATTTGTATATGCTTCAGGAATGTTCCACTTGAGGCATGCATGTACAAAATACCAGAGGATTCTTCGAAGCGTGGAGCTGTGTGACCTAAGCAATGGCCATAAAGGTTAGAGTCTACGCCAGAGTTGTTGAGCTATCAGGCAATGTTTATGGGAAACCGGTAAATGAATATTTCAAATCAGATATTTAGAACTTGAATGCGATTGTTTCAAAATCATACCTCGACGGTATGGGAATTAATTGTCTTATGTAAGAAATATGATGGCCATGAGAGTAATCTATGGAAGGTAAGGTTTTCTCACCTACCAATGGTTGTGGGTATCTCCTTACAGCTTTGTTAATGTTTCCTTATCTTCTGTTCCTTTTCATCATAAAAAATTGTCTCTTGTGACAAACTTGTTGCAGCAGTGAAAGATCTGAAATTGTGGGTGATGAACGTTGTCTCGATATACTCAGCAGATACACTTCCAATAATATACATACAAGGTCTATTTGGATTGTATCACGGCTGGTGTGAATCTGTCAACACTTACCCCAGAAGTTATAACTTTCTCCACGCTGATCATCTTTTCTCAATCCTAAAGACGAGGTATACACATCAATTACACGTCTCATTTGTATTTCCAACATAGAACAAAGCCGTTTTGATCTGATCTATGATCTCATTCTATGCTTTGCACCTTTTCTTTTCACATCATAAGTGCAATTTGGTACTAGTTATGTCTGAAGTTGATAGAATCCTCAGTTCACAGGGAATGATGATCGTGAGAGACAATGTTGAAACGATAAATGAACTCAAAAGGACGGTGAAATCCATGAAACGGGAAGTAAGAGTGATATATTCGATAGGCAACGAGGTAGTGTTGTCTAATCAGGAGTAATTTTTGGCATCCCAAAGAGGTCGAGACAATAGCATCAGTGATCGCTTAATCGAGAAGATAATCTAAAACCCGATCGAATATAGAGTTTCGTAAGTTGTTCTTTCTTTGTCTCAGACCTTCATCAAAGCGATTGATGTTTTTTCATCGGTTAATATTGCATTGAAAGAAAACTGTATGCATTACTCTTGAAACTTAATGTTTATCCAAATATAAACAAAATAAGGTGTTTCTAGTTTTTTTGTATTGAGTTTTGTGGATGATAGAATTTTGGGTATGTTTGAATGAAAATCTATGATGCATCGAAGAAAACTACTGAGTGATTTTATCAATAGAGATTTTTAGGGTCCATAGTTTTTTTATGTGGTCGTAGATCAAACTGCTATGTCGGTGTTGAAATTCATTGATCTTTAGTCAAAGATGGTAAATGAAAAATGGATTTATCATTATTCATCAACGGTTAATTATTTGAATTTTGCGAAATTATCTTTAGTCAAGCTTACATTTCCTCTCATCTTGCAGTCATAGAGAGATTTGTGGTAGTTCATGGGCAAATAATTCTGCAAGTTTTTGCAGAATTCCCAGACAAGGATGTAAATAGATACCCATTTGTTTTTAGCGTTGCAAACAAAATAGGGGAGAGGCACCACACAAAATAGGTAGTCAAAAAGAAAGAAATATTGCTGAAAGAGCCAAATTTGTATCCAATGGCTCGTATGGCCCTAGTGGCATCCAAGAGAAAGGCTATGCAAGCAACTACCACTCGGTTTAGCAACAGAATTTGAGGGGAGTATTATTCCAATTACTCTCCAGAGGATTCCGCACAAGTCAATGAAGAGGCAAAGGATAAGGATGAAGCTGAAGAGCAAGATGAAAATGAGGAAGATGACGTTGAAGATGATCTTCAGGAATTGGTTAAACATGAAAATCTCCTCTTTCTCTTAAGAAAATTTGGGCGGGTTCTGGAAAGAAGGAAACAAGGTGGCATTTGAGTCATTTGAGTCACAGACATCTCATTGGTCGCATTGGTCGCATTGGTCGCATGGCCGCATGGTCGCATAGGTCGCATTGGTTGACATATGTTAAATGAAGTAAATTTTATGCAAGTGTTGGACCTTTATCGAAGGAGTCTGCGCCATATGTCGAACCTCTACCGGCGAAAAGAAGAGAAGCGGTGCGAAGAAGAGGGCGAGGGAAAGATTTTGATGGAGAACCCGCAGAAAATGTAGTTCAAGAACTCGTAAAGAAGGTGGTTCAATAACCTAAAGGGGAAGGGGGTTTGTGTGGAAGCCCAAGGGATTAGTAAAGGGCGAGATAAAAAGTTGACTAATCTATATATGTTCCTGAATACACCACGACATAAGCGGTAGTGGAAATCTAAGCTAGATATTCCCTGGGGCCCAAAGTTTTGGGAGATTATATTAATGGCCAACGTATGGCTTGAAGATGATGTAAGTTTTTTTAAATCATTAGTCTCACAGAGTTTTGTGTCATATGTATTCATGTGTGTTAATTTTTTTTATTTTTTTGCAGCAATTGGATGAGGCGTTGATGGTGTTGTCTTCTTGCTCAACATTGAATCCCATTGTGTATCAGAATTATTACGTTTGTCCTGTTGCTTTCATGCAGACGTTCTTGTTGTGGATTTACGAGGATATGGAAACTTTTTCGGAAATTCTTAGAGATTTTTTGAATGCCAAGGATCTATTCAGAAGTACGAAGACACCAATTAGTGATTATGAAGGTTTTGCCTCGTTTCTAAAGATTCCATCGGAGAAAAGTCAATGGGTAGGATGTCATTGGGTAGCCATCAAAGCGGATTTCAAAACCCGATACGTCACGGTATACGACTGCCAGAGCAGAATAAAGAAAACGCGTATCAATTTAGTGATTGAGAAGATAAGAAAAGTTGTCCCCAAGATGCTCATTCTCGAACAGTTACCTTCTTTGGCTTCTGGAGAAGATGAATGGAAGTATGAGTATTATGAAGGTCTGTCATAGAACCAAAATGGGAATGACTGTGGTGTTTTCTCCTACAAATTCATAGAAGCCTCGTTAATGAGAAGGAGGGATATTTTTCACTTAATTTGCGACGACAATGTTACTTCCATGCGTGAGAAGATGGTGGTTGATATATTTTGTAATGGAAAACGTATTGATCCACCCTAATACTAAATTGATATTTGGTACATTGTTTTTTAATGGAAGATTTAAATATTTGGTACATTGTTATTTTTTAAATATTTGGTACATTGTCGCAGGGGTCAAAGGGTCGTAGAGGTACAAGGGTCGCAGAGGTACAAGGGTCGCTCGGTCGCACTGGGTCACAGAGCCTCATGCGACCTTTGCGACCCTTGCGACCTATGTGGACATTGCGACCCTTCCGGCCATTGCGACCATTGTGACACTTGCGACCCATTTGTCCATTTCGACCCTTTCGACTAGTCTTTTCAATGTCAGACTATTGGCTTTTCCAGATGTTAGCTATGCTTTTTATTTTACCAATGTCACATTCAAGACCATTGCAACACGTCTCTGTTAACCCTATATTAAAAGGTTCACCAAATTTTCTAAGTCTCACCATAACACCCATTTGAGATGAGAATGAATCGGGAGAATCCCATCTCTCTCCTCTCTTCATCTAAGTCTCTAACCCTAAATTCTCTGAAAAAACATTGTTATCTTTGTGAATGTTTGACCTTCATCACGAATGTCACATGGCGGACGCATGGCATCGTGTTTTCTATTTGTTACTCTAGGTCTTGGTAATCGTCGGACTCGGTCTTTATGCAGATACACACAAGTACTTGCAACGTAGATGGAGGACTTTGTGTTGTATCTGCACTACATAAGGTCTTGGTAATCGGCGGATTCAAACATGAAGCTGTATCCGCGTTACCTAAGGTCACGGTTGGAGGTCAACTTGGAGAAGCCGTTGAGTCACAAACGACTCTCCTTACGGGGGAGGGCTCCGATGTGTCTCTAAAGTCGGCAAATTTGACCTTTGTGACCTTATGTAACCTTTTTTCCTTTTTCTTCTACTTTTTTCTTGCCTTTTTTTCCTTCAACTTTTTCTTGCCTTTTTTGTAACCTTTGTGATCTTTGAGACCTTAACCCTATGTAACTTTTTTTTTGTAACTTTTGTGACCTTTGTAACCTTTGTGATCTTATGTAATCAATATTTAAACGTTGAAAATGTCTTATTTTGCATCTATTGTTCGTAAGGTTATGACCCATCCGACTCATGCGACCCAATATGATGCGTTATGCGACCCTCAATCGGATTAAACTAGAATTAAGTTTAAACGGGAACCCATCCGACACATGCGACCTCATGCGACTACATATGATCCATGTACGACTCATGTGACCTATACAACTCATGTGACTTGTCGTTTTGATGTCAGACTCATGTCTTCCGACCCATGTGACCCTTCTAATCCATGTGACCCTTCCTACCAATGTGACTTGTTGTTTTGCTGTTAGACTCTTTTCTTCCGACCCATGTAACCCTTCCGACCCATGTGACCCTTCCGACCCATGTGACCCTTCCGACCCATGTCAATAAGTTAACGTCTACGTCTCTTCTCTTAGTATGTGTATCTAACCCCAGTTTCTATGAAATTATCGACCCAAGGCATCGTGTTGTCTATGTGTTACTCAAGGTCTCTGTAATCGGTAGACTCAGTCTCTATGCAGTCACTGACGAGTTGCGGGGGTGACTTAGGTGACGGTGTTTGGTCACTCTTGAAATGTGACTGGAAGACGAAGTACATGGTAGGAGATAACTCTGGACTGCAATACCAAACAAGAAGAATGCAAAAGACTTGAAGACGGAGTATGTGGAAATCGAATGTGTGCAAAGTCTTTGATTGACGTTGTAAATGTAATGTTTTCATTTAGAATCTTTGATCGACCCTTGCAATCTGTGCGACCCTTAATTTGCATTAATTAGTTTGACGTTGTAAATGTATTGTTTTGATTTGTTTTTGTCATTTTATCATTATAAACTAGTAAATTCGTCGATTCCGCATCTATTGATCCATATATGCGACCAAGCGACCATGCCATAAAATAGGAAAACGCAAATAGGGGAGACTGCAAGGGCGACTGCAAGCGCGACTGCAAGGGCGGCGGCGTAACTCAGGTGTGCACTTGGCGGCGGCTTCCTACCGGCGGTGCATACCCCGGCGGTCCCTTTCCACATCCCGGCGACGGTATCTGACGGAGTAGCGGTTCGTGGTGAGGACGTGGAAACAGGTGCTGGAACTTGAATCGCGAAAAGGAGCAGTCGACGGGTTTCTTCAAGTCGCAGTCCTATCCAGGGGAGGTACTCCACCGGCGGCGACGCCGCTCCTGGTGCTCCTGGATAGTACGGCGGCGGGAGGCTTCTGGGTTGGGCGGCTATTTGGAAAAGGAGGATTAGGGTTTAGACATTGGAGGATTTTAGGGTTGGTTTGGCGGCGGGTTACTGGAACTGGGTTGCTATGTCGTCCTCGGCTCAGGCGTTTGGGCTGCCGGGTTTGCTTAAGGTGGTCTGGATAGGTTTGCTCGTCTCTTGCAGGTTGTGGCTAGGTTTGCTTTGTGGAGTCTGGTTCTGGTTCTGCAGGTGGAGCTTGGTTTGCAGAGACTGGCTGGGTCTGTTACGTGGAGTTTGGGTCTGTGTGGTTGCAAAGGTTGGTTCTGGTTCTGCAGGTGGCGGCTGGAATTGCTGGAACTGGAACTGGAATTGCTGGGTTGGGGTTTTGCGGCTGGCGCTTCCACGTCTAACTTGGGATAGTGGTTGGAGGGCTGGAAACTTTGCTGCAATAGAGGTAACATGGGGAGGAGGAGAGGAACATCATCAAATGCAGTAGTAGCAGACATCATTAATGCAGCAAAGGGTAAGGAGGATGTTCAGGATAATACTGGTTTGGATGTAACGGGAAACACTAAGGAAGTAATTGAAGGAGCCAAAAATCCGGTGACAGCAAAGCCGATAGAACCGCGTGTGGTTGAAGAAACGGAAGTTGATGCCGCCATTCAAACCAACCATATTGCCATTGAGCAAGATAACGAGGAAGTAGCTGTGCTAAATGGTGATGTTCTATCGGACGAAGAACTTGATTTCGAAACGAATTTTCCTCCGCTACCTAGGAGCGAAGCGGTAATGAAACGAGTTGGAAGAAACAATGCTGATGGGAGACTAGAGGTGGTGGTAGACTCGCGGGCCGAAGATTTTTCAAAAAGACAATCCGCAACACGAAGAATTGGCACAACGGTGGAAAATGAACAACCATCCAAAGTGCCACGTCCTAATGCATGGGCCGCGGGCTCCAAGAGAATATTCATGAACACTGGAGTTGGAGGTAAACTGAGCTTCACTAAGCCAAGTTCTAACCAAGCTTTAATCAAGGTTAGCGAGGGATTATCGAAACAGGAGGTATGGGGCTGGGCACTCCTAGGACAATACGTAGGTTATCCTCCCGGACATTTTCTCATAAATACAATGATGAAGACTTGGGGAGTCCGAGCTAAATATCGATTGGAGGAGGGCTGGTACTTCTTCCAGTTTGACTCCGAGGACGATAAGGATAAAGTGTTAAAAGGAGGCCCCTATTTTATTCACGGGAAACCTATGATATTGAAGAATATACCCGATAAATTTGCCTTCAACCGAAGAGATGTAGCCACTGTGCCACTTTGGATTCGCATCTTTGGCCTACCACGAAACTTTTGGACACAGGAAATACTCGGTAGACTTGCCTCCCATATTGGGAATCCACTCTTTACCGATCCAGTGACAGAAGGGCGACGTAGAGGATCATATGCACGATGCCTCGTCGAGATAAACATCGCCGCACCTATCTCTAGAGAGATCCCGGTTGTGTTCGATGATGGTGAGGAGCTTATTTGCTCGGTATTAATTGAAAATGAACCCAAATATTGTTCGACTTGCTGCTGTTTCGGCCACGAGAATGAGAATTGTTCATTCAAGGAAAAAAAGGAACTCTTAACCAAGAAACCGGGGAAGAATATGACAATTCCCAAGGGAGGGGCAGCGAAGGATATGCCGGAACTGGATCGGTTAGGCAAAGAAAAGACAGCTACACCAATGCAAGATCAGATGAGATGTGAGGAAACGGCGGAGGCTAGGGCCCTTCCCACCCAAAAGGATACAGGAGTGCAGCAGCCCAAACCGGTCTCTTCAGCCACCCAAGAACAAACCGTGAAGCAACGCAGGATGGGCAGCAGGTTCTTCCTGAGAGTTCCAGAAATTCAGAGGTTGATAAGGATGATGATGTAATTGTAGGGGCGAAAGAAGGTGAAGTTGACCGGACGGGCGCCAAGACAAGTGAAGTGGCAAACCGCATGGAAAGTGAAGAGATTGCGATTGAGGAGTCCGGGGACTATACCAATGAGGATAGGGAGGAAGGTGAATTAACCCCTCGAGGTAGGATGACAAAGTCACAGCGCGTCCAGGCTTTGACGGCAACCAAATGGCCTTCGACGATGCGAAACCTCCGAAGCGGCACTAAGGAGGATGACGGGAAGGGCAAACCTAACCCGACTTCATGAAGATCATTTCGTGGAACATACGAGGGCTGGGCCAAGTCCTAAAACAAAGAGGTCTAAGGGAGGTAATCCGAAAAACTCAATCTTGTTTAGCGGGTATTTATGAAACTAAGTGTACTAGTGTTAACGTAGATAGGGTGATGCGGAATGTGGTTCCAGACTGGAAGTTTGTCATAAACTTCGAGCTAGACTCACGTGGTCGTATCGTAGTCGCATGGGATGGGGATCATGTTGATATAGAGTTTATAAACTCCTCAGCGCAGCACATCGGGGTTCTTGCCTCTTGTAGAACTACCGGTGTGAAGTTTGGAGTGTGTTTTGTATACGGCTTGCATAGCGTAGTTGATAGACGGGAAATTTGGGACCATGAGATGATCTCCTGCATGTCCATAGGTTACCGTGGATTGTTCTAGGAGATTTCAATTCAGTTATGAATGCGGAGGAAAGGGTCAATGGAGCTCTGGTCTCGATGTATGAGTGCAAAGACATGATTGATGCATGCCGTCGTCATGGCCTTGTAGATGCACCATGCTCGATAACGAATCCGATGACCTGGACCAACGGCACGATATGGAGCAGAATCGATCGTGTCATGGTTAACCCTGCATGGTCTGATTCTGTTTTCACCTATGATACTGATTTTCCCGATGAGTGGCACCTTTCGGACCACAAGCCGGGGATTGTTTCTTTGTGCAGATTACAGGCAACAGGAAGGAAGTACTTCAAATTCTTTAATATGTGGACCAAGCATCTGCGATTCATGGAAATAATTAGAGATAGATGGGGGGTCGAAGCAAGGGGCACCTATCAATACCGGCTCTCAAGGCAATTACGCGGACTAAAGGCACCTCTCCGATCCCTCAATCAACAGGAGTTCAGTCATATTTTTGTGAGGGCCGCGGAGGCGAATGCTACTTATACAGTGGCCCTTGAAGAGTGTAGGCTTCGACCTGACTCTACAGAGGCTAAAAGTAGAATGGAAGAGGCGAAGCAATTGGCAAAACAGCTAAACGAAGTGGAGGGGAGCTTTCGGACTCAACTCGCAAAATCAAGATACACTATACAAGGTGACAAATGCACTAAGTATTTCCATTCTTTGATGAAATTTAATGGCAGGCGTAATCATATTGCGGCAATCTCCAAACGGGATGTCGGAGGAAGACAATCGGACCTTGACATCTCCCGTTTCGGTAAGTGAGATTAAGAATGCCTTATGGTCCATGGGTGATGATAAATCCCCAGGTCCGGATGGCTTCTCGGTCAAATTCTTTAAGGCAACATGGGAGATCACTGGGGCCGAAGTGTGCGCAGCAGTCAAGGAGTTCTTCATCAATCGGAAACTCCTCAAGCAATTCAACCACACCATAGTCGCCGTCATTCCCAAGATTGACGACCCATCGACAGTTGAGCATTATCGCCCTATTTCCTGTTGTAATGTAATATATAAGATTATCACAAAGATCATGACATTGCCCCTAGCGCGGTGTCTTGATCCACTGATAGACCCGGCCCAAAGCACCTTTGTGGAGGGCTGGCTCCTCTCGGATAATGTTTTCATTGTGCAGGAATTACTTCGCCGATATGAGGTCACAAAATACACCAAGCGATGCTTTGTTAACATAGACCTGGCTAAGGCATACGACACGGTCTCATGGGAGTTTATCCAGTTCGCCCTCACACACATTGGAGCTTCGCCTACTTTCATTGCATAGATCATGGAGTGCATCACCACGGTCACATATCCAATTAAGATAAACAAGACCATTCATGGTTTTTTTCTAGGCAAACGTGGACTGCGGTAAGGAGACCCACTCTCTCCCCTGCTATTCGTCATCTGCATCGAGATCTTCTCCCGGCTTGTCAAGAAGGAGACTCAGAGGGACGTATTTTCCTTTCATCAGCACTGTGCTCCCCTTAGGCTATCACATCTTATATTTGCTGACGATATTGTTATGTTTTGTCGTGGTGACACAGGTTCAGTAGGGGTGCTATTGGACTGTCTGACAAGATTTAGTGCCATGTCTGGACTTCAGGTGAACGAGAGGAAATCCTCCATGTTCTTGGCGTCGGTATCAGATCAGGAACGACTGGAATTGCTTGGAGCTATAGGGTTCAGGGAACGCGTCTTTCATTTCCGTTATTTAGGCATCCCAATCGGCGCTACAGGACTGAAAGGGATACACTTCAAGCCATTGCTCGACAAGATAAGTGCTCACCTCACCATTTGGGCGAAAAAGATGATATCCTTTGCTGGCCGTAGGGAGCTCATCGGATTAGTGCTACAGGGAAGTGCCTGTTTCTGGCTCTCCGTGATTGCCGTGCCTCGGAGTGTTATTCGCAGTCTAACCTCCATTTGTAGAGGCTTTCTATGGAAACATCCCCGAGTACGATGGGCAAATGTTTGTACACCAAAGAGAGAAGGAGGACTTGGTCTTCTGGACCTTTGCACATGGAATAGGTGCTTCATGATCAAGCACTGGTGGCATATCACGACTCAGCGAGACAGCCTATGGGTGATGTGGGTACATCATAGGTATCTGACATGGGTAGGCCCTTGGGAATGGAGTGTGAATCGGCGGGATTCCCCTCTGATCAAGACCATTCTACACGTCCGAGATATGGTGCGCAATTTGGCAGGCATCGAGGATAGCAGCATGGAAAGAATGGAGGACTGGTGTGAGATGGGAAGATTCCGGATATCTAAGGTGTATGAAGATATCCGGCTTAGGAAACCGGTGGTAAATTGGGCAAAGGAGGTGTGGCCGACACACAATACGCCAAAGCACTCCTTCATCCTATGGCTGGGCCTACAAGGTAAGCTATCCACCCTTGATCGTCTTACTTATTTAGATATCGATACAACATGCAGGTTATGCAATCAGCATACGGAGAGCCACAGCTATTTGTTCTTTGCGTGCGGATATGCCCAACAAATATGGTACCACGTATGTGACCGTTTGCACCTCCCGCGGTCCATCATTACGATCCAAGACGCACTCACATGGCTGAGGAGAAATGCCGCTCGGGATGATTGTCTAGCACGAGCACGGGTGTATGCACTTGCAGCCTCGGTCTACCACCTCTGGCGTGTCAGAAATGGAAGCATATTTGAAAACAAGCGACTTCCAATTGAGGTAGCCGTTCGACTGATTCTAGACCACTTATCCCTGGTACTACATGACAAGTTTCCATCGGCTATAGTGGAGACGCTACAACTAGGAAGGTAGATTGGGTGGTTTGTATCGTAGGAAGCTGGCTTGATGCTGTCTCCATATCGTGTATTGTTTCTTCTCGGTTACGTTTGGATATTTTGGTATTTTGTGTTGGTTCGTATTGGTCGTAGGGGTGCTCTTTTTCCTCTTTGTCGGATTTTTCCCCCTACGGGTTTTACTGCATTGAGGTTTTAATGAGGCCCGGGGTGACATGTACCCTGCTCTCATAGCTGCGACGTGACATATACTATTTGTTTTATACTGTCGTAGCATAGTATGGGTGACCTGCGTGTTATCCCATTTGTGCTTATGACACCAAGTTTGTATTTGTGATTGTTTCTATTATCCCTTCATGGGACACACGAAATAAATTTACTTCCAACCAAAAAAAAAGTGACCATGCCATTATCAATATATTTGAGTTGTATATTTCTAATTTGGAATCAATATAGATAATAATATAAATAATATCGACATTTGAATAAAATGTATTTTTTGAAATTTTCTCAAACTCATCCGAAGAGTTCTTAAAACACTACTATCACTTTCGAAACATAGGCATTGGTTATACACAACTCAACTAAGGACACAAGGGTTATAATCTTTTTTAACCGTTGATTGACGTTGTAGATGTACTGTTTTGATTGGTTTTGTCATTTTATCATTATAAACCCGTAAATTCGTCGAGTTTGCATTTATTCATCAATATATGCGACCAAGCGACCCATGCGACCCTCATTTGCCATTAATTAGTTTGACGTTGTAAATGTATTGTTTTGATTGGTTTTTGTCATTTTATCAACATAAGCCCGTAAATTCGTCGAGTTCGCATCTATTCATCAATATATGCGACCTAGCGACCCATGCGACCTGTGCCACCCTCATTTGGCATTGATTAGTTTGACGTTGTAAATGTATTATTTTTATTGGTTTTTGTCATTTTATCATCATAAACCCGTAAATTCGTCGATTTCGCATCTATTCATCAATATATGCGATCAAGCGACCCATGCGACCCTCATTTGACATTAATTAGTTTGACGTTGTAATTGTATTGTTTTGATTGGTTTTTGACATTTTATCATTATAAACTTGTAAATTCGTCGATTTCGCATATATGCGACCCATGCGACCCATGCCACCCTCAATTTTGATTGGTTTTTGACATTTTACCATTTTCACCAAAATTCTCGCCGAACTTTTCACCAAAATTTGAAAAAACATATCGAATTCCATCTGACGGCGATTCAATGTCAGGTTTATGTCTTTTCGTATTCCAGACGTTTCGTTTTTCGAATAATGACACACTCTCACTCTTTCTAACTCTCATCATCTTCCATCCATTTTTTTCCGAAAATACAACATTTCCCTACTTTTGTCCAAATCATTCTTCCGACCTTTCTCGATAACTACCTCGTAATATCCTTCATCTCTCTCATTCGGTATGCTAATGTACAGAATGTAAGGATTTGACTTTTTTCTTCGATTTTTGTTACAGGACATTCCGACGAAATTCTTCGATTATCATATTCGTATTTGGGATTTCTTAGTTTTCCGTCACGAAGGTGACATGGTTTTTCATGTCACTTTTTGGATATGATATGTGTAATGTAAAATATGCATCATCTATATCATCATCATCTGTAGAAGCAGGGTCATCTTCTTCTGGTCAGAAGATTTTCACGGTACCAATCACGCGTTTAAATATGGCTGTAGATGCAATGGTAAGTGGACTCAAACCGATTTATTCGATTAATCAAATCTGACAGTATATGCATTAGTTTGGCATCGTTGTAAATTTATTCGGTTATCGCAGACACTTCCGATAGAGTTTGCGAGGTCGAGTGGTTTTTGTGGTAAACGAAGTAAGATTGATCTGATAATCAATTATAGACGGATTTAAGAGGCACATCTAAGGCCCATGAAACATGGTGGCGCTAGCATCACCAGGAGTTGGGCAAAGTGTTTTCACGATCATGGCTTTAACGTGGGTTGTACTCTCAAAGTCGAACTGCACGCCTTTCATGATGTACCTTGTCTACTGTTTTCCCCTCTATCAAGGCTTATAATCAAAATAGATTGAATTCTGTTGTATTTGATTGCTTTGGACCTCATTTGAACAACAAAATTTATGTTTGTATTTGGTTGGTTTTATTACTATTATTCAATAGAATGTATTATTGTTCGTATCAATGTTTTATGGATGTACTATTATTGTAACAAGAGTCGCAGAGGGTCCAAGGGTCACATGGGACAAAGGATCGCAGAGGTACAAGGGTCGAAGGGAGATAAGGGTCGCAGAGGTCCACGTGGTCGCAGAGGTCCACGTGGTCGCAGAGGTCCAAGTGGTCGTAGAGGTACAAGGGTTGAAGGGAGCCAAGGGTCGAAGGGAGACAAGGGTCGAAGGGGGACCAGGGTCGCACATTCCAAGGGTCCCACGGTCCAAGGGTCTAAATAATGTTTACTCTTTGATTATGGAAGATGTAATTTGTTACATTGTTCTTTTTTAAACAGTTTATTTATATTATTTGAAAATACTTTTTATTTTTTGGGTATGGATAATTAAACTTTGTACATTGTTATTTTTTTATAAAATTGTTCATATTATTCGTAAATAATTTTTTAATAATAAAGCGTAAAAGGTCACAGGGGTCCAATCGTCGCAGAGGGACAAGGATCATACCATTTGTCCATTGCGAACCTTTTACCCTATTTGACCCTAGACCCTGCGACCCTTTTACTCGTTCGACCCTTTTACCCATGCGACCCTTGCGACCCTTTTGACCGTGTGGTCATGTCTTTTTGAATTCCATCTAATGTCAATTTGATGTCATGTCTTTTCGAATTCCAATCGTTTCTTTTTTTCCAATCCATTTTTTCCTCTCATCATATTCCATCCATTTTTTCCGAAAATGCCACATTTCCCTCATTTCTTCCGAGCGATTGTTGTGCAACATCTGTACTACCTTGTAATCTTCTTTAAAACACTCTGTCGGTATGTTACATCTAGAGAATGTACAGATTTGTTTTTTTTGTTTTATGTTACGGAATATTCCGAAGATCTTCTGTGATGAGTATAATTACGGAATACGAGGGACAACAACATGGCAATGATTAAATCGAATGCGTCTACCAGAACATGAGAAGTCCAGTTGGATGGCTCTGAATGCACTGATGGATGGACAGGTTTCTACAACGATCAAAACATTTATATTGGGGATGTCGTACTTTTCTGTCACGAAGGTGACATGGTCTTTAACGTCACCAGGGCTACTCCTGATGAGAGGATTTTCATTGTACCAATCACGCGTTCAAATCTGGCCCTAGATTCATTGGTAAGTGACCTCAAACCGATTCATCATATATAATTGGTTATTTATTCAACTTTTATTCATTTATACTGATGTAACTTGGTGATATCGCAGACACTTCTGATAGGGTTTGCGAGGGAGAACGGTGTTTACCGTAGACGATGTCATGTAATGATGTACCTCAATTGCGGAATCGATCATGGAATGTTCGATTTTTGGCTAGCAGCTTTAAGGCCCGTGAGTGGTGGTGGTGCTTGCATCAGAAGGGGTGGAGACAGTTTTACCAAGAAAATGGACTGAACGTGCGTTGTTCCCTCATAGTAAAAAAGTTTTCTATTGGAGGAGAACCTATGCTTCGATTTATCAACGACATGTTTTGATTTGGGCTGTATTTTTATTTCTTTGAACCTCCTTTTAACTTGAACTTCATATGATCTTGTTGATTTACTATTATTCAATAGTTAGTGTTATTGTTAGTATTGTTGTTTTTGTGGATTTACTATTATTATAACAAGGGTAGCAGATGGACAAGGGTCGAAGGGGGACAAGGGTCGCACGGGTCCAAGGGTTGCGAGAGACAAGGGTCGCATGGGTCCAAGGGTTGCGAGGGACAAGGATCGCACGAGTCCAAAGGTCACGAAGGACAAGGGTCACACAATTCCAAGGGTCACGAGAGACAAGGGTCGCACGGGTCCAAGGGTTGCGAGGGACAAGGATCGCACGGACCCAAGGGTCGCACGAGTCCAAGGGTCTCGAATGTACAAGACTCGTTGATATTTAAGTCAATTATTTGTAAATAACTTGATAAACTATTACTGTCAAAATTTTATTCATATTATTTGTAAATAATTGTATTTGTAAATCATAAATTATTTTTACTATATTGTTAGTATCGTTGTTTTGTGGATTTAGTATTATTGTTACAAGAGTCGTAGAGGGACAAGGGTCGCATGGGTCCAAGGGTCACAGAGGGACAAGGGTCGCAGGGGTCCAAGGGTCGAAGAGGTACAAGGGTCGTAGGGGTCCTAGGGTCGAAGAGGTCCCTCTGTGACACTTGTACCTCTGCGACCCTTTTACCTCTTCGACCCTTGCACCCCTGTGACCCTTTTACCCTCTTCGACCCTTGGACCCCTGCAACCCTATCCTAAACCCAACCACCCTTTTACCCTTGCGACCCTTTGACCCCTTTGCGACCCCTTTACCCCTGCGACCCTTGGACCCCTAAGACTCTATGACCCAGTGCAACTGTTTTTCTGCGGAACCTGCTTAATTGCAAGCTTCTTTGTTGACAACAACTGATTTCAACCTATTGGCAGCGAATCTTATGCTGATTTCAATCTACTCTCGCCGAATCTGTCGTGGTGTTGGAGAACAGTTATTTTCGCGCCACAGTAGATAGAAAAATCGAGGTGCTCTGGAGGAGAGAGAAAAATTAACGACAAGGGTAATATGGGATTATCAATATTTTAAAGGTAGATTTAAAGTTGAAACTTTTTTTAAGGGACACTCTAGCCCTACGAAGGTATTTTTGAAGTTCCCCCGCTTGCGAAAGGCTCAATAATTTCTTAAAATGTAATTTGGTCTTCTAAATATAAATTTCAAGCACAAACCCAACAACTTTAAAAAGGAAATTTCAAGCACAAACCCAATAACTATTAAAAAGAAATTTCAAGACGGTCAATCTTAATTGTTAAATTAACCTTGTTTTAATAATTAACTTAATAATTTTTTTATTTTTTTACATAGAAATTAGAATAGCAATTTTAATATCTTACAGTACACAAATATTATGAAAAACTATTTTATCTTCTGTCAGAAATGTGTATTAACTTATCGTCCCTAGAATTAAAAAGAAATATTTTTCATCAATCTCTCCTATCTCTCTCATGTCATTCAGAAATTATTATTATTATTATTATTATTATTATTATTATTATTATTATTATTATTATTATTATTATTATTATTATTTATTATTCTTGGTTTTACGAACGTTGAATAACCACGTTGTGTACGACTTTTATCCTAAAAACTACCACAAACGTTGTACAACGACATTGTGTACTGTGCTAATTTTTAAAAGCATTTAAATCATATTTATGGAATTCAAACACGTTTGTAAATTGTTCTAAATGATAAATATGATTGTAATGATATTCAATGAACATTCAATTTTTTAAAATACGGAATCACATTTTATAAAATCGAGTTATACCTTGGTTGTACCTTTTATTTTTTGGGTTAACCCTTAGTTATGAGTTAACCTAATGTGTTATTCCACATTTATATTAAATCAGAACTATTAATTCGATTCTTATAATTCTTAATCTTCAACCATAAACTATTATAAACAATGCTTCGAATGAGGTTTATCTCCAAAATAAATATTTCTTCATACAATATATGGTTTGTTGCTATAAACAATTATAATGTGTCATTTTTTGTAAATTGAATGTTTATTATGATAAAATAAGTCATGATAAATACCAAAATTAACAAGTTTAACCCAAAATTTTCAAGTTCAACCAAGGTACAATCAGATTTTATCAATACTCAAATTACTTTATTTGAATATTGGAATATTTAGATAAAACAAATCCCGACTATTTTTTAGATTTATGCTTTACACGTTTGTCTTTTCTCTCTTTTATATACAAGGTGTGTACAATGTTAACCACAATAAATTATTTTATATTTCTTATTAATATTACTATAATTATTATATTCTTGGTTGTACACATATTGTACATAAGATATGTACAACGTATTAGTACAACGTGATATTAAAATTTCAAAATTTTTAATTTAACCATTAAAATATTATCTCTTCGATACATTATACAAAATCTTATATTATTATTATTAACCATAACATCTTCTTGTACCAATAATAATAATAATAATAATAATAATAATAATAATAATAATAATAATAATAAAATTTTAGAAAAATAAGACGTTGTATAATAATTATAACAATATAAATAACATTAATTTAATACTATTGTACAACGTAACACAAATTTTTGTATAACTTAGAATATTAATAATAAAAATTAACAATAATAATAATATGTTGGTAAAACGTTGTACAAATTTTGGTACAAAATGTTGGTACACGATTTTACAAAATAAATAATATATATTAATTTAAAAAATTTAATAATAAAACTAATAATTAATAATATTTATAATTTCTAATAGTAGTAGTAATAATAATGACTAATAATAATGATAATAAATATTTATATATTTTAATACCTAATAATAATAATCAACATTAGTAAAATTTAATATCAATATTAAATCATATATTATTATTATTATTAATATTATTATTATTATTATTTTATTCTTGGCGAACGTTGTATAACCACGTTGTGTACGACTTTTGTCCTAAAAACTACCACGAACGTTGTACAACGACGTTGTGTACTGTGCTAATTTTTAAAAGCATTTAAATCATATTTATGGGATTCAAAAACGTTTGTAAATTGTTCTAAATGATAAATATGATTGTAATGATGTTCAATGAACATTCAATTTTTTAAAATACGGAATCACATTTTATAAAACCGATTTATACCTTGGTTGTACCTTTTATTTTTGGGTTAACCCTTAGTTATGAGTTAACCTAATGTGTTATTCCACATTTATATTAAATCAGAATTATTAATTCAATTGTTATAATTCTTAATCTTCAACCATAAGCTATTATAAACAATGCTTAGAATGAGGTTTATCTCCAAAATAAATATTTCTTCATACAATATATGGTTTGTTGCTATAAACAATTATAATGTGTCATTTTTTGTAAACCGAATGTTAATTATGATAAAATAAGTCATGATAAATACAAAATTAACAAGTTTAACCAAAAATTTTCAAGTTCAACCAAGGTACAATCTGATTTTATCAATACTCAAATTACTTTATTTGAATATTGAGATAAAACAAATCCTGACTATTTTTTAGATTTATGCTCTATACGTTTGTCTTTTCTCTCTTTTATACACAAGATGTGTACAATGTTAGCCACAATAAATTATTTTATATTTCTTATTAATATTACTATAATTATTATATTCTTGCTTGTACACACATTGTACACAAGATATGTACAACACGTTAGTACAACGTGATATTAAAATTTCAAAATTTTTAATTTAACCATTAAAATATTATCTCTTCGATACATTATACAAAATCTTATATTATTATTATGGGAGAATATCAGAAATGCCCTCTTAGGGCTAAAACACTTCAAAACTACCCTCCTAAATCTGATGGAAAAAAATTTGGAGAAAAAACATATGTGTCCTTAATGAAAAACACATACAAAGGAGAGAAAGGCAAATATGAGAATAGGGAAAACGAAAATTGAGAGGAGGGAAACAAAGTAGAGAGCTATTTCCTTTCATTTTCGATTGTTTCCCTTCTATTTTCGAACGATTTCCTTCAATTTTTGAGTGATTTCTTTCCATTCTCGAGTGATTTCCTTCTATTTTGAGCGGTTTGCAGCAATTTTCGAGCGATTTCCAACAATGTTTCAGTCATTTTCAGTGATTTCCAGCGTTTTTAGCGATTTTCCGGTGTTTTTTTGCGATTTCCGGCGATTTGTACGTGAGTTTCAGCGATTTCGACCGTTTTCCGGCGATTTCTGGCAATTTCTGGCAGTTTCCGGCGATTTCTGGCAGTTTCCGGCGGTCGCACTAGGTCACAGGGTCGATGGGTAGAAGGGTCGCAGGGGGTATTTTGGGAATTTTAGCATTTATAAGGGTATTTTTGAAGTGGAAAATTTTTTTTTTTTCGAGAAGGGTATTTTTGAAGTCTTTTAGCCCTATAGGGGTATTTTTGATAATCCCCCCACCAAAATGTATTGTTAATCGGGGGATTATCAAAAATGCCCCTGTAGGGCTAAAGTGCTTCAAAAATATCCTTGGCTAAAAAAAAGTTTCAACTTCAAATCTACCTTTAAAATATTGATAATTCCATATTACCCTTGACGACAATTTTTCTCTCTCCTCTAAAACACCTCTAATTCTCGCGCGAAAATTACTGTTCCCCCACACCACAACAGATTCGGCGAGAGTAGCTTGCGATCGGCATCAGATTCGCTGCCAATAGGTTGAAATCCTTTGTTGTCAACAAAGAAGCTTGCAATTAAGCACATTCCGCAGAAAAACCAGGTATGTATAGTGAGTTTTTCGTGTTTCTCTTGTGTTTATTGCAATGTCAAAGGTGACAGACTGGGTCACAGAGTCGTACGATCGCACTGGGTCACAGAGTCTCATCCAGGGGTCAAAGGGATCAAAGGTCGTCGCAAGGGTCCAAGGGTAAATGGGTCGAAAAGGGTCAAAGGGTCGCAGGGGTCCAAGGGTAAATGGGTCGAAAAGGGTCAAAGGGTCGCAGGGGTCCAAGGGTAAATGGGTCGAAAAGGGTGAAAGGGTCGCAGGGGTCCAAGGGTAAATGGGTCGAAAAGGGTGAAAGGGTCGCAGGGGTCCAAGGGTGGGGTCGCAAGGGTCGCAAGGGTCGCAACGGTCGCAACGGTCGCAATGGTCCAAGGGTTGCAGAGGTAAAGGGGTCGCAGAGGTAAAGGGGTCGCAGGGGAAAGGGGTCGCAAAGGGTTAAA
>CM071864.1:31741514-31776963 GCA_036759665.1 Gynandropsis gynandra | reverse complement strand
GCTCCGCTGATGCTCCTTCCCCAGGTGGGAAGTAGAATGACTCCAGCTCGTATGGGATGTGAGGACGGTATGGGATGGCTCCAGTATGATAATCCTGCGGGATCGGAATGTAAGGCTCCTGGTAGTGCGTCATACTGAGCCGCTGAAATCGCCGGATGGACTCTGTGAGGTAGTAGGTATGCTGGATGGATTGCTCCTGGGATTGCTGCTGCTCTGCATACCTCGCGGCCTCTATGTCGTACCTCTGCTCTGTCAAAAATGACTGGTACCTGGTCTCCTCCGCTACGTACCTGAGGGTGTTGGAGACTCCTTCCATCGAAGGGAAGTCAGAGTGGCGGTGAGGATACTCTGGGTGCACGCGTGAATGTGTGGAGCGTCGGCTGCGCTGCCTCGACATGGACGGTCCTGGTGCGGCGGCTGGAGGTGGATCCTTCTCTGCTAGCCTCGGGCTGATGTGCCCGATGGTTGGATCAATCCTAAATCGGGATCCCTCCTTGTCTAGACCTGGCACCTCAATCTCGCTTAGGTCGATGCGACCTTACTCGTCCTTGTAGCACCAGATAACGTTGTATCTCTCCAATGTAATCGCTCTTCGGTTGCGCAGGTTCTGGAGGTTCAACTCTGGTTCTTCGTCGATCTTGTCCTCCGTCAGGATGCCAAGGTTGATCCCGACTCTCCGTGCGATCATCGTGACAATACCACCGCACATGATCTTCGTGTCTGTGCTAACCTTCTCGGTGGCTATGTCGAGAAAATGCCTCATCACCAACGAGGCCAGGTCAACGTTCATAATGTCCCACTCGTCGGGCTCAAAACCCGACTGCACCACCCGCCTCAGGTAGGCCAACTCGGTGTGGTTGACACCACCTTGCGCTCCCTTTCCTAGTATGGAAGAAACTAGGAAGTAGTGAAAATACCTCAATGCGGGGTGGCGTATGTGGCTCGCCTTCGACCTCGTCGAATACTCTCCATACGCTATCTGGGCCCAGAATTCTGCTTGACGGCTCCGGTTATGCTCTGGCATCTTCGTGAAATTGCAGTGCGGAACATCAAGAATCGTCGCGAACTGTCTCGCGGTGAGCCGGTAGTTCTGCCCCAGCAGGCGGAACTCCATGAAAGCCCTTTCCCGATCTCCGGATTCGGGAAAGAAAGCTGCGTATGAGGCTAGGAACTCAGCCGTCAGGTTGTGGTATGTGTATTCTCGTGCATCCCTCAGTCCCCTCCAATCTACCGTGTTGAAGATGTGGTCTATATACTCTCCTATGTGGAGGGCGGTCATCGCTTTGGCTGATAGGAAGCGGGACGAGAAGATCCGCGACTGAAGTTCCGTGAACTTCTGCTTCTGACCGGATAGGAATGTCGTGGTCCGGTAGTTGTACTGCTGGTGTGAGGTGGTGATGGGCATGTACGGCGTCAATTCCGTAATCGCATCCGATCTCACTAGCCATCCTTGACTGGGTCATACGCGTCAGATCGTCGTTTCTTTGAGCAAGACTAGAACTAAGGGAGAGAGGAGTTAGACAACAACCAAAAACTAGCACAATCAACTCGAAAAGTCAGCCACCCTACACAACAATGCGTCACACGAACATAGATCTAAGTGCACCGAACTTAGACCCCTATCTAACGAAAGTCACTAACCGTGCAATCCTACACATATCTACCGAAAGTCACTAACCCTTAGACAACATTCAAGCGATCTCCATACCTATTCTAATGCACAAACAGTTCGATACCATTCTTAAGACACTTATTGTTCTTTTTTCTTTTTTCTTTTTTCGATTCTCTTTTTCTTCTTTTCGGTTTCCACACTTTTTTTTTGTATATTCGCACTCGGTTTCTAGAGCGTTGGCCTTCTACTTAGACCCAGGTTGCCAATTGCAACACTCATAAGGTCTTGTAACCTTAGCGGAGTGAAGAGGTTGTGTCATGCTGATTTTTTTTTCTTTTGATTAACTATTGTGAATACGCATCGACTCTAACCCTTAGGACGTAGAAAAACCGCCTCGACCCACCACTTAGACCTGAACCATCAATGTTGATGCACTCATGTCAATGTAGGGCTCAAAAAGTTAAAGAACTTAGTCTATTGACGGAGTGTAAGTAAATGCGTGGAAATATGATGATCGAAACAAAATATAGAATGAAAGGTATGCTCGGAGATATAAGTGCTTGGGATTGAAGCCTAAGGAGAGGAATACAACTATAGGCTATGGAATCATGCACGACCACTAACTAATCGATATCTAAAGGTATGTTTTAGCAAACCTAGACTTTTGTTCCGGATTCGACAAAGTTGCGCAGAGGTGACTAAAGTTCGAAATTTCTCGTACTAGATATTCGTTAGTCTAATCCTAACAAAACTAACGTAAAAGCAAAAAAAAACAAAACGAAAAACTCAACATCTAAATCCTAATCACAGTCATAACGTTCGAAGAATACACCCCCAGACTTGAACGGAACACCGTCCCGGTGTTCAATACCTAAGAGAAGGATTAACATGCAAAAACTCGGGGAAGATAAGATAGAAAGGAACGTGCGCACCTGATGCGTGCTTGCTGTCCCGAGTTGATGCAGCTGGGCGTACGCGTCTTTCCTTATTTGTTGATGATTTCGAAGTGGGAAACCTATAAAAAAAGTCACACAATCCAAAGTAGACAGTACGATACAACGAGGTTGTTGGTAAGGAGCATGCTTGTGAAAAGAATAAGAGTCGAATTCTAAAACAAACTAAAACGAAATAACTAAAAGGATATAGGGCTCGGGTTGCCTCCCGAGAAGAGCTTGTCTAAGGTCATGAGCCTGACCAAAACACTCTACTCATGTGTTTGCTCCGAAAGAGCGAAGACTGTTCGATTGTTGTCCATGTTGTCTGCGTTGTAGAGTTTCAAACGTTGGGCATTCACTTTGAATATGTTGTTGATTCCTATCAGCTCGATTGCACCATGTGGTGAGATGCTTTTGATTGTGTATGGTCCGATCCAGCGGGACTTGAGTTTCCCTGGAAAAAGTTTCAAACGTGAATTAAAAACAAGTACTTGATCACCTACCTTGAAAGTCCGCTAGACTATGTGTCGATCATGCCATCTCTTTGTGCGCTCCTTGTAGATCTTTGCGTTCTCGTACGAATGGAGGCACATCTCCTCTAGATGGTGGATCTATAGCATTCGTTTCTCAGCAGATGACTCATAATCATAATTGAGTGCTTTGATTGCCCAATACGCTCGATATTCTAACTCGACCAGTAGAAGGCATGTCTTACCGTACACTAGCTGAAACGGAGTCATTCCAATTGGCGTTTTGAATGCTATACGATAAGCCCATAATGCATCTTTGAGTTTCAGTGCCCATTCCTAGACTTAGAGACTGCCTTCTCTAAAATCGACTTGATCTCTCGATTAGAAACTTCAACTTAGCTGCTGGTTTGAGGGTGATGTGGAGTTGCTATTCTATGTCGAACACCGTACTTCTTCAACAGCCCTTCTATGATGCGGTTCACGAAATGCTTACCTCCATCGCTGATCACAACCCTCGTGACTCCAAAACGTGGGAATATGACACGTTTGAATATCTTGGTTACTGGTTTGGAGTCATTGGTTGGACTTGCCAAATCTTCTACCCACTACGTTACGTAGTCCACCGCGACTAGTATGTAAAGGTTCCCCCACGAAGACGGGAAAGGGCCCATGAAGTCGATTCCCCATACATCAAATGGCTCAACCTCTAGAATATATTGTTGTGGCATCTCAAGGCGTCTAGAAATATTACCCGTCCTTTGGAAATGGTCGCATGATGCGACGTAGTTGTGGGCGTCTTTGAAGAGTGTAAGCCAATAGAAGCCCGCTTGCAGCACCTTTGCAGTTGTCTTGGCTGCAGCAAAGTGTCCTCGATAGCTTGAGGAATGGCAACATGACAGTATATGTGGAGCTTCTTCTTTGGGGATGCGGCGCCTAAAGATTCCGCCTGTCCCTCTCTTGAAAAGGTACGACTCATCCCAATAGTACGCCTTGACGTCATGGAGAAACTTCTTTCTCGCATTGTAATTCAGCCCTTCCTGCAGTACTTGGCATGCTAAGTAATTCACAAAGTCAGCATACCATGGAGTGGAAATGCAAGTCAAGGACATTACCGCATCATCTCGGAGATAGTTGTCGATAGGAATGCGCTCAGGGATTTCAAGACGTGAAAGATGATCAGCTACCCCATTCTTAGTTCCTTTCCTATCCCTTATTTCAAGATCGAACTCTTGCAGCACTAAGATCCATCTAATGAGCCTCAGCTTTGCGTCTTTCTTGGTGAGTAGGTAACGTAAGGCAGCATGATCCGTGTAAACTATCACCTTGGAGCCAACAAGGTATGAGCATAACTTTTCAAACGCAAAGACGATTGCAAGTAACTCCTTCTCGGTTTTGGATTAGTTGCATTGGGCGTTGTCTAATGTTCGATTAGCATAATAAATGGCGTGCAACATCCAATCCTTTTGTTGTCCCAACACTGCCCCAACCGCATAATCGCACGCATCGCACATGAGCTCTAATAGAAGCTCCCAATTCAGCGGTTGTAAGATGGGTGGAGAAACCAACGCCTTCTTAACTTTTCAAATGCTTCTCGACATTCCACTGTAAACTCAAATGGTACCTCTTTGCCTAATAGATCACTGAGGGGTTTAGATACCTTCGATAAATCTTTGATGAACCGTCTATAGAACCCCGCATGACCTAGAAAACTATGGATGACCTTAACGTTCCTAAGAGGTGGCAGCTTCTCAATAACCTCTATTTTCGCCTTATCTACCTCTATTCCCCTTGCTGATATCTTATGCCCCAACACGATGCCTTCGCGAACAATAAAATGACACGTCTCCCAATTCAACACAAGATTCACTTCTACACACCTGTCTAACACTTTACACAGATTGGTTAGACAAACATCAAAGGAAGTTCCATGAAGGGAGACATCGTCCATGAACACTTCCATAATTTCACCATTTACATCGGAGAAGATAGAGATCATGCACCGCTGAAATGTAGCAGGTGCATTGCACAAACCGAAAGGAATCCGACGATAAGCGAATGTACCGAAGGGACATGTGAACGTCGTCTTTTCTTGATCGTTCAGATGGATTGGTATCTGAAAGAAACCTGAATAACCATCAAGAAAACAAAAATAGAAGTGAAGGGCTAAACGTTCCAGCATTTGATCAATGAAAGATAAAGGGAGGTGATCTTTCCGAGTGTTAGCGTTCAGTTTGCGGTAGTCAATCCACATGCGCCATCTCGTGACCGTTCTTGTTGGAATCAGTTCATTGTTCGTGTTTGGGAAGACGGTGATGCCTCCTTTCTTTGTAACTACCTTTACAGGACTCACCCATGCACTTTCCGATATAGGATATATAATTCCGGCGTCTAACAACTTAAGGACCTCTTTCTTAACTACTTCCGTCATGTTCGGGTTTAATCTACGTTGATGTTCAATGGAGATCTTAGAGTCATCTTCTAAGTGAATCCTATGCATGCAAAGGGCTGGAGTAAGTCCCTTAAAATCCTCTAATTTATAACCTATGGCATCCCTATACATCCTAAGGGCTTCTAGCAATCGTGCTTTTTGGGATTCGTCTAGGTTATCATTCACTATCACAGAATAAGTAGATTCGAGTCCAAGGAATTCGTAACTCAACCCTTGTGGTAAGGGCTTCAACTCCACTTTTGGGGCTTTTTCAATACTCCATTCATGTTTTGGACGCTTGTTTGGCTATTAGGCATCTCAAAAGTGGTTGAACTCGCGTTGTAAGCTGCTTGAGGCGCGCTGGAATCTGTCTGGAATGTGCGAAGGTTTGTGCACTGGTTTATGACGTTTTCTTGACTTGAATCCGTGTCCATTTGAGCTGTGCTTATGTGTTTGTGAGTTGAGAAGTCTTCTTGATAAGGATTATCCGAAATTACATCTTTTTCTTGGGTTACGACCTGTTGTGCTCGGATCGCACTAGAATCTGCTCGGAGTACGTCTAGCTCAGTGTTCGGGATCTCTTTCGTCTTTCCTTTATCCAAAAGCATTGTGTAATGTTTCACTTCGTCAGGGTCATTATAAAGTCCTTCTTCAGCTGCTAAAAGAGCCATCTCAAGAGAATCCATGTTCCCAAACTCTTCGATCCTCGGCTAAATTCTCTAAGACATTTATGTAGAATACCGAGTCCACCATACAAGGTTGTTTGAGCGTGTCGTTCAAATTAAACTCCACTTCTTCATCTCCGAACTTCAATGTGAGTCTACCTTCTGCACAATGTATGATTGATCATCTCGTTTTTATACGTATTTCTCGCATGATTAGGGATGTTTATGATATAGATACGATGATTACGTATGATTTTGTATCCGTTTTACTCGTTTTCATGTTTTCGTGTCCTTCAAGGTTGTAATGCAAATTCGGTTAATTTTGAAGCTAAAAGACGTACACGAGACAAAGTACTAACATCGAGGATCATCACGGACCAAACGGGACGAGAATCGGCGAGGAACAAGCTCAGCCCGTGCAGGGCCTTTGGTTCGGCATTTGGTACAGCAGAATGAGCACGGGTCAGGCAAGCCATCAGCACGCACGGGCTTCACCATGAGCATCAGCCCGCGTGGGTCACTCCCTAGCCCGTGCGGGGAGGCCTTATTTCCATCGAACATAGCACACCGCGCCCGAGCGGGGCACACACTCAACCCGCGCGGGTCGCGTCCGTCACCTGCAAATATCATATAAGTAAATTTGTCTAAACACAAAAAGGAACTCGTTGGTTACTTACTTATACAAAAATGAAAACGACGTTAGAGAAGACGAATAAGAGATATTTTGCTAGAGAAAGAAATGGAAACGTTGCCCAACTTAATCAAGAATGGAAAACACATGAAAAGGCAACATGGTGGCTGCTGCAACAAAAAGGAAAAGGAGTGAACGGCCAAAAGGAAAAACCAGGAGAAAAAGAAAGAAAAGAAGAACGAAAAGGAAGAAGAGGATCTAGGGGTCGAAGGAGGATTCAGTTAGAGTTAGTTTTCAGAATTCATAGAAGAGATAGAGTGGACAAAGAATCGGAGAAGAAGAAAACTCTTGCGGAGGAGACATTCAAGGGACATTGGAAATCAATTCAAGACTTCAGTTTCGTTTGGTTTTTATGTTCCTTAGACTTTCTACTTCGATTATGTTTACTTTTGGACGCATGAGCGAGTAGTTGTTTTGTTCTAGGAGAAGGGATTAGCCCATGGCTAGTCCGGAACCACCTTGATTTATCTTTGAATGCAATTTCTCGTTTTCGTTTATCTATTCTTTGTCTGAGAGCTTGAATGACTTGTATTTACCAAGGCCAAGTAGATGCATGTGTTAGGGATTAGGAGAAGGACCGAAAGGAGAATTCTAGTCCTAGAAGATCAGGTTTAGAACAATCGAGGTTAGGCCACGAAAGTAGGGTAGTAGCGGTTGAGGGTGAAACAGATGAATCACAGAACTTATGGGTTTAGCTTAAGGTGTCAGCCATGAAAGTAGGGGATAACTTGAGTAGATCACGTGTCTATGCCTTGATTCCCCAGCAATGGCGCCAAAAACTTGATGTGGTTAATCTCAAGTAATAATTACCTAGACTAACGCTTCCGCAGGAATACGGATCGTATAGTACCAGGGTCGAACACGAGAAATCAATGAACCTCTAAAGCTAGTAAGCTAAAGAATAGGACATGTTTTCTTTTCTTTCGTTTCTTTCTACCTAATTTCGTTCGTTTGTCCTTTGTCGGTTTTATGACCAGATCTCAAGGTGCTTCCAGTCTATTCCAAATCGACCCCGAGATCATGCGCACTTGCAGACAACTGAGAAAGGGCAAGGAAGAAGGTAACACAGAGCCGTCAAATAACCGAGATATGGATAATCAGAACGACCATGAACAACCTCAATTACCTAACGGTAATTTGGGGAATATGCACCAACAACAACTCGCACCTCAACCGCGAGAACCACAGGCTCCTCCACCACGTCGCCTCAGAGATTACGAGGTGTCGAATATGAAAACCGTGCTAACAGCCATACGGATGCCTACTGTTGCTAGGGAACAGTTTGAAATTAAGCCGGCGTTGATCAACTTGCTTTATCAGAAGCAATTCATGGGTGGAAATCATGAGGATCCCCATCAGTTCCTCAAAGACTTCCTTGAGCTTTCCGGTACATTCAAGATACACGGAGACTCAGAGGACGCGATCTTACTATGTCTCTTCCCTTCTCAATCGGGGGACGAGCAAAAACTTGGATGCAATCGCTCCCCACTGGTTCAATCACGACTTGGGACCAGCTCTACACATTGTTCCTCTCACTATTCTTTCCTCCGAGCAAAACGATTCAGATGAGGAGGGAAATCACAACGTTTAGATGCAGAGATGGAGAAATGTTGTTTCAAGCATGGGGCAGATTTAAGGATCATCTATAGATGTGTCCAGACCATGGTCTCGAGCAGTGGTATGTTATCCAAACTTTTTACAACGAAATTTCATATGAACACCGAACGACCTTGGATAACGCTGCTAGAGGATCGTTTATGGATCTGAGTGTGGAGGAGGCATACGATCTGATCGATAACCTCTCCATGAACCACACTATGTGATTGACACCGAGAGGTATGCCTAACAGCACTCGTCGCCTATACGAGCCGAATCAGAGCAGAGCGGCGGGCAACGTAGCAAACACCATGTACTGTGTGCATTGCGGAGATATGAAGCATGTAGAATATCAATGCACGGTACATGAAGACTTCGAACAGATAAACTATGCCCAGCAGCAAGGAAACACTCAATTCGGGAATACCTATAACCCGAGTCAGAGGAATCACCCGAATCTTTCGTATCGAACGATTCAAACGGTGAAATATTCGGGATTTCAGCAAAGACGGCAAACGTACCAGCAAAACAATCAGCAATTCTAGCAAGCTCAGCAAGTTCCGCAAGCTGCTCAACCTCCTCAAGCCCCTTCGTCAAACCTTGAGGGAGTGATGCTCGAATTTATGAAGGAGCAAAGGCAGCAACAATCGACTCATGCCAAATTCAATGCGGATGTGGGGCATCAATCAACGAGCTCAAAACTAAGATGGAATCCTTGAGCAACCATGTGAAGAGCTTAGAGAACTCCATAACAGAGCAAGTTGTATCATCCTCTCGGAATCCCTGACAGCTTCCAGGTAAGCCTGAATTAAACTCGAGAGAGTATGTTAACGCTATTTCTGTGTGCAGCAGTGATGTGATCGAGCATTCGCCTTCCAAAGAGCAAGAGCAAGCTGCTGGTACGTCCAATAGAAAAGGCAAAGGTACCATTGCGATTATGGATGGAGTTGAACCAGATTTAGACTAACCATACATTGCTCCACCGGCGTATCAACCTCCAATACCGTTTCCTCAACGGTTGGTGAGCAGCAAGAACGAAGAGAGAGTGGGTAGGTTTGTAGAGGGTCTCAAGAAACTTGACATCAACATACCATTCGTGGAAGCCCTCCAAAAGATGCCTAATCATGCCAAAACTCATCAAAGAGGTTCTTTCCAAAGAGAAGCATATCGAAGAGAACGAGACGGTAGCACTCACCAAGGAATGCAGCGCTATCCTTCAAAACACGCTGCCCCAAAAGTTGAAGGACCCCGGAAGCTTCTCCATTCAATGCACAATAGGTAATATTGACATTGAAAATTCCTTGTGTGATTTAGGGGCAAGCGTGAGCATCATGCCACACTCGGTTTTCAAGCGGATGGACTTCGGGAATCTCAAACCTACAAAGATGTGTCTAAGCCTTGCGGATCATTCGGTTAGTTATCCGGTGGGAATTTTGGAAAATGTTCCCACTAAGGTAGGTAATCTTTTCATTCCCACTGATTTTGTTGTACTTGAAATAAAGGAAGATGCTAGGATGCCTATTATTCTGTGTAGACCGTTCCTAGCTACTGTAGGTGCCATGATAAATGTACAACAAGGAAAACTTTCCTTACGTGTCGGAGATGAGACGATCGAATTCAACTTGTCCAGCCCCATGAACGCACCCTCATTCAAGGAATCTTGCCTTAGAGTCGATTCGCTGGACGAGTAAGCGAAAGACACGCTTCATCGAGTAAGTATTTTTTATCCTCTTGTACGATATTTAACACGATTTTTCGATAATGCAGGATTTACGGACGAAGGAGCCAAGCTGTACACGAAATTCATGAGTGCTATTGCAGCACTAGGACACGCCCCATGTGAGGAGACACCATACGAAACGCACGCTGGTTTCGCAGTGGAGAGGACGCCTGAACTTGAGCCCAAGCCACCTCCTCCATATCCAAGACGACGAAGTCGACCGGGACGAAGAATTTCCCAACTTGCAAAAGCACATCTTCCAGCATGCCTTCAGGTATTCTAACGCTTCGATCAGCCATGGTGAGCACCATTCGTGTAGGTCGAAGATCCATCCTATCCCTATGATCCAACTTTTCGTATAATGACAATGGTAGCACGCTTATGTTTGCTCTGACATCGATTGGTGCATGGTTAATTTCATAATCTTCTATTTTCAGAGGGATCACGAATATACCTGGTTCGGGCATCTTCTTGGTAGGTTTTTCTGCAGCATTGAGTTAGTCACCATGACATTATCTGTCTCCACATCTCCCTTGTTTGCAAGTACGTCTTTGAGGAACTTGGCGTATGAAGGCATCTTCTTCAACACTTCGTGGAATGGAATAGTGATGTGAATCTTCTTCAACATCTCAGCAAACTTTGCAAATTGAGCATCCTCTTTTTTTTTTTTTGCGTAGGCATTGAGGGAACGGCAAAGGAGGAGGCCTCAGTCCGGGTTTGACGTATTTTGGCTCCTCTTCCTCCTCTTTGTGCTCTTCGACATTGCTGCCCTTTTCCGCTACTGTACTAGATGATTATCCCTTTTCAAACATCGAATGAGTAGGCTGATCCAATGTCTTACCACTCCTTAAGTAAATGGCATTGATTTGATGACGAGGATTTGCTTCCGGTCGCCCCGGTAGAACTCCTAGGGGTTGAGAGGAGTTCACAGCGAGTTGTGCAACTTGTTTCTTTACTTCTTCATGTTCTTCTCTCATCCCTCTAGACTCGTTGTATAGATCTTTTTATCCTTGTAAGAGTTGACTATTATACACGTAATATCGGCGTTAGCTTCTTGTTGCGGAGGAGGAGGCGCATGTGGCTGGTAATTCTGGATTTGGGGCTGCGTGCTTGGCTGAAAATTCTGATTCCTTTGCATTACTCGTAGCTGAAAGTTTCCCGATAGTTGTTGTGTGTTCAATGCACTGTCAGAATTCTTGTAGGAGAAATTTGGGTGATTTCTCCATCCGGGATTGTATGTGTTTCCCAAAGGCTGGTTGTTGCTCACGTAGTTTACTTCCTCATACCCTTTGACTTCATGATCCTCTAATTGCTCTGAATATTGTGGATGTCGTGATTCTGATAGAAGATTGTAAATTCCAGCAACTTGATCCTTCATCTCGGCTAAACCGGCATATAGAGCATGTGTGTCGTTCACATGAGCTACCCTTGCTGGAACGTTGCGATTATATTCTCCAGCGGTGTTGCTGCCTTCATCAGCCATACGATCGATTAGGACCTCGATATGTGGAAATGTAAGGTTACTCAAGGAACCTCCAGCGGCGGCTATGATCAGAATCCTCGTGTTATCCATGAGTCCTTGCAGAAAATTATGTATGAGATAACCCTGATCCATGCCGTGATGTGGAAAAGGCATTGATAGCCTTTGAATCGTTCCCACGCTTCGTATAGACTCTCAGTTGCCCTTGAACGAACGTGTTAATTTGATTCTTGGCAAGCTAAGCTTTACTCTGAGGGAAGAATCGCGTCATGAATTTCTCTTCTAGTTGTTCCCATGATCGTATTGAATTTGCCGGTTGGGAATACAACCAGTCTTGCGCCTTATCCTTCACTGAGAATGGAAAGGCAACAAAATTACAAAAAAAAAAGACAAATAAGACTCTGGAAAGGACTATGTCCTAATCCAAAAGTATCCGAACTCTAAAACCGTAATCAAGTCCCCGGCAACGGCGCCAAAAACTTGATGTGGTTAATATCAAGTAATAATTTACCTAGACTAACGCTTCCGCAAGAATACGGATCGTATAGTACCAGGGTCGAACACAAGGAATTGATGCAACTGTAAAGCTAGTAAACTAATGAACAAGACGTGTAAAATCAATAAGCGATGGGAATGCACATAAAGATAGACTAACTAACTAACTAACGGATTAAACTCAATGAATTAAACACCACAAGTTTCGAGAGATGCACGATGATGCAACGAAGTTCTAACGACATCATTGGTCTTAGTTATTATCACGAGTTCAAGGAATTCAAGCTCTATTATAGGAACTAACTGGTGGCTTGTCCTCTTCCTAACGTGCGTACTACCCATCTTCCGATTGCCTAATCTCACCCGCTAGATGCATTAAGACCGCTATCCTAATCCCTAGATTCAATCAATCGACCTGGCATTGATTCTAAATTGATTAAATTCTAAATCATGGCTAAGTTCCAAAGTCTAATCCCCTGACATAGATTCATTAGACTTCTACAATCATTCATTCAAGTAGCATGCAAGAACAATAGCATTAAGAACAGCCAATCATTCTGAAAAATGACCAAATACCAAAATCATTCATTCAAGTGGCATTCAAGAACGAAAGCATTAAGAATCACCAAGCATTAAGAACAAGACTTCTTTACATATCGGCAAAGCTCTCTAACCTATGGCTATGGTCCTACTCGGACATGAACTTAGAATACGAAACGCAAAGGATAACCATATTCAACATGGTCCTTAGTCCGGCTTCGTCGCTCCGTCCTTCGCCCTCGTGTGCATTCTGCTCTCTCTCTCTCTCTCAGTGTCTTTGTGACGTCTTCTTCGTTCCTCCAGTCCCTGAATCACGATTCAATCTCCTTCTTTCCTCTTCTTCCTTCTTTCCTTTTCTTCTTTTTTTCTTTTGCCGAGTCTTTCCATTCTTTCCCGTGAGTTTTCTTGTTATTTCCCGTCGACACCGAACCTTTCCTTTTCTTCATGGCGGTGTGCAGGTTTAATGTGCCTGACCAATCACAAGGGTGAGATTGGTCGAGCGCTTCAGCTGATCCAAGCCCGGTCGGGCTTCATGCATGCCCGGGCCATGCTGCACATTCGGGGGTGTTGATTGTTTCATGAGTCGGTCGGGCTAGGAGAAATGCACGGTTGGGCATATTTGTTTGGAACAAGGAGCACGGGCAGGCTAAGAAGTTGCACGGTCGAGCTGGTGGTGGAAGTTGAGCACGATCGGGCTGGAAGTTAAGCATGGTCGAGCTGGAAGTTGAGCAAGGTCGGGCTGGTCACTGCACGGGCGGGCTGTAGGGATATGCACGGTCGGGCTGTTGCCTCCCTTATGTGCCCGGTCGTGCTGGTGAAGGAGATGTATCGCCAATTGCCGTATTCGCTCGTGCTTGCTCGTGTTCGTGTTCAATGTAATCTTTACCTGCAAATACACGAAAAAGGAATGAAAAGGGACTAAATGGTGCTTAATGCTTAATGAAGTAACTACGGGAATGAACTAAAATACTATGACAAAATAGACATTATCAAACACTAATGCACCACATCCAAAGTTGAGCGTGTTTGGTTGATGGTTGTTCTAGGATGGGTGAACTCTTGAGTCCTCTAATACACGTCGGTTTCCTATTATATGTTAGACTTTGAAGTACGATAAGTTTGCAAACAAAGCATCGAATCAGATGATTTTTTTAGTCCATGTACTTTTTTAGGCGGTTTGGCATCATTTGATTCCTAAAATTCTTGTTTTTAGGAGTTGCAAATGCCCTATTAGAGTTTCCTAAGATACATATGTTTTGCAGCGTCTTTGTGTAGCTCGCATTACGTTTACATCTCGAAAACACTTTGTCGTCTTATTTCTGACGTGTGGTCTACATGCAAAGATTAATAGCTAGAGGGAACATATCGGCCCGATATCATATAATACTACCGAGTGCATGAGTTGGTGTGTCTAATCATACCAACACACTAATGAATTGGATCCCATTAGAACTTTGCAGTTATGCGTGCTTGGGCGATAATAGTACTAAGATGGATGACCTTGGAATGTCCTTGTGTTACACCCCCTTTTCCTTTTATTGTTTCTATTTTTGTTGTAACTACACGATTATGCATTAAATTATATCTAGGCTTTAAAATATGATATCCTTGCATAGAAAACGATGAGTTATATGTTTTTCCTCCATGTATTTTTTTCGAGATCTATGATGTCTCAAGTTGAGTGAGGCAACCTGACCATTTAAATCTTCCAAATCTTCTATCTAGCTTGATACATTTGATTTTTAAGACCTGCCAGATGCCTTGTTCGATTTTAATAAGATACATATGTTTTTAAATGGAGGGAACATCTCATGCAGTTATAGGATCATACTGAAGTTCGACTACATGAAATGATAGGTACGATTATACTAGCACTAAAGCACCGGATTCTAGTAGAACTCTGTTGTTAAGTGTGCTTCACCGATAGTAGTACTATGATGGGTGACCTCTGATAAGTTTTTGTACGGAAACCGAGAGGAGAACACGCAGCGGAAACTCAGAGTTTTACTCGGTTTTCCCTTTGGTAAGATCTGATTCGAAGATAGATCTGATTAGTATTTCTTAGCACATACCTTAGTGTAATGTAAAGCTCGGATCTGTGAGTCACGAGCAGCAATGAATCGCTCTTGCCTCTGTCGGTATCCACAAAGACGGAGGAGATCTGCACAAAGTCGAAAAAACTAGTTACTAGATTAGGATTTCAGCCTCTAGATTATTTAGGGCGAAGTGCCTTTGCTTTTTTGTGTTTGAGAACATAGCTTAAGCACTATATTTATAGGAAAAAAATGATTTAACCCTAACTCAAAACCCTAATTAGGGTTTTGTCCAATTAATCCTAATGGGCCAAATTAGACCCAATTAAATTGAATTACCAATTCCATTAGAATTGGCCCTAATAACTTGAATTATTCTCAATCATATTCATAATAGGATTGGCCCATTCACACGTCCAATTCCATTCGTCTTTGTGTGTGACCCAAAAGGTTCTCATGGAGTTGATCACAAATAATGAGTGGTGTCTAGCAACACATCATTATTTCCTAAGTAATGAAAATGTATGTGACTCGACATTACCAATCTCATGATTTATGTCTTTACAGACTGCAGGGTAGGGATAGCATTTCCTATGAGTAATATGTCATCTACATATAACACAAGAAAAAAAATATGGTGCTCCCACTAAACTTCTTGTAGACACAAGGTTCATCTTTGTTTTTTATGAAACCAGACCCTTTGATTACTTCATCAAGACAAAGATTCCAACTTCGAGAAGCTTGCTTCAATCTATAAATGGATCGTTGTAGCTTGTAGACCTTATCAGCATTTTCTAAAACCTTCAGGTTGTGTCATGTACACATCCTCAAGAAGTGTTCCATTAAGGAAAGTTTTTTTTGACATCCATTTGCCTGATTTCATAATCATGGTATGCAGCTATCGCATCTTACGGATTTGATCATCGCAACTGGGGAAAAGGTTTCATCATAGTCTATACCATGAACTTGTTTAAAACCTTTTGCTACCAAACGCCCTTTATAGGTATGAACATTACCATCCATATCAGTTTGCTTCTTGAAAATCCATTTACAACCTATGGGTCTCACCCCTTCAGGTAGATCAATCAAAGTCCATACTTGGTTTGTATACATGGAGTCCATCTCTGATTTCATGGCCTCAAGCCATTTCTCAGAATCTGGGCTCGTTATGGCCCCTTTGGTAGGTCGTAGGCTCATCATCTTCCATGAGCATTACATCACAATATTGAGTCACTAGAAATCCATATCTCTGTGCTGGACGATGTGATCTTATACACCTACGCACAATCTGTGTCTCATCAGCAGGTTCCATATCAGTTTGTGGTTCTGGTTCCTCAATTAATTGTGGTTTCGGTTCCATAACTGTTAGTCGTGACTGCTCAGTTTCCATCTTAGTGTCAGCAATATTTTCTTGTGGTTCTTGAATTTCTTCAAGTTCTGCAGTATTCTCACTAGTTCTTCTAGAGAGAAACTCTCTTTCTAGAAAAACACCTGTACGAGCAACAAACACTTTGTGCTCTGAGGGTTTATAGAAATAGTATCCTTTAGTTCTTTTAAAATACCCTACAAAAATACACTTATCTGATTTAGGGTCGAGTTTGTTAGACGTGAGCGTTTAAACCTCACATCCCCAAATCTTCATAAAAGACATATTAGGACGTTTCTCAGTCCCTATCTCATTTGGTGTCTTTTCAACTGACATAGATGGAACACGGTTTAATATAAAGCCGTCGTTTCCAATGCATGTCCCCAAAACGAATGTGGAAGAACTGTTTGACTCATCATCGAAACAACATTCCATTGTGGTGTTGCTGGTGGAGTGAGTTGTGAGACAATTCCACACTCTTTTAGATGGTCAACAAATTCTTGGCTTAAATATTCACCTCCTTAATCTGATCGAAGTTTCTTGATATTCTTGCCAGGTTGGTTTTGTACTTCATTTTTGAATTCTTTGAACTTTTCATAAGGTTCAGATTTGTATTTCATCGGATACACATATCCATATCTACTAAAATCATCAGTAAAGGTAATAAAGTACAAGAACCACATCTAGCTTGTGTGTTTAAAGGTCCACATACATCTGTATGTATGAGGTCTAATACACCACTTGCCTTTTCATTTTTTCCCTTAAAGGGAGCTTTCGTCATCTTGCCCATTAAACAGGATTCACATGTTTCAAATGATTAAAAATAAAATGAATCCAATATTCCATCTTTATGGAGTTTAGAGATGCGGTTCTCGTTTATATGGCCCAAGTGGCAGTGCCAGAGATATGCTGGATTAGAATCATTAGTTCTAATTCTTTTAGTATTCACGTTATAGATAGGCATATCGAAGTTCAGAACATAAAGGTCATTCATCAAATGTGCAACACCATATACCATATCATTCAAATAAATAGAGAAAAAATTGTCTTTTATTATATATCAAAAACCCTTCTTGTCCAAAAAAGAAATAGAAATAATATTATTAGTAATGGTAAGCACATAATAGCAACTTTCAAGTTCTAAAACAAGCCCAGTAGGTAAAGTCAATACATAAGTCCCTATAGCTAATGCAGCAACTTTATCTCAATTTCCTACTCGCATGTCGACTTCGCCTTTCTTCAACGATCTACTTCTTCTCAGTTCCTACACATTATTACAAATGTGAGAACCACATCCAGTATCTAATACCCATGAAGCAGAAGTAGATAAGTTGACTTCTATAACATAAATACCTAAAGCAGAAGTCTCACTTCCCTTCTTGGTCTTTAGTTCTTCCAAATACATTGAGCAGTTCCTCTTCCAATGACTGGTCTTATCAGAGTGGAAGCAGTCACCTTCCTTAGCCACCCCACCTTTAGGCATTAAGGCTTTACCAGACTTGAACTTGGACTTTTGACCCCTTTTGTTCTTGCCTTTGGCCTTGCCTTTGTGATTCTGAACCATTAGAACAACTTTGAGCTTGGCCTTCTTGATGTTTACTTCAGCAGTTCTTAACATGTTCAAGTTTTTGTGCCAGAGACTTATCAAAATCATTCATGTTATACTTCATGACGAATTGATCATTAGATTCTAGCAAACATTGTATAATCATGTTTGTGGCCAACTTTAGGCCCATCGGGAAACCCATTTTCTTAAGGCTCTGAATATACCCAATCATTTTGAGTACATGAGGTCCTACAGAAGTTCAATCTGCCATAACACATCTAAATAAAGCCTTAGAGGTTTCAAACCTCTCTTGCCTAGCGTGCTCTTGATACAGCTCCTTAAGATGATCGATCATATTGAAAGCTGCAATCTCCTCATGTTACTTCTGAAGCTCAGAATTCATGAGTGACAGCATAAGGCAGCTGACCTCAAGGGAATCATCAAGGTGCTTCTTATAAGCATCCTTATCAACCCTTGGAGCATTTGCTGGAGGCACTATTGGTAAGGGGCCTTTAAGGACATGCATTTTCTTTTCTTGTTTGACGACAATCCTCAAGTTCCTGTACCAATCCAGGAAATTTGTCTCATTCAGCTTATCTTTCTCATGGATTGATCGCAAAGACAACACGTGTGTGTTTGATGCCATGGTCACCTAAAACAGAGATACACAGAATATGAGTATCATGAAAATAATCATTTAAACATGGACTATATTAAATGATTCTCCCACTAAATTTTGCGAAGAAATAGCTCTCACTATAATTTGAAAAGTAATATTCATAACTTTCTTAGTGGGCCAAGATCCATATTTCACCTTGTCTAGAGTATACTTTGGTAAGTCACCCTAGACTTGGTTATTTAGGTAGACAACTCTTTGTCAATTACATCTCACGCATTTCTTGGATAATTAGGTGAACAACCCTTGTTCTAATTCATCTCATAAATAGACACCTAACTTTATGCCTCTAAGTCCCAATCTCATTGATATCTTAGTTAAGTCAACCCAATCAATAAGCATTCGGATATCACAATTATCCAATCGCGTCTTACTAGGATTGATGTGGCAATTCACTTTGGCAAATCTACACACATCGATCTAAGTCTTGACGAGTGCTTATTCATTGGTCGGCATTTAACTTGACTTAATCACACGAGGGGGGTTTTTTTTACCGCAATCAAACATATTTCATAAAACATAAACATAATTGAAAAGAACTAACATCCGGAGACATAATACCGTTAGATCCCATTATTTACGATGCAAGTGATAACCTTAAGTGTTAGCTAAGTAGTTCTAGGTAAGAGTGAGCCAACTCATAAGAGTGCATAATTATATAACCTTTTGTCCTTAGTCAGAACTGACTTAGGTAACATTTATTCGATCACGAGCATTCACATATCCCTATTCACTGAGAATCGATAGATATTGCATTGTATTCTGATTCACCGAGAATCGATAGATACTGTCTTAGGGATTTAACAGCCGCTAGCCTACGACGGTCCCTTACTTTATGTGGAAAAACATCATCGAAAATCAATCATATCAATTTAAATTGAATTTTCCATGTTTCTTACTTTCTCAATTCTTCATGCATATCACAAATTTACTTTCCATGTTTCTTACTTTTCCGATTCTTCATGCATATCCCATATTCAATCATATCGATTTTATGTGAATTTTCCATGTTTCTTACTTTCCAGATTTTTCATGCATATCAAAAATTCACTTTCCATGTTTCTTACTTTCCCGATTCTTCATGCATATCACTGATTCAATCATATCAAATTTTATGTGAATTTTCCATGTTTCTCACAATTCAATTAGAATTGGCCCTAATAACTCGAATTGATCTCAATCCTATTCATAATAGGATTGGCCCATTTACATGTCTAACTCCCTTTGTCTTTGTGTGCGACCCTATAGGTTCTCACTGCGTTGATCACAAATAATGAGCGGTGTCTAGCAACACATCATTATTTCCTAAGCAATGAAAATGTATGTGACTCATTACCAATCTCGTGAATTATGTATATTAATCCTTTTGTCCTTGATGTCTATGAGTCACAGAACGTATCATACTCATCTAATTCAATCTGTGAGCTCGTGACATCACTCCTGTTATATAGGAGGGACAAATCCTTATCTCGATCAACCAACATTTTACTACATAAACAAATTGCATACCTAATCACTATCTCTTCGTCCACCCATTTACGAGTGACGTTTGATAGTGTCAAAGCATGCAATTTTTTATGTTAACATCTATGACGATCTCAAGTCATAGGATTATATATACCATAATCACTTTGAGAATTGCTATGATACTCATATAACAATCCATGTACCAATCTGGTGGATCGTCCAGTACATTGTTCTCTAACATATACCTATATGTTAAATTGATATCTCATATCAATTTACACATACTAGTCTTAATGCAACATTGATATCCTTATTCTTGATGATGCTTGACTATGGATGTTTTAAGATTGTCTTAAGTTATATTTCTAAGGATATTATTTCATCTATTTATATACGCAGACAGTAAATGAAATGAAATAATAGAATATCATTTTATGGAAATTGTCATGATACATCAAAAATTCTCAAATAATACTCATCCAAATAATTGGTCTCTGCAGCATACTCCAACAGTTTTAGCCAAAATTGGACGCATTAAAGTACAAAATATTTTTGTAGAAAGCACCAAATTAGAAGATTTTTTGTCATTCCTTGTATTTATTCAAGATTTATCATGTCTCAATTTTTGAAATGATGATCGACCTAAATTTAATCCTATATACTTTTTAGTTAGCTTGATACATTAGATTTTTTAAGAGATGTGAGATGTCCCATTCGATTTTCCTAATATATATGTTTTGTCGTGTCGTTATGTCGCGTATGTTACATTTACATCTCATATATCCTTTTTGTTTCATTTTAGACATGGGGCCATACCTATAGGTTCGTAAATAGAGAGAACATACAATTAGAAATGATATAGAGGTTGTGAGTGCATGAGTTAATAAATGTGATCATACCAACACTAATGCACCATATCCCATTAGAACTTCGCTCTTAAGCATGCTTCTGCAACAGTACTACTAGGATGAATGACCTCTTGGAAGTCCTCATTTTGCACCTTAATTCCTTTTATTTTCTATTTTGCTATTATTCGACGATTATACATTGAATTAGACATTTTTTTTCTTAATTCCATGTATTGTTTTCAAGATCTAGTACGTTTTGGGTTGTGCAAGTAAATCCAGCCCCGTTTGTCCTCAAAATCGTATATTTTGCTCGAATTTCTTAAAATACATATGTTTTCGCATCGTTATGTTACTTGCATTACTTTTAGCTCTCGGATATCCTTTGGCAACTTATTGTGAGTGAGCGGCCCACATGCATAGGTTTTTAAATGGTAGGAACTTACCGATGAGGAATCATATAAGAGTGACGAGTGCTTGAGTTAATGGATTCAATCATTCCATCACTAATAAAATGGATCCCATTAGAACTCCCCTAGTAAGTATGCATGGGTGGTTGTAGTACAACAATGGTGACCTCTTGGGATGTTCTCGTGTTGCACCCCATTTTCCTTTTATTTTTTGTTTTCACCATCATTATACAACTATGCATTGAATTTTATGTTAAACTTTTAAATACAATAACATTGCATAGAATATATCAAATTAGACATTTTTTCATTCGATTTTTTTTTTCAGGATCGATGACTTACTAGATTGCGCAAGGTAAATCAGCCCTATTTTCATCGTCAAAATATTCTATTTAGCTTGATACATTGTATTTTTAGAAGCTACAAGAACCCATTCAACTTTTAAAAATATGTATGTCTTTTCGCATCATTAAGCCGCTTGCACTAGTTTTAGCTCACGAATATCTTTTGTCATTTTATTTCGTATATGGAGTCCACATGCATAGCTTCGTAAATGGAGGTAAGGTATTGGTGTGAAATCTTTTAGAGTCGCGAGTGCATGAGTTGATGAGTGTGATCATATGAGAACTAATGGACTCGCCACTCCTTTAACATTTTGCACTGGTATGTTTCCTCCATTTATGAACCTATGCGAGTGGGCACCTTGACCAAAATAAGATGAAAAAGGATATCCAAAAGGTAAAAGTAATGAAAGCAACATAACGAAATAACAACATATATGTATCTAAAGAAACACGAATGGAGCATCCGCATCTTCTAAAAATCCAATGTATCAAGCTAAATAAAAGATTTTGAAGATGAAAACGAGGTCGAGCTACCTCATAAAACTCGAGACATTGTAGATCACGAAAAATACATGAAATTAAATCATCTAATTCGGTGTTTTCTACACAAATTTATGGCAGTTCAAAGCCCAAAGTATACTTCAATGCATACTCATTCAATTATATCGAAAATAAAAACACGAAAAAGGGGTGCAACAAGAGGACTTCCTAATAGGTTCTTCATCCTAGTACTAGTGTCGCCCTAGCATTCTTAATTGCGGAGTTCTAACGGAATTTGATGCATTTTTCCTTGTATGATCACACCCTTAAATTCATGCACTTGATACTTCTATATAATTTCACACTAGTGCATACCCACCATTTACAAACCTATGCGCTTAAACCCACATCTGAAAGAAGAATACAAAGGATATCCGAGAGAAAAATTAGTGCAAGCAACACAACGATGCGACAAATATATAATCTTAGGAAACTCGAATGGGGTATCTCGTAACTCCTAAATATCCAATGTATCGAGCTAAATATAATATTTTGAGGACAAAATTAAGGCCAAGCTGCGCGCATGCCGGGACATTCTTAAGCTCAAAGAAATATAAGTAATGAAATAAAATCATATAATGTAGTAATTTCTACGCAAAGTTATTTTATTGCAAAGTCAATGTATGATTCAATTCTTATACGTTCAATTACAGCGAAAAAAGAAGATAAAAGGAAAAAAGGGTGCAACATAAGGACTTCCCAAGAGGTCACTAGGGGTGTAAAATGAGCTTCCGATTCACGAGCCAATTCTAACTCGGATTCTTTTTATGAACTGAACTTAGAGTTTTCCATCTCATTTGGAAAATGAGCTCGCGAGTTGGAGAACAAAATCTTTTGATTTACATGTGAAGAAAATATAGGTTATTATTTTGCTAATATATATATATATATATATAGTTTCTTATGTTATGTAGATTTTGAGTGAGATAAAACAACTACTAGATATTGGAAAGTGTTATGAGTGGATTTACGAGCGATAAAATTTAAAATATTTATGTTTTCAATATTTGATTTCATATTCGATTTAGTATTTTTATATTCAAAAACTTTACATTCAATTAATATTTTTTATATTTTGAACATTTTATTTAATTTAGTTTGATATTTAAAGTATTTTAGAGTCTTTTTAAATTAAATGGTAAGCTCGTGAACAATCTCGTTTTCTGACGAAAAGAGAGGACAAAAGCAAAAAAGGGTGCAACACGAGAACTTCCTAAGAGAATACGCATCATAGTACTTCTCCCTCCGAAGCACGCTTAACAGTACAATTCTAATGGGATCCAGTGCGTTAGTGCTGGTATGGCCGCACACATCAATAGAAGCACTCGCCACTCCTATATGATTTCACACCGGTATATTCCCTACAATTATGAACCTATGTGTATGGACCCCATGCCCAAAATAAGGCGACATACGATATTCGAGAGGTAAAAGTAAGCCAAGCAACTTAACGATACGTCAAAACAAATGTATCTTAAGATACTCGAATGGGGCATCTCCCATCGCGTGAAAAATGCAATGTATCGAGCTAAATAAAAGATTTTCAGAAAAAAAATGTAGACTGGTTGCTTGTTGTAGCGTGGGACGTAGTAGATCTCAAAAAGAAATAAATGTAATTAAGAAATCTCATCTATTTCAATGTTTTCTATACAAATTTATTGTATGTTGTAAATGCAATAAAAATAGTGTCATAGGATATATTTGTAAATTCAGGATGTTGAGACTTGCAAGGAGAAAAAGTTTAAATGAGGAGAAATTGAAGGAGTCAATGATAAGTTTAAAGAGAGGAAGATGGAGTCAAAAGTGGATCCAGCGAAGTCTAGGCTGAAGGGAATCAGTAAGGAGGCGTGGCTGGAAAACCGGGGAGGTTAGTTGTGCACGGGCGAAGGCAGATATGTTAACTTGATGAGAAGAAAAAGGTTAACTTATCTGGGCATATATCGGATGAGTGCTTAAAAACAGAGAGAAGGAGTTCTTGGGTTTTTAAGTGTACTTAGAGCGATATTGTATTGAAGTGAGTAAAACAGTTGAGGATTTATTTACGTCTAACTCAGGGAGAGTTATCCAGAACATTCTGTTAGTTGCTTAAAAACAACCAAGAGGTTTCGAAGATCCGCATCATCCAAAACATGTGTTTAAACTCAAAAAGGCTTTGTACGGGTTGAAGCAAGCCCCACGAGCTTGGTATGAACGACTGACAAGTTTCCTAATCAAAAACGCCTACAAGAGAGGGGGAGTTAACAAAACCCTGTTTATTCATGATTCTAATGGCATTCTGTTAGTTGTACAGATTTATGTTGATGACATTGTTTTTGGTTCCAAATCGCAGGATAAAGTAAATTGGTTTGTTTAGACAATGAAGCGAGAATTCGAGATGAGTATGTTTGGTGAATTAAGTTATTTTCTTGGTTTGCAGGTGAAACAATTTGACGATGGATTATTCATATCTCTGAGCAAATATGCAAAAAATCTGGTGAAAATATTTGAATTTGATCATAGCAAGTCAGCCTGTACTCTCATGTCAACAACAACTAAGCAGACAAAAGACTCAGATGGAGAAGATGTTGAAGTTAAACTCTAGGAGTATGATTGGAAGTTTACTATATCTCACTGCAAGTAGACCTGATTTATGTTTAAGTGTAGGGATCTGCGCCAGATATCAAGCAAAATCGAAGAAATCCCATTTGCTGGCTGTCAAAAGAATAATCAAATACGCCAAAGGTACAACAGAATATGGAATTTTGTATTCAAAAGATACCAACTGTGAACTTGCTGGTTTCAGTGACGCTGATTGAGGAGGCAATGCGGATGACAGAAACAGCACGTCTGGTGGTTGTTTCTTTCTTGGAAACAGTTTAGTCTCTTGGCACAGTAAAAAACAGAATTCAACGTCGTTATCTACTGTAGAGGCTGAATACATTTCCTTGGGAAGTTGTTGTACTCAACTCTTATAGATGAACCAGATGCTAATGGACTATGGTATGAGTTCTAAAACCTTTGTTGCATGGTGTGATAATACAAGTGCTATAGATATCTCAAAAAATCATATCTAGCATTCAAGAACAAAGCACATTGAAATAAGACATCATTTTTTGAGAGAGAAGGTTGAACAAAAACAAATGAAAGTTGAATATGCACCTACGGAACGTCAGCTAGTGGATATCTTCACAAAACCTTTGGATTTAAATCGGTTTGTTTCTCTGAGAAAATCACTTGGTGCTTGTGAGCTTTGATGTTTTTTGTTGATGAAAGTAATAAATTGATAAATTTTTCAGAGATAATGATGATCTTACGAAGAAAAGGGAAAATACGTATAATTCTGCATGGTTTAAGTACACTTAGTTGACTCATGCTCAGCTTATTGGATACTGTTGTGGTTCTGTTTTTAACAAGTTTCATGTCTGGTGACTCAAGTGCATTTAATTGTATCACTTACTCCTCTAACAACTTTTACATTTATTTCTATGCAGATATAAGAAAAGTATGTTATGAGTATATGCTCGGGTTTAAGTTGGGAGATATTCAGTTTTAGTTATAACGTCTTATGATACAAAGCTAATCTAAGCTTAAATACTCCTCTATGTTAAATTCTTTTACTTAAGAGTATACCTCAAAGAATGGGTAATCAAGGAGCTTGTTATATGAACAAAAGGATATCTACACAACGTCCTAGAGGCTATTGGATTTTTATATATAAAATAAAAGGGAAAAGAAAAATAAAAAATATATGTTGCTGAAGCTTGTCTTAAGTGAAGAACAGACATGAGTAAGTGTACTTAAATAATCAGTCTTGTGCAGTATTTGACTAATTCTTAACGGTCTGATTTGCTTTGCATTTTTTATCATGTTTAATGGCTCATTTTATACAATGATTTGACGAGCAAGTTCAGTACTTGAGTGGTTCTCATTAAAACAGGGCGGTTATCTGGAAATTTTTTTGTGATTTGATATTTTGGTGGCTGATGTGACTGGTGCGGTTATTTTCATTATTTTTTTGAAATCCTTCTTTTTCGTCTAAACCGCAACTGACTTAACCTTCTTTAAACCGTTACTCCTCACTTGCATTTTGAGATTTTGAAACCCTAACATTCACTTGAGAGAAAAGGAAAGCGAATTTTGGTTGCAGTCATCTTCACGAACAACATAGACAACAATGGAAACCAGAAGCAGTCGATTTCTCGGTCTGGAGACGATGCTATTCTACTGCTTGATAACAAACAGGTTCGAATGAGAGACCTGGTGTTCACAGTAAATCCATTCAGAGTTAATGGAAAAAGGTACAAAATTCTGGCTACGAAACATTTTGCTCCCAACAAACGTGATAATCAATGCTCGAATGCAATGTCCATGGTTCACATCCAAACCATTCCTGAACGTCGTCAAGGTTCTTCCTCAACCTTGACACCACAGAGAGATGTTTCACCCATGGTGCCGACACCACAGACCGATGTTCCAACCACGGTACCTACCACTGAGAAATCTGGCCCACAGTGTTCACGGAGAGGTACACCTTTATCCCCGTCAAAAGCATTTTCTCACAAGTTATATAAAGAGTCTTATGTCAATCGTTTAAAGACTCTCAAGGAAAGAGAGATTTTCTCAGAATGTGGTATCATTGTTAATTAGTTCAAACATCTTGATATCTGGAAGTTGTTAGTTAATAGGAAACTTACACACACAGTTACAAATGTTGTACCTGTGTTTAAAGAATTGGTGTACGAGTTCTATGTCAATCTGATCCCAGAAATTGAAGATTTTGGCTATGTGTTGTTTAGAACAACATATGTTCGGGGTAAGGTTATTAAATTTGATGTTGAAGTCATTAACGATTTTTTTGGAACGCCTCATGTGGAAATAACTCGGACAAAAGAGCTCCAGATAGATCTGGATATGGATATAGTCACCAAGGAGCTTAGTGATGGTGATGTGATTAAGTGGCCTGGACAGATTCCCAATTCTAAATTGCAGTGGAAGTATGCTCTACTGAACAATATAGGTCGCACAAATCGAGTTCCCAACAAGAAAACAGATGGGATTCGGCAAGATACAGCAATTTTTCTATATTGCTTGAAGAATGATATCCAAATAAACTTTGAAAAAGTTTTTCCGGACTCCACTGTGGGTCTTGGTTTATCGAAATCCACAAAGTTTATTCTACCTTTTCCATGCTTGATTCAGAACATTCTGAGTCAACTGGTTTCGAATATCATTGGTTCGGAGGAAATTCGAGAAAATATTCCTCCATGGATCATATTAGAGAAGCGGTATATGGCTAAATACCGTCTTCAGATGCTGATGCTACTCATGGTGGTAATGTCGTTCAATAACTTCTCTAGTTGAAACAATTGCCTCAATGCAGTCCCACTTAGAGACTGCTCAGAAGTCGGTAATTGGGCTTCTGAAGCGTTTTCAGAGTAAACGAGTGTAGTTTTTGTTTTTTCTGGTATGTTCTGATATTTATCTGTGTTTGAGTTCTTTTCATTGAATTTCTTATCACAAAAATAGGGGGAGAAGTACAGGAGGAGGAGGACCGAGTGGAATAGGCAGCAGACAAGGAAAAAGGAAAAAGACCGAGAAACTGATGTGTTCCTGAGTAGTCACAGATATTCTAAGTGCACTTATGGATAAAGTTTATTTTAAGTGTATTTAATCATATCCATGGTTGAACTTATTTGTGCTAATCATATATATGGTTGAACTTATTTGTGTTGCTTGATACTGTGTTGTGATTGTTGTGTGGTATTGTTATGTTTGAATCTTTTATTGCATTGTGATTGAATTTTATATGTTAATTGATGTGTGTTTATGTGATAAGAATTCAAAGGGAGATATTTTAAATGCAATAAAAATAGTGTCGTAGGATATATTTGTAAATTCAGGTTGTTGAGACTTGCAAGGAGCGGAAGTTTAAATGAGGAGAAATTGAAGGAGTCAATGAGAAGTTTAAGGAGAGGAGTATGGAGTCAAAAGTGGATCCGGCGAAGTTAAGGCTGAAGGGAATCAACAAGGAGGCGCGGCTGGAAAACCGGGGAGGTTAGTTGTGTACGGGCGAAGGCAGATAAATTAACTTGACGAAAAGAATAACTTATTTGGGCATATATCGGAGGAGTGCTTAAAAATAGAGAGAATGAGTTCTTGGGTTTTTAAGTGTACTTAAAGCGATATTGTATTGAAGTGAGTGAAACAGTTGAGGGTTTATTTACGTCTAACTCAGGGGGAGTTATCCGCGGAAATCTTTGGAACATTGTAAAAGCGAACAAGTGTACTTAAAGATTGACTGGTAAATAAAACGACTACTGTTTTATATATTTTGATCTCTTTGAATTAACAATCTACCAAGTTGTCTCTCTACAAGTTTTTCATATGTGAAATCCTAATCTAATTCAATGCAAAATATTTAACTACAAGTACAATTTTCGCACTTTAAAACAATGCATGTATTATTATTTGATTTTCCCTCCTTTTATCACAATAATTATATCATATACATATGCATTTACTTATATTTATGTGGTCGTATAGGTTTGTAAGGGTTTTATTTTTGTGGTTGGAAGTTTGGATCCTTTGACAATAAAAATTTTTTCATAACGCGTAAACAAATTTTATTTTATAGTTTAATAGTATAATTTTACTACTTTGACACAAACGTAAATATAAGATAAAGACTTTATATAGAGAAAATAGTGCCACTTTATTACTACGCAAAATTTTCGCACGGGAATAATCTGGTCAATCTTCCTGGATTACCGTTTTAGCCTAAGCACAGCTAAACCATAAATATATTACCAAATCATATAAGACACCAAGCCAAGTATTCTCCCGTGTAGATATGCTCTTTCAGATCCACTCTACCGTATAGAATCTGCCGTATATAATCTGAGGTGTTATCTACTCAAACAAAAATTAGGGGCGAATACTTATCTTCTAGATGAATCTATTCTTTTTAATTAAGGATTTCTCTCTAATCCAAGATCAATTTGTGTGTTCTGATAGTAGCAACACCCTTCCAAATGGGGCGTTTTGAACGAGTTGCTTGTGCAAAGATTAAGCGCCCGATCACTCGACCACGCTTGCTTTTTGCTGGCTGCAATCCCAGTTCGGTTTAGATCTCATTTTTGTCACTGTCCATGGTTTTATCTTACAGAAGTTCACCCATTAAATCAGAACCAAACCGAACTCTAAATTAGAAAGAAATGCCAAAAACTAAATTAAACCGAACCAACCATAAATTAGAAAAGAAAACTAAAACTGAACCGAACCAAATATTTTTCTCACTTGGATCATATATGACATACAGATACCCAAAGGGTAAAAAATCCCTTGAAGATTTTCTAAATGACAAACAAAATGATAGCTGGAAGATGACAATAACAACAAAATGACCAAACTTAGAGAAGTAGCTGCATTAATTACAACTTAGAGAAGTCCTATTATTATATTAGCAAATCCGACTATATAACGCAGCAAATGAAGATACGTAAAAAGATATAAGATATAATGAACACTCCTTTTTACTGGAAGTCTTAGCAAACAATCAACAAGAATGGGCTCTACTCTTTTCCTCTATTTCACTCTACACACGTTTGCTTACACTAGTTACTTCTACTACCACTCTATTACAGCCACTATTCCAATCGACGCCCGTGAAGAACCACAAAACCAGACTCACTCATAGGATCATACGAAGGAAGATAAGGAAAACAGGAGATGTGCAAATTTAGTGTGTTTTGTCGTCTAACCACTTGGGAAGATAATCAAGGCTTCAGGTGGATTATTAAAACCTTACTTGGGTCTTTTGCCTTCCATGGCATCTTTCTTTTTCTTGCAGGTTGTGCACAGGAAGGGTCCTTCCCATCGCTTCGAAGCTGAGGAGAGGAGAGTGTCTCCATTAGCTGATAAACCTTCTGCAGGAGACTCATCTGCTTGGCACACTGCACATTTCAAAAGTCCAGTGTCTGTATTCGAGGCAATATCTTTGCCCAGCCTGCATTTCAAAACACCAGAAAAATTTGGTGACCTGTGTCACGAGTTTTCAGTTAAACAAAAAAGGTATGAAGTTTGTTAGAAGCATTTTTTGTGATGATTTGGTACCTTTCGGCGAGCACAGCAGAACCTTCTTCAAACAATTCTTCTACAACTCCAACAGCAGAGAGCTTGTTTCCAGTTTTGTTATCGAAATTCTTTGATTTCTTCCCAAAGAGGAATGAGCTGAATGTGTTTTGCTTCTTTCTAGGTGTTGGTGGCAAGACAAGATAATCGGATGGAATGATATCAACAACAAGACAGGTAGTATCATCCTTCAACCCTCTGGTTCGTAATGCTTCCTGAATAAAGTAGTTGTAAGTATTGATTTTGAGACATATACGAGGGAGAAAATTATAGAACAGAGGACATTCCACACTAATACAATTACAGGAATTTGTAAACAACCTTAACAACGAGTTTAGCAGCAAGCTCAGCGGGTAAACCACGACAAGATTTGGCTGCCATATCAGAAGATAAGGCATCCCATATACCATCTGAAGCAATGATGAGCCTTCCTCCAGCATCTGAAAGCTAAAATGGACATGAATGCAATCTTGTTCAGTATCTACGCAAGTAATGATGATAATAATCACCATGGGTCAAAAACTTACTTTCACTTGCTTAACATGTGGTATTGGGACAATGAACTCTCCCACGTCAGTATCACCAATGGATCTTGAGAGACATAAACCACCAGGCCAGCAACGAAGTGGGCCAACCTGCGAGTCACCATGAGGTAAGGAAATGAAATTAAGATCACCCTGAATCAATGAGTTACATGCCCCAACAGAGACCCACCATAAACTAATCATGATTCAGACCTGATTGCCACCAAAAAGATTGAGCCTCCCAACCTCACCCCCACTGGCAGTAATGCGTTCTCTCTCTTCAACATTCTCTTCTAACCTGTGATCAACAGTCAGTAGGGAAACCACACCACCTTGAGTGTCCAATATGCAGCGCGAGTCTCCAACCGAGGCAACAGTTATAGTCCATCCATCAATCAGAACAAATGTAACTGTTGTTCCAGAAGTTTCCCCTGTAAGCACAATGAATCACGATAAATACATGCTTGACCAATCGGACAAAGAAAAAGGACTTGTGATAAAGAGCACAAGCATATTACCTTTCTGCTGAAATTCTATGTCAGTTTTCACAAAGCCTGCAACCAGAGCTCGGGGAAGAGCTTGAAGCCACTCATCCCTACTCACACCTTGAGGAATCGCACTCAGGACATTATCCAGCAGGCGTTCCTTGACAAATATGGCAGCTGAAATACCATTGTGCCCATCAAAAATCTGTCGAAAAACCAGTAGTAAGAATATCTATGGAAGGAATAATTAATTGAAGGTCTGAATTCCCCATTCATGGCTACAAAGAAGATGCCAGAACTGAAGAACTCTAACGAGAATGAGATCCCAACGAAGCAAATTACCGCAAAAACTGAAAACGACGTCAACGGATCACCAGGAATTCTCTGGCAATCGTGTTTGATCAGAAAGTAGTCCTCTCCTTTCTTAGCAAGAGCAGCCTGACCATACTTGATGAAAGGTTTCTCGACTTTCTCGCCCCTCAACTCCCTACCAAGGAGGGTTGCGAGAGGAACGAGAGGAGATTTCGGCCTTGAAACTTTAGACAGGCTCATCTTACTCTAGGCTTCAACATTTGCTGAACCCCAATTGAAATAATATCCTAACATTCACAAAAATATATATATATATATATATATATATTACACATTACTCACACAAAATAAGGGTTTACATACAAAATAATCTTCAGAAGATTGGATAATAGTCTCACAAAAGCAACACAAACCCCAAGTTCCAAACAATTTTTGGGAGAACTATATCGCCATTGCAGCTAACTCCATCAAGAGATGATACGATTTAGATGCTTACTCATCGAGTCAGTTCTGATAAACCAAAGACAAGCATTGAAAATAGATATGATTCCCATCGAGTCAGTTCTCAAACCCTTGGTATTCGTTTTCGAACAAATTCCTCCGCATCAGCTCAACAGATTCTACCACAAGTACAATAATTTTCGTAAATTAAGACAACAAAACAAAAAATATCGATCAGTTGCAGAATAAAACCCTAATCTAACGCCAATCTCCACCAAACTGGGTTTCATTTCAGATGCAACAAAAAACAAAACAACTAGAATCAAGTCAAACAACAACATTAGCGATAGAACCCATAAAAATCCCGGGCAATCACCAATAAGAACCTAGAAACTCACCGCAAAGACAACGCTGCAATACCAAACACTAGCTCGAAAGGAAAAGATGGCGTATCGATGATTCCGTAAATCTCACCGGAGCTACAGGATGCATTATCCGGAAGATCACCAGAGATCGAAAAGAGAAAGATCACTGCTAAAGCGCGTCTGGAGATTATCTACAGAGAAAAAGTGATGTTGCAGAGATTTAGATATAGGAAGAGAAATCTAGAGAGGAAAGGGAAAGGGACGCGGGTGAGAGAGAGAGAGAGAGAGAGATGGGTTTATTAAAAAGAGTTGGATCTTTTTTAATTGACTAAAACACCCCTGAAAATTTGATTGTTACATATGTTGCCATTCATTACCAATTTTGCAAATTGGTAGATTTGTTTGCTAAGTGAATATAAGTTTTTAAAATTCGAGTTAACTTATGAACAAAAATCAAAATGACAGTTCGGTTATTAATTATACTAGATTATATTTATGCTATGATGGATTGATTTATATAATTATTTTATTATTTAAAATTTTTATTTTCAATACATATATCATGATGTATAAAAATTAATAGAGTTAGAAAATATTGTTATGAAAATGAAATGAAAAATAAAATAAAATAACAATTTTAATAGTTATTGATTCATGAATTGAAGATATTAGAATTTATATCAATCATAAGATATAATATTTTACTATTAGAAAATATATAAAGCTTTTTCTTTTGTAAATGAAGAAAAAAAAAGAGATATGTGATAGGCTTTTTTAAATTGTATTAAGAACTTTATTTAGAACAAAAGAATGCATATATGGCAACATTGAATGTGTTTATATTTTCTTTTCATATATTTCAATTTATTTGAATAGGTGATATAAAAAAAGATGTTGTATGAGTTCTTTTGCATTAACAATATTATTTGATGTGATTGAGTTATGAACATGAGATAGTAAAAAATCAAATATGAGTGTGTGTGTGTATATATATATATATAATGTTGCTCTAAATCCTACAAAATAATTAAAATTATCATTTTTATATATAAATCTTTTTTTTTATTTTCTCCACATTAATACATGTTGATTTCACATATTTCTTTTAAAAATAAATTGATGGTCTACTGCAAAGATAATGCATCCATTTTTCAAAATAATAATTGAAACATTAATTAAATTCATATATATATATATATTATCTACATATATACATATAAAATATTGTTTTAAATCATACAAAAAATTTAGGACGATCGTTTCTATATATAATTTTTTTTATTTCATCAGCGTTAATTAATTTTTATAATTAATTTTTTTTATTTCTTTTTAGAAAGAAAAAACAAAAATTTTAATGACGTGGTGCAAAAAGAATGCATCATTTTTCAAAATAATAACTCAAAAATTAATTAAATTAAAAAATATCATTAATTTTATAATGAAGAGAAAAATAATGGAATAACGGAAAAAATAAACAATTAATACTATTAAATAATTAGATAAATTTTATATTAATTATAAAAATTAAAAAAAATATAATAATATTAATGTAAACAATTAATATTTATTTTTTATATAAAAAATAATTTTGATTATATGGATGTTTAGGTGTATAATAAAAAGAGAAAAAGTAGTATACTTTTATTATATATAATTTTTTATATAAGTTTTTTTATTTTTTCGGTATTAATATATGTTGATTTTCATATTTTTTTTAAATAAAATCAATAAAAAAACAAAATAAAATTAATGAGGTGGTGTAAAGAAAATGCAACATTTTTAAACAAATAACTGAAACCTTAATTACATATTTATATATATATATATATTACTTACATATATACATATGAAATATTTCATATGCTTTAAATTATATAAAAAAGTTTAGAATGTTCATAAATTAAATAATAATATCATTAATTTTTTAGTGAAAAGGAAAAGTAATAGAAGTGGAAGATATAAATTTTTAATATTTTAAATAATTAGATAAATTTTATATTAATTATAAAAAAATGAACAAAATATAATATAAATATAAAATTAATATAAATAATTAATATTTATTTTTTATATGAAAACAAATTTGTTGAAGAAAAAAATTACACTTTTATATTCTTATATATATAATTTATTATATATTCTATTTTTGTTTGATACAATTGAATTTTTTATAAATCTCTTTACTAACTTCGGATTATCTAGAATCTTTTTAAGTGAATTCTCAAACTCACTCAACCGATAAAAAATTATTTTAAAACATATAAACTATTTTCGTATTTTTCTTTAAAGGTAAGAATCTTATCCGAGCCCGTTTCGGCCCGGTTCATTCGGGTTCGGGCCCGGCCCGGCCCGTTTTAAACGGGCCTAAATTCTTCGGCCCGCGGCCCGGCCCGACGGGCTTCGGGCGGGCTTCGGGCAGCCCACGGGCTAATATAAAAATTCGTTCTAAACCGTCTTTTGATAAATGAAAGTCTTCTGAATTACAATAGAAACGTTCGAAATCATTAAATTGTCAAACTAACATAAAAATAAAAGCATTACATAATCAAAAGTCTTAACGGATAAATAAAAGTCTTCAACATTCAAACATATGAACTTGCATATCTTCCTCCGTCGTCGTAGCTATTGTCGTGGTGGCAACGCTAGAAGAAGTAGTCAAGTTAGCAGTATCTGTAATTGTTTAACAAGACAATGAATAAATGATACGAAATCAAATAATGAATATGAAAATCAAATAATAAATAGATACTTACGAACTTCGGAATAACCAAATAGCCATGAACGAGCACAAATTAACGCCTGAACATTAGAAGGCAACAAGCGGCTTCGATATTTGTTAAGCACCCTCGAACCAGCACTAAATGAAGACTCGGAAGCAACCGTGGTAATAGGAATGCTTAAAATATCGGACGCCATTAACGATAGTTCTTTACCATACATTTCAGACTTCCAAAAATGCAAGACATCCAAATCCGAATTGCGTTGCACATGTATCTTAGGATCTCTTAAATATCTATCCAAACCTGATCCTAATCCATCATCTGAAGACGATACTTTATCGTCGAAATCAACAATATCCTATAAATATAAATAATAAAAAATTTATATAAAGAAACCAAATATTAAATGATGAATATAAAAGAAACAACTTACATCAAAATAACTCGAACTACAGCCTTTGGTCGTTTACTTGCTGGTGTTTTGAGAGGATATCGAAGATGTTGAAACTCCAAATTTGATTTTGTATTCTTCATAAAGCGAAAACATCTTACTTCGAACTTCATCAATTTTCATTTGACTTGTGTTCTCATCAAGGGAATCGTAGCAATATTTCAGTAATTGCATTTTCATTCT
>CM071864.1:31705082-31729727 GCA_036759665.1 Gynandropsis gynandra | reverse complement strand
TGCTGGTGTTGTTGTTGTTGTTCACGAAGCCACCTGATGGAGTTCCTTGGGCTTCATTGATGACGAAGAGGGACTTGGCTTTTGGGGAATTGCCGCTGATGTCTCCCTCTTCATTGTTGAACTCCTGACGGTTGTTGAGGAGCACTTGAGCTACGTACGCGTTGATTCTTATACGCAGGCTCTTTGCTCGGGATCTCGTGAGTGGCTTGTTGTAGACCGCCGGCATGTCTATGTGTGCTCCGTCTTCTCCTAGCTCTCCATCCGCTCACGTGCTTGTCTCGTCTATGCTAAGCTCGTCCTCATTGTGATCCATGCTCGGCTCGTCTATGCTAAGTGCTTTGAGACTAGAAGCAGTGCAGACTGAGTCTGAGAGTGTCGGTTTGCAAGCCGTAATTCAGGCTGGTCTATTGGGTAGAATTCGTACATCACAATTATTCGATGAGAGATTATAGAAGATTCGTAATAATCAGCAAGAACCGAGGTATAAGTTGTAATAGATCAGAGAAGACGGTCTAGTGATGATTAGTGGTCGAGTTTGTGTACCGAAGGAGCTAGAGATCCGAGAAGAGATTCTAAGCCAAGCTCACCAATCCAAGTTTTCGATTCATCCGGGATCGACGAAGATGTATCGGGACATTCGCCAGCTTTATCAATGGCCAGGGATGAAGAAGGACATTGCTCGATGGGTAGCAAAATGTCCAACATGTCAATTAATCAAAGCGGAACAACAAGTACCGAGCGGAAAATTGCAAAGTCTACCAATCCCCGAATGGAAGTGGGACCATATTACCATGGATTACGTGACGGGTCTTCTAAGGACGCAAAGTGGCAAGGATACTATTTGGGTGGTTATGGATCGACTAACTAAATCGGCTCATTTCATTCCGATAAAGAAGACTTTTGATGTGAATCAGCTAGCCAGGATATATATTGCGCAAATTGTGAAGTTGCATGGGGTTCCATTGAGCATCGTATCAGATCGAGATGGGAGATTCACCTCACATCTTTGGCAGGCATTTCAAAAAGAGTTAAGAACCAAATTGCGCATGAGAACCACATATTATCCACAGACAGATAGACAATCTGAGAGAACTATAAGGACGCTTGAGGATCTATTTCGAGCATGTGTGTTGGAGTGACCTGGTAATTGGGAAAATCATTTACCACTTGTTGAGTTCGCATACAATAATAGCTATCATGCTAGCATTGGGATGCCACCCTATGACGCTTTATATGGGCGACCATGTCGTACACCCTTGTGTTGGACTGAAGTGGGGGAGAGATCTATCTTTGGAGTAGAGATTATCGAAGAGACCATGGAAAGGATAAGAATTATTAAGATGGAAATGAAGACGGCTCAAGATCGTCAGAAGATTAATGCTGATCTAAAAAGGAAGGATGTTGAGTTTAACATTGGAGATATGGTGTATTTGCGGATTCAAGCGAGGCGAGGGAGATCAGGTGGGAGCCGAGTGAACAAGCTATCATCACGGTTCACGGGACCGTTTAAAGTGATTGAGCGAATTGGGGTAGTGGCCTATCGATTGGAGTTTCCCTCATCTTTAGAGGTAATACATGATGTGTTTCATGTATCATTGTTGTGTAAGTGTCTATCAGTACAAGAGAAGATACTTGTTGAGCCACCAAAAAACCTTGAGGAAAGACTTAACGCATAAAGAACGTCCAATACGTATTGTGGATCACCAAGTGAAACAGTTGAGCCGTAAGCAAATTCCGATGATAAAGGTTGATGGGAACATCATGGTGTGGAAGGAGCAACATGGGAATTAGAGGAGGATATGAGACATGAGTATCCTGAGTTGTTTGAAGACGAGGTTTATGGTTCCTCCATTCATTGAATATAGATGCTGCCGTAAAAATTGGAGATATAGAATTCGAGGACGAATTCCTTTGTAGTGCGAATTGTGAGAGCCGTAATGTAAGGGAAGTCGGTACCACCGACTTCCATATGTGTATATATATATATATATTATTATTAAATATTAGGTTAAAACAATAACAAGTGCACGGTTCTTTTGGAGAGAGAGAGAGAGAGCAGCCGCCGAGATAGAGAGAGGGAAGAGAAAAAAAGAAAAGGGAAGAAGAGAGAGGAAAGAAAAAAAAGGAAGAAGAAATTGGAGAAGGATCTTCAATTTTCATCGCGTTCTTCGTGGGTGGATTCTAATCGTGATTGTGGTAAATCTCTAAATAATTCGTTGTGATTATTCACTTAATTCGAATATTTATATTATGGAAATTATGGGACTGGATGAATCTATAATAGGGAAAAATTGGTCGGTGTTGTTGCTAGCAATATTAGCCAGAATCGTCAAATCGTCGGGAAGCTAAGGTGATGATTTTCTCCATCATAATTTCGGATTTGCGATTGCTTTATGTAAGCGATTATACTTTTAAAACGAGGCATGATTACAATAGGATTTATAGGATCATAATGGAAAAAGTGAGACGCTACAAGTGAATTGGATTAAACTCTAGATTTATCGTATGAGAATTGATGATAAGTATATGAGTTGTATAAATGACTAGAGATGATCTAGATAATTGACGTGCGACCAAGTGTTGGGATCGGAGAAGGTCGATATTTGGGTTTGGTGTTTAAGCCGAGTGAATATATTGTTAGTGTGCTTGATCGAGTGATTTCACACTCGAACCTTCGGAAGAAGGCGTGTGCGAGCACATTGCTCAGAGTTGTCATGTGTGGAGTATCGGGTCGATGACGTTAGTATTGCGACACTTGGATCTGGATCGACGTCATACCGTGCTAGGGTTGTGGTAACCTTGCGAGCGACGAAGCGTCGAGTTAGTCAGGTCAGTGGATCTACCAGCGTCATACCGTGTTGGGGTTATGGTAACCTTTCGAAGGATGGAGCGTCGAGTTAGTCAGATTAGTGGATTTGCCAGCGTCATACCGTGTTGGGGTTGTGGTAACCTTTCGAGCGACGGAGCGCTGTATTGTACTGATGACTGGGGTACTTGTGACCTTGCGAAATCTTTAGTGTGCTAGGGTCCTTTGGACTTTGCGAGCATATGCCCGAGCTAGAGTCGTGTGGACTCTGTGTGTTATGATCCAGTGGGGTACTAATCTTAGACTTGGGATACTCAGTCGAGTTGAGTAGAGTTGTCTGTATATCTTTAGTTTAGACTTTGGATATATCGTTATTTTATGATATTCAGTTCGAGCGGGAGAATACGTGGCACAGAGTACGTACACGTATTGATCTCACTGAGTGCGTATTTTGTACTCACCCTATTTGTGGGCTGTCGTGGATGGACAGGGTAAGGCAAGGAAAAAGAGCAATGAAGTTGAGGAACAACATGAAAGTTCACAGCGGACTGATGGGAGAGGCGTGCACGAGGTCTCGATTAGTTTTATTTTGCATTTAGTATTTATTTTATTCATTTATCATGACTATGATATTTACGTATTTGTGTTGCTATTTTGTCCGGACCATTCTTATTTTGAAATAAATCATTTATTTTATTTTATAGATGCGATTGAGCGATGACACGTGTAGCCACCTCTTGGAGGTGATGGTGGACACTCCTAGTCCCGAGGTAGTTCCGAGATGGGGGAGTTACAAGGTTGATCTATGTTAATTTCATCATCTAATTCACCATTCAAAATGCAGTTTTCATATCCATTTAGTGAATTTCAAATTGAGAATGGTTGCTATCAAAATTTTTGCTCTTATTGAGGTAATTCTTAACACCGGTGAATATGTGTCAAAGAAATCCATTTATTCTTTCTGTCGATAACCTTTGGCTGCTAATAGAGTTTTTTTATTTCTCTATAGTGTCATTTGGTTTCATTTTTCTTTTGAATAGTCATTTATGCCTAATTGATTTGCTACCCATAGGCGAGTATTCTAATTTCCATTATTTTTGTGCATAATGGATTCCATTTCACCTTGGATAGCCTCTTTCCAATAAGGAGCTTATGTTAATTCCATAACAACCTTATATGTTTGAGGTTCTCCTCCTAACACATAAATCAAAAAGTCATGTCCAAAATCGTTGGTAATTTTATCACGTTTACATTTTCTAATATCTAATATTTCTTGTTGAAATGTTGAAGAACTTGCAAGATATTGTGACAAATGTTCATGTACTCTTTTGAATGAGGTTTTATCTTTGAAAGGAAAAATTTATTTAAGGAATTATGCTTCTATAGATTCTATAACTGAAATTCTTCTTATGTCTTCAGTTACCGAATTATGAATCAAAAACTTATAAGCGATGTTATTCTTTGCAAGGCTAATGCAATCTATAATATTTGGTCCGAGTTTAGTTCTCTTTGGTAAAAAAATATTTGAACTTTTGCAAGACAACCCCACACTATCATAGTTTTGTATGTTGGTAATCCTCATTTCCGCAACTTGTAAGAAGATTTATCTCTCGACTAACGTGGAACACTATTTAGAACATCATTCGCAATACGTATTTCGTTATCTCATGAACTTATTGGTGCACCTGAACTTATTAACATCGAGTTTATTATATTTTTCTAAGTTTTATTTTTTCTTTCGGAGACTCTATTTTGTTATGGAGTATATGGTGCAATCATTTGATGCATTATTCCTTGCGAAAAACAAAATTTTGGTCATTAGATAGATATTCTCCACCTCTATCTAACATCAAGATTTTTAGTCTTTTCTCTAGTTGATTTTCAACTTCTGCTTTGTACAATTTGAACATATTCAAAGTTTCATCTATGATACGTATCAAATCTACATAACAATATTTACTACAATCATCAATGACTGTTATATAATAGTTTTTCCTTCCTTTACTAGGAATTACTTGAAAATCACATAAATATGAATGAATTAAACTAAGCATTCGTTTTATTTTACAACAAATTTATGTGGATAATTTGTGTACTTTGATTTTCCACACAAACCCACATTTCCTTTTCACATTCATATAATATTTTGGTAATATACATAAATTTAACATTCTGTGCAAAAATAAAAAAATTGACATGTCATAATCTATTAATCCACAAAGAAGATGATGATTCGATCATGTACATAGAAGCAGCGCTAGTGCTATGTTTTTATTAATAGCATTAGATACATTTGGTACAATATTCAACTTGAAGAGTCTTTCACTTAAGTACACCCTTACCCACAAATATTTCTCCCTTAGAGATTACAAATGTGTCGGACTCAAACACTAATTTGAAGCCTTTGTTACTGAGAATATGGCCATAAATAAGGTTTTTAAGAATATATAGAACTTGATAAACATTTTCTAACAGAAGTTTTTCTCTTGGAATTAATTTTATGGTTACTTTTCCTTTCCTCTAATATTGTTTCATTTTCCATGTACGTATTTTCACCATCTTCAATTTGTTGATATGTGGGAGAACAATTCTCTAGTCGAGCACACATACATGGTAGCCTCAGTGTCTATCCACCTATTTGTTGTGTTGGTGATCATGTTCGCTTCAATAACCACAATGAATGGATTCTCAATTACAATCATTTAATTGTTGGTTTTCAAAAAACCACTATCTTCTGCCCGAATCTTCTTGTGGTAGTAATACTTTTATTTGTGTTCACCTTTTTCACACACCCAACAGTTGAGAGTTGCCCTTACACTACTTGAAATATTGGATCTCTAGACGGCAAAAATATATCCCTAATTCATCTAGAAAACTGTTTTCAAATATTTTTCGGACGGATTTTGTTCATCCATAATTGAACATCAGAAATTAATATTCGTCTGGAAAAATTTGTTCGGGAATCGTTCATAATTTTTTGTTCAAAAAATAAAAATAAAAAATTTTGGCACATAATTTTTCGTCTCGAATCCGTCCAAAAAATTATTTTACGGATAAAAAAATAAAAAACAAAAAATGCATAAAAACTCTTTCTCCTTCTCAATCACATCCCTACATCTTCCCTCTTCTATTCTTGTTTCTCAATCACATCTCTACTCTTCCTCCACATCTTTTCATCCTCTATTCTTCTTTTCAATTGCATCTTCACTCTTCCTCCACCTGTTTTTCTTCTCTCTTTCTTTCCCCTCCTCTTCTTCTTTTTCTTCTTTATTTTTCTTCTCTCTCTTTCTCCTCGTCCTCTTCTTTTTATTCTCAATTCTTTTTTTTCTTATTTCGAAATTATGGATTAAATTTTTTAATCCGTATAAAGACAGATTTTTTTGGTCGTCCGAAATTTTTTCTGAAAAAAATACGGTCCATAATCCATCCGAAAATTAGGGATGTACTAAGGATACATCCCTAATCCATCAAAAATTAGAAATTGAAAGAAATCTATTTGAAAATTACGGATAGACGAGAATCCATCCAAATTTAGAAATGAACCTAAAATCCATATGAAATTTAGGGACAGATAAAAATCCGTCCGGAAATTCTGTTCCTAAATTAAAAATTTCTAGTAGTGTTATTTTCAGATTTTTTTTGAACTCTTGTTTCTTTGGGGCGAGATTTCGAGCATTTATTTCTCGTTTTTCCATTATCTTTCCTCGTCGACTTCATTTGAACGACGTAAGCATGTGTCTCCATGACGACCATATCTACTTTATTACCAATGCGATTGTTCTTTTCAATGCAGAGTTTCAAGATCAATTCCGCAAGATCATATCCTTGGTTATATATTTGAGATAAGTTATAAAATCCTTTAACGGAGGAGGTAACTTCTTAATGAAAGTCCTTACTATAAAAGTTGATGGCAAAGTCATAGTTTCCTTATCTAACTCGTGGATATGACTTGTAGTTTCTCCACTTGCTTAACAACTGATTTGTCATCAATCATCTTAAAGTTTAGGAATTTACTAGTCACAAATATTTTTGAAGAGGCCACTTTTATCTTGTATTGTTTGTCCAAAACTATCCACAATTCACGTGCAATATTATACTTAGCATATATATCATACAGTAAATCATCTAGAGCATTCAAAATGTAGTTTTTAGCAATTAAACCCATTATCTTTCCATGATTCAATGGATATGTTTCTTTTGGCCATCTGTTCTAGACTCTCTCCTTTGCTTTTTGTGAAAGGGTCAAGATCCATCGCATTTAGAACATAAGCGACTCGAAAAGTTGACATGTAAAACAACATTTTATGTTGTCATCGCCTGAAGTATTTCCCCCTGAAACTTCTCAGGTTTCTCAACATTTGTTTTTCACACTCGACATAGATTGTTCCATGATTATTAAAGAATAAGATTAATCAAATTTTGTCTTAGATTGTTGGAATAAATCTCTCGGTTATAACAGTAGAGTATAATAAATTAATAACTATAATATAAATAAATATAATATGTATAAATACTGACTTTTGTTCAAAGCCTCAAAACAATGTCTTAAGACATAATTTTCTTCCACCTAGAGGATGCAACAATCACACAAATTGGTTTTTTTATTGAATCTAATTTGAGTGATTTTTTTATAGAACATAAAGGTTTTTCGAAGAATGAATCGAATCCATTTTTTCCATGTCAAGTCTCTATTGAAAGAAGACTTAGGATCTTTCTAGAGCAAAACATTGGTTTGAACAAACAACAATGATTGTTTAGAAAATCATGAATGCTCATAAAGTCATAACTGTTCATAAATCCGAAAATTTAAAAATTAAACTAAAAAAATTAAATTCAATTCAATAAAAGAGTTCCAAGACCCAATATTTGACATTTAATATATAAAAATGTCCATAAGCCCATGCACAAATCCAATTTCAAACATCGTCAAGCCCATGCCATTTATTCAATACATATAAAAAGAGAGATCATTAATATATCATATGAATGACCTTTCAACTTTTCATATAGGATTATATCCCTTCATATTCCACAACTTTTCGTTCATATTCTAACACTCTATTCACTTCTATCTGTTGGATTGGCTTGTGCAACCCACACCGTTTGTGCTTGTCTAAGAGACTGAAGCTGTTCTAGATTATGAGATGACAAGCCCTATCCTTTCAATAGAGACTTAAGTAGCTCGTTTTGATAATTTTTTTGGGAAAAACCCAAAGGAACCATTGTCTAACTGCATGTGCAACATATTTTTCCCATCATCTTTCTTGGACACATTTGTTTCAAGGTTGTGAAGTAGTTTTTTGGTTCTCCTTTGTCACCTCAAGGTTTTTGCATGATTGATAACCCGCCATATGTTGTGTAAGCTTGTTTTGTTTACTCTAACTTTGTATTTTTACGCATTAAAAATATTAAAGAGAAAATTTGTCATGTTTATAAATTTTAAAGGAAAATAAATTGAATTTATGAATATATTATATTTATAAGTTTTAGGGGATATAAGATGAATTGAAATTTGAGGATTATATATTACATCTATAAATTTTAGGGATCTAAGATGAATTAATAAAGTTGAAAAAAAAATAAGTTGAATGTAAAATCTTTTATGGTGAATAAATTGACAGTAAAAAAGTATGATGTATTAAATAAATTTAACAAAAAATTAACTTGTTTTTAATGGAAAAGGAATTCATTTGATTATTAAAATTTTATAGAGGATAAAATGAAACTATAAATTGATGAAAAAATATGATCAAACAAATTAAATAAAATTAGAATATGATAATCGAGGCGAATATGCATTTATCCCTCAAAGAATTATTCCATCATCCATTATTTATAACAATATCCTATAATTGAGACGTCCATTTATCAAAATCTTCTACAAAAAAATAATAATATACAATAATGACAATTTGGCCATTGGGTCTAATTAAAAAACTAGAAAGTTAAATAAAGTTTTTCCACCAATAATATAAAATTAATATAATTTAAAATGTTACAATTTTTATATTACGGGCTTTCCTGAGTAATCTAACTAATTAAAGAGAGGCAAAAATAGTTGTTAAATGACATATATCGCATCTATATAATCTAAACACAGTTTTATAAATATAGTAAATAGTTCATTTGTGTAATGTCCATAATTATATTTTGTTATATTACAATGTAATCATATATTTGCATGTCAACAAATAATTTACTAAGAAATTGAAAAGTGAATGTGAGAAAATAGCAACTAAACTTAAAATGTTTAGGTAATGATATTTATTGAAATTTAGGAAAATAAAATTTATGAAAATAGATTAATTTAATTGATAAATAAATTATATAAAATATTTTCTTATTATGATTCATCTTAAAAATATGCTTTTATAGTAGTCGTCAAAGATGTTGGACTCATTTACAATCTCATGAAATATTAATTTTATTTATAAATGTAAAACATAATATTAAAAATCTTTCCCACGCGAGATGTATTTAGACAAAATATAAGGGCAAATCAGTCATTGAAGATCTAATTGGGTATCCTTTGTCCAAGGAACAGAACAAACAGCTCGAGATTGGCTTTGTGTTTTGGTTTCAATTTTCTTTTTTATTTGTAAAAAAACGGAAGAAAATTTCTTAGGCTATTTGCTAACGTGGCCACGTGATGGTGGGACCCTGCTTAAAGTTTTTGCCACTACCAGAAATTGGCCACCCGAAACGCTCGATGAGAATAAAATAAAAGTTCCTCGTCAAAAGGGTTTGGCGTTTGGCGTTTGGCGTTTGGCGTTTGAGTTCAGATGTTAAAGGGTTAATTTTCAAAATAACAAATTAAAAACCCATTATTCCATATAAACTAATCTAATTTATATACAAACATTAATTTAATATATTCTATACATGATATTTGTTTGTTTTATTATAGAATTCTAAATAACAAATTTTATTGTTAATTGTAGTTAATTAGGTAGATTAGTTGGTAAATAATTAGTTAGAGATAATTAATATAAATATAAAAAGATAATGTATTTTTATATTATTTATCATAAAATTTATTTTTTTCCTTTTCCGTAAACTTCCATTTTTCGCCCTAAATCGAAGGGTTTTTTTTCTCCTTCTTCATCTTCATTTTTGTTTTTATCTTCTTCCTTTCCAATTTTTCTTTCTCTTAATCTCCTTTGTTATTTTTCATTTTCTTTCTATTTATTTTCCTTTTCTCTTTACATTTTTTTCATGGCGAACACAAACCCAAATCCAAACTCAATCATATACCCTTATAAAAATCTCATATATCTCCATACAAATGACTAAGAATGCATCTTTGGTATCTAAAAAAGATGGTGAACTGAATTTCAATACGTGGAAGAGATCAATGGTAATGACGCTCAACAGTTGGAATAAGATGGTGTTCGTAACAAGTAATATCTAAAAACCTCCACCTGATGATTTTAATTTTGAGACTTTACATTGATGCAGTGACATCATATGCTCGTGAATCATAAATTTCATCAAATTCATAGGGTTCATATGAAAACTACCTAACATTTTGGAAAAACTTACATGATAAGTGTGGTCAAAGTAATCCTCCCAAAATTTTTGAAAAAGAAATCATCTACAAAATTTAAAACAAGGTTCCCCTCAACCTAAACTCTTACTACACTCGACTAATTACGTTATAGCAAGAACAAAAAAGACTTGAAGAACAATTATCCTGCTCCTACACCAAATGTGAATGCAACCTAAACAATCGAATAACAAAATGTGAGGAACGATGATATTTTCTCAAGCTTCTCATGGGTCCTAATGGTTCCGTCTCCATGTTCCGTCAACAAATCCTTTAGATGGATCCCCCACCATCAGTTTCTAAGACCTACAATATTGTCGTCCACGATAAGCAAAAACGAGGATATCTTCTTCCTCTCATGCGATCATTTTTCGGTCTCCATTATTTCAATTCCAACTTAAAATAATTCAAGCTCTTCTTATCGTCTTCAGGGATCTTCAAGCAACTCATATCACACTACTAGAAAATTCAAGATTTGGGACATAATTTGGGTACTGCGATTTCCGTCCTTAAATTTGGGGACAAATTATACACGGACTAGAGACGGATAATGAAATTCGTCCCGAATCCGTCTGGAATTTTGCATACTGAAGAACCGTCCCTAATTGGTCCGCAAATACGGACGAATTAGAGAAGGATGAGTAGGGCGTCCCAGATTTGGGACGGTAGAGCACGAGCGTCCGTAAATTGTGGACAACAGCCCCTTCCGTCCCAAATTTAGGGATGGCGACACCTTCAGTCCCTAAATTTAGGGACGACGACACCTTCCGTCCCTAAATTTAGGGATGGCGGAACTTTCATCCCTAAATTTAGGGACGACGTCTCCTTCCGTCCCCAATTTTAGGGACGACGCGGAGGCCATCCTAATCAGGGACTTTAAAAAACAATTTAGGGACGTATTCGGGACAACTCTTTGGCAAACTATTTTCTTAGTCCGTAATCCGTCCCTAATTCGTCTATAAATAATCTATTTACCCTCTCAACCATTGATCCGTTTTTCATAAGCAACTCTCATATCTTTCACCATATATATTCTATAGTGTTTGCGATTGTAATGGCATCTTCATCAAGATCGAATATTTTCGTTTCTAGAGAATGGATGTACAGAAAAATTGATCCAGAATCTCAAGGTGTATCGAAGGAGTTTATAAAAGGCGTCACACAGTTTATGACAATGGTGACAAATCAACAAGTTTACAAAGAAACGGATACATTGGTTTGTCCTAAAGCCCGTCCCCAATTTGGTCATGATACAGCCGTCCCCAATTGGGGACGGGCTTTAGGTAGCCGTCCCCAATTGGGGACGGTCGCGGCTCATATGTCTTCCGGGACTGGGACGGGATGATGTGCCGAGACGTATCCAGAAATGACCCACATTTTCTTGTTCCTAATAAAAGAACAGACAAGTGAAAACTCTGTAGAACCCATGCAGAGTGTCGAGGTGAGTGCTCGGTTCGAGTAAGCTTTTACTCGAGTTTGATCGATTGATCTCATCTGCTGGATGGATTTGTTTGAGTGTGGTTTGGAATCAATTGAATCGAGTGCGTTTTTTATCCGATTTCACTATTATCAGTAGTCATATTGATGTACTTAACATAGAAAAGAGAGTGATTCTTACATAATGGGAACCAAACAAAAAGAAAGAAATACATAGGCAATACAGTGGAAATTCTTTCCTTAGATGCTCTTTGTGTCTTGTTGTGAAGAAAGCATGCTGGTTACAGAGAAACCTGTAAGCCACAAATTTCAGACAAATCAAAGTTATTACAATGGAATTCGTTTATGGTAAACATAGAGACAAAATCGCAATAGATCATCAATCTTAGGCGATCGAGTCTATCCGATGAGCTTCTTCGTGTTACTATTATCCTTTTCTTAAGATTTAAATGGCTTTAGGAATTCTCTTTTTTGAATATAAGCTATGAAGTCGACAAAAATATTTTGTCAAAATAAATTGAGAATTAATTTGGTCCTCTATTTCTATGGACAAGATTTTGCAATTGGCATGACAAGGGTTGTGGGGCATGATATCCAAAAGGGTTGAGTTATTAGGTCTGAATGATTTTATGCTTCCTTTGTGTTTATTTTCTACGGAATCGAGGGAAAATGCTTTCAATTCTATCCATCGAGAAAATTAGGGTTTACGAGGAATCTTTCGTTCTAACGTACGTAATATTTTAATTTTACATTTCAGTATGTCGCGACACGCTAGAAGAGGCGATAAAACGAGAAACCACCCTCAGTTTGAGGAAAGTGGCAATCTTTCATCTCATTCCCGACATTCCAATTCAGGGTTTGAAGAATATATGAATCCAAATTTCTTCCGAAACACTGGATCGACACAATCGGTGCAATATACTCCTTATTATTCGCAAATCCAACCACCGCCCGATCTAGTAATGCATCAAAAATATGAGATGCACAATGAACCAGCTGTAGAAGAAATTTTATCGATGGATGAAGAACGACGCAAGCTTCCTCGTTTAGACCCTATTCGTGGAAACGACAGACTATGGTACGTATACTCAAATTCAAATGTCAATTATAAATAGTTAATTAAATGTTAATTTATATTTCATTTTGATTTGTAGGTTTGGATATGGTCAACTTAATTGTCACATATCAATGATGATAAAAGCTGATTATGATCGACCGTGTTACAATTAGACACATACCAATCTAGAAATTAAGCAACGATGGTGGAAATCATTTGTGGTATATTTTAAACAATTTTTAATTTTATCAAGTAATTGAAATTACAATTTAAATATAATAAGCTTTTTATTATTTCAGCAAAAAATTTATTGGAATCCCGAAAATACCGGACTAGTAAAGTCCGAATTTGACAAACATGCGGGAGTTCGTCTCAAGTCTATCGTAAGTACATGTAAAAAACGAGAGAAGAAAGAAAAACCCCTTTGGATAGCGTAAGATATTTGTGATTAGATGTGCACACATTGGGATGATCCAAAATTTTAAGCAAAAAAGCGAGCGAGCAAGTAAATTCCGGTGTTCTGATAGAGAAGGATACATGATGAGCGTACATACGGCAAGATCTCGTTCTTTTCCGGAAGTATACGAAGATTTGGTAAGCTTTATTCTACTTTTTATGAATTTATATAAAATTAACATTTCATTAAACTTATATATTTTTTATTTGTTGGAACGTACGCACGTTAAGAAGTCAGATGGTTCGTGGGTGGATCCCAAGGTGAAAAGTCTTCACGATGAAATTGAAAACATGGCAGCGGAACGAGTATCGCAAATTCCCCCGAGAGAAGACGGAACACAAACTACCCTTATTCAGGAAGAGTACAACGAGTTGTATCTCGAGGTAAATTAATGACATTTCAATATGATATAATTTTACTATTTATAAATATCATTAATTCTCGATATTTGTTTTACAGCAAGTTACGCCATACAAAAATCTTATTTTCGGACTTGGAGGAATGGCCTCAAAACATTCAACTTCCTCCGAAGGTAAAGAAAAAATATCAGAGTACGAGTTCCGACATACGTTATCAAAATTGTTCGAGGCGCAACAAGAATCCGAAAGGCGCATTGAACAAGCACTAAAGAAGGCTGAAGTTCAAGCAAGCGAGCTGAACGATCAGAAAAGCGAATGGAAAAGTTCTTGCGCATGATGAAATCGCAAATGTCTAACATCGATTGGGATGCATTTCAGAATAATGATTCCGATCACGACGATTCGGAAATACCTCCAACGGATTAGTATTAAAAATGTTAGTTATATGTATGCTTTTTAATTATTGTTATGTACTAATTTTTATAATTTAATCTAATCAAACTTTATTTCAATTTAATTTTTTTATTTTAAAAAAATTGGGACAGACCATTTTTTGTCCCTAAAATTTGGGGACGACCAGCCATCTGTCCCCAAATTTTAGGGACGGACAACGGGGCATCCCCAAAATTTCGGGACGACCACCAATCCGTCCCCAAATTTTAGGGACGACCAGCCATCCGTCCCTCAAATTTGGGGATGCCCCATTGTCAGTCTCCAAATTCCTTTTGGTCCTTTTTTAGGGACCGTTTGCGGACTACAATTTTCATCCTTAAATGCGGACCGTTTGCAGACTGAATTTTCCGTCCTTAATTGCAGATGGATTGGGGACGGATAACATTTGGCAACACGCGTTTGCGGACTACCATCGGTCGTCCCTAATCCGTCCCTAAACAGGATTAGAGACGGATTAGGGACGGTTCTTCAGTCCCTAAATCGTGATTTTCTTGTAGTGTAAGAATCATTCTCATCCCTTCTGACTTCATTGTGGAATTTAGGGGCATAGTATAACAAAATATTATCGTCATCATGGGTATCCCAATGACTACAAAGAACCTACCTTAGAAATTCTAAGGTCAAGGCCTCAATTACCTTCCCTTTATTCTCCTCGTATTAATAGCTTCAAGATGTTGTAGCTCCAAATCTTGTTCCTTATTCTGGTGTGTATAACTTTGGAGGACCTCCATCTAACCTTCTATCCAAAGAACAGTTCCAACAAGTTATCTCTCACCTCAACTTTGTTCAAAACTACAATTTTATACCTCAGTCTCCCTATATTCCTCATTTTATGGCTTCTTTATCTTCTACGCATATGTATCCTTCAATGACTCCAAGTATAATTACCTCTCTTATCGCTTCTTTATGTTCTTTCTCTGTGAACTAGAAATTTCTGGAATGCTTTGATAACTTATTTTGGGGTCAGTAGCAATGTATGCAAAAACATTGATTACTTTTCTTATCAAAATCTTCTTACAAATGTTTTTGTCATTCTCCTAAATGGGTCTTAATTCTATGTTTCTTCATATGAAACATCATTCTATCTTCCATCTTGACTCTCAAATATGTCTTATACATCATTTTTTTCAGCTTTAATCTCATCAGTGTCAGTTTATTGACATATAATTCTAATTTTAATGTCTCTTTCATCTCTTTATCTTGTATTATATGGATCCCTACTCATGGCTTGATGATTGAGAAAAGTGAAGCTTCTCACAATCTCCACTTCTTGGATCCTTCTACAATATGTCCTCAAGCAAAACAATGCAAAGTTCCTTTTATTTCAAATAATAATATTTCTAAAAGAAAATTTTGATCTTATGCATATTGACATTTGAGGTCCATTACAAGTGAATCAATCAATGGTTAATATTGTTTTCAACTATTGTTGATGATAATATCCATTCTACTTGGATTTACTTTAAAATTCGAAATCTAATATTAGTTATATATCTCTTCCTTTTTAGCTTATGTTGAAAATCAAATTAAAACAACTATAAAGCCATAAGATTAGACAACACTCCAAAATTACAATTTAAAAACCTTTTAAATAACAAAAGAAATCTTCATTTTTACTTTTATACTTACACACCATAGCAAAACTCTATGTTTGAATGTTACAAGAGCTCTTGTAAATGTTACAAGAGCTCTGTTATTTCAATCACATATTCCTTTAAATATTGGATTGATTGTTTCTCTATTGCAACATATCTTATTAAAAAAATCCTAGAGTAATTCTAAAGAACGGAACTTCTTATAAATTATTAACTTGAAACAACCTTCCTATAACCATTTAAAATTTTTTGGTTGCCTATGTTATGTGTCAACCTTTTCTACAAACAAACACAAGTTCACATCTTTGCTATCTTTTAGGTTATCTTATAAGTTAAAAGAGATATAAAGTTCTAGACTTAGTTTTAAATCAAATTATAATATTCTGAAATGTAATATACCACGAAACATTTTTTTCTTTTAAAGATACTCAACATAATAGCTTTGTTAATGACAAATTTTCTTTTAATGACAAATTTTCTTTTTATGTCCATTGACATAATAACATTTGTACAATGAATTAATTAGTGTTCTTAAAAGCGTTCTAGGAGGCCGCCTAGACCTTGGCTAGGCGTTGGGCGCCCTCGGACGTCGAATTAATCTCTAGTCCATATTTTTTATAAAAATGATGCAAAAACGACGTCGTTCTGCCAGCTTCTCCTTCATCCCTACATTCGTCTTCTTTTATCTCTTGTGTCTTCTCCCGTCTAATGTCTTCGTGTGAATCTCTTGTCCTCGCCTTTGCCTTCATCCTCGCGTTATCATATGCCATCGTCTCACAACGTCTCTCGTATGTCGTTTTCGCCTTCGTCTCTTGTTCTTGCCTTCGTATCTTATCTTCATCCTTATTTCACCTTCACCCTCGGCTTCATCTCTCGCCTCCGCCCTCACCCTCATCTCTCGTTTTTACCCTCGCCTTCTTTTGACATCGTCCTTGCTCAATGCTCGGTTTTGGTATTTTTTGTGATATTTTTTTGTCGTTATGAATTTGATATTGTGAATTTATTTTTATAAATATTAAAAAATAATTTTTTTTGTATATATATTCGCTTAGACGTTCTACGTGCTAGGTGTTGGATGTTCACTCTCTTAGTGCCTAGTACTTTCTTGAACCTTAGTATTATTAATGTGTCATGAAACAAAGAAAAAAGAAAGACGAAGAAAAAGTTCAACAAAAGAAAAGAGAAGACGAAGAAAAAGTTCAATCATTTATTAGACAACCAAACACTGAATCTTCTTTAAAAAAAAAAAGAAAATGAATTATATATTTTAAAATTTTTGAATTGTTTTTCATGTTGGTTTCAAAATTTACTAGTTATCAAATTTATCAAATATCATACAAATTAGAATTTATAATTAAATAAAATTATTAAATAACCAACATTTTATATTTTGATGTAAAAATTTTAAAATTGATATTTTCATTCGATAACAAATTTTAGTTTGAATATTATTGATAATTTTAAAATTTTATGGAAAATAAAAATAATTTAAGCTTTTCAACTTTTTTTCTATATTGGTTTTTTCTTTATCTCGATTTTTTAAAAAATATGATATATATATATAATTGCTATTTGATATATATATATATATATATATATATAGTTAAGATAAAAAATTAAATTCAAATATGGAATGGAATTAAAGTTTTTAGTGATAGAGATGACTAGAACATTAAAGAAAATTTTCTTTATATGTTAATAATCAGCTATGATTTTAGTTTTTGTTATATCTTTTTCTGGTGTATACATGCCAATTATTTGATTTAAACAAAATGGAATTTGTAGAGGAACACACTCTGTTAATATTTTTATATTATACATTTTAATGTTTAATATCATTTCATGACCAATAGTAGCGTAATCTGGATTTTGGTTTGCTATTTCATTCTAATCCAGTTTATCTTATCGTAGAATAAGTTGTATATTTTCATTTTATTTAAAAATTAAGTTTGAGAGTTTTTTCCAAAACGAGTTAGTAGTTTAAAACCAATCCAAAATGAGTTAGAGTTTTAGAATCAGTCCACTCGCAAATTAAAAAAATTATATAAAAAATTGTATCTCTTTGTTTAATATCTAAATTTTGAAGATAATATAATTTCAATACAAAAATACATAAAATATATTACCATCGAAATCACAAATAAAATTTAATTCATTATTTTTTCACCTTGTATTTTAATAATTTATGACTCTGAATTTAATTTAATATTTTAATACTTTATAATTTTATATTGGCTTGGATATTTTAATATTTAATATTTGTATTTACTTTATTATTAAAATATAATTATCTAACGTATTTTTAGATTTTTTATAATATTGTTTAGTTCATGAATTAATTTATTTTTTATAAACTGTTGACAAATAAAATTTCTAGAATTCGTTACGAATTGAACTAGACTATCTAACCCGATCAGGTTGCCATCCCTAACAACCGAGTTTCTGCATGGTCGAAATACATTCGTATGTGTAATAGTCATCCGAATAAATAAAGCTTTATTTGCAAAAAATAATTCTGTAGAGAACAAATATATAAAGACAAATATTCAATTGGTCGATCGATGATGGTGTTTGTTTGAATTTTTAAAAATAAATTGTTTCGTTTCACGAGCTGACGTGGCCATGTGATTATGGGACCTACTGCATGGGTAATAGCCACTCATTAGAAGTGGGACCCAGAAAACAGCTGGAGGGAGGGAATGAATTAAGTGTGTTGGTCAAACATTATTGTATGGCTTAAAGTCAATCATATTAGTTGGAGAATGCTTCTTTTAATCACCGTTATATATGCTAATTAATCGCAATTCCATGGTTTTACAAATTTCATATCATTCTTATGATAATTATCATTGTTAATTATCATTCTTATGATGTAAAATGAGTTCAACTTCCGAATCAGGTGTGACTCGAATATTTTTTTGATTGTACATTATAATATAAATTTTGATTGTACCAGATTCATTGATTTAATGGAAATTACATAATTTTTTTAGATTTCAAACTTATCACCATAAATTTTCTTGTAAACATAATATAATGATCCAAAATTCGGAATGATGCAAGGAAAGAGAAGCACCGTTTAATGTTTCAAAAGGCGTTTTTCTGTGATAATAGACGTGAGAATATGATTGAATCATATATGACGCATTAAGAACACCCTCAGTCCAAAATTTAATAGGTAAACCCGACTTATAAAAGCACACACCCACACCACATTAAGAATATCACGATGGTTGCATTTCACCCCGCCATTTTATTGCAAAAGTTACCATACATGACGACTTACACATCGAACAAAATAGTCCGCCATGCACATTTACTTTGCCCCATTGTCACCATGGATCGTTTGGACAGAAACGTTATATTGTCATTCCACCATGACAACAAAACCACGTAGATACTTGGCCACCTCGGGTTTAGTGTTTAACAAATATAGCCTAACTCCTCCGGAAATCACCTACAATAAGTAAGAAATATTGTGAACCTTAATACGACATATTACGATATGATCTCATACATCACAATGTACCAATTGAAAAATATTTAAAATTTGATCATTACTAAGTGGAAATGATTGATGAGTTTGCTTCACAAGCTTTATTGAGCAAAACTAATGATGTTTAAAAAACTGAGCATTGACACCATATACTAAACTAAATAATTGGGAAAACGGTGACTCATACGTGCAATTATTAGGTTAAAAGATGAATGTGTCCGAATTGAAGCTGCATTTACAATGTCCTTAAATAAATAAAGCTTGTCACGATACTTACTCGTGCTAATCAACATTATTGTAATACAACTCTAAATAACATAAAATCTCTTTAACAAAAAAATTGACATATACATATGAAATTACAACTCAAAGTCAGCACATAGAAGACATTTTGAAGCACAAACAATCCACAAAGAACCACAATTCCTTTATGAATCGAGACTATATTTTTTCCATTAATAAGTCCCCATATTTCACGTCAACATATCAACCACATTGGTCATAAGCTCTCGGCACCAAATCATATGTACCAATGTACCAAGCCTAGCTTGTCAATAATTGTCTCAATGGCATCAATTTTCCTTGAAAGAAAATTCAACAAAGATCTCAATTGATCGGACGATACACCCCATAGACTAACCAGTTTTTCTAAGATATTAGAAGCCTTTGTTCAATGGCAGTAGATGAAGAACTTAAATATCACAATCATCACAAACACACTTGATACCCCAACACACAACACACCAAACTAAAATCGTTCCAAATTAAACTCGACCAAAACTCAAACTCAAATCAATTCGAAATTCTTATGAAATCACTAAGCAAAGCAAGGAGAATTAGTCAACAAGAGAGATACAGCACAACAAGCAACCACACAAAAGTTTTTTTCAATGATATTCCACACAGAGTCCTAATATCCTAGCTCAATATCCTAATACAAAATTTTTTAGATTAAAAAAAACCACATAATTTAAAATCATGAGCTAATTTTCCAAGAGATAATAAGTTATTTGAGAAATCTATACATATATGGTCATGGTATTTTTATTAAGAATCCTAAGATCTTCTATTCCTTTTATTGGTATATTACTTCAGTTTGCAATTTTTATGTTTCCTAAATAAGGTTGTACATTATAAATTAAATTCAAGTTATTTACCATGCGACTCGTGGTTCTAGAATGGACTATATTGTGATTTTTATATATAGAAAGTAGGGCTATGTTACCTAAATCAATTTGTTTTCATATGCCACGACTAAGGAAAAGTTTGATTTCTTCTATGTCAGCCTTGGTTGCATAGGTAAATTCTTTAGTGCAGTGAGATGCCTCACTTGTCTTGGTCTTCTAAAGCATTTTTAGTGCCTTCTTGATCTAAAAATGTGGGCTAGGTTGGAGGTGTTGCCAAACACTTCATTTAGTTCGTTCCATGAGAAGAGTGCACTACTCTTATTCCCATAGGACCTCCGAATATGAGGAGCTAGGGAAGTTTTCAGCAACACAAGAGCTCACATGGTTTCATGATTTGCAATATGTCACCTTCCACATTCTTACCATTTCGCTTTCATGAAGACTATGGTTGATTCACCGTTTACTTCCACAAATCTCGACTCCCGAAGTTAGATTTGATAAACCACGACCATACAATGTAGTTATCACAATTGAAAACGATTGGAATTTCTATTAAATAAGGTTCAACATTCTCCTTCTTAGAAAGACAACGATTTAGAGAAACAAAAAGAATTAACCAGAAATAAATCAAAAACCTAATTTACTCGGAACTATGCTCTGAAACCATAAAAAACATAAGACTATAGAAAGATTAGAATAGACTAACAAGAGAATAAAGGAGAGAATGCAAGACACAATAGAAAAATTACTAACTCAGTTATGAGTTTAATATAATATTATTTTCGTCATGTACATAAAGACATAATATTTCAATTTTACAATGTGGTACAAATGATAAAATATGAGTACTAGTAAAATAAAATAATTACACGAAGGAAATACCATATATACATAATTTCTAAATTGAGAAAGAAAACTCTCTTATTTTCATAAGGGGTGGATGACACAAGGAAAGAAGAAAAAATACCTTTTTGTTATGTGCACAAGAGGACAAATACTCTAAGTAGAGTAGAGTGTTTACAACACAGAGAATGTTCCAAATACTCTAAGTTAATGCGAGGGGCAAAATCATAAAAGTTCTAAGAAACACATTTTCGATTCAGTTGTGAGTCATAATTAAAGCATTGATAGAAAAATTCATTTAGTAAAATTATGACTTGATATATACATCATTTGTAAATAAAGATACATATTTTAGCATGACAAGTGTAATAAATTTCACGCTTAATTGAACCATTTATATTTGTATTACACAATTACAAACAATGGAAGAAATAAAAAAACTTGTATTTTTTAGTTTTGTATATATATTTGTATTAGTATCTATAGAATATACATAATTTGAAGGTTGAAGGTACTAATCATGCATACAATGCTCATTCTTGTGCATGTAGTTGTCGATTTTAGTTTTTGACTCCGATGTTCAACTTCCGCCTCCCATGCTCGTGGTTGCCTCTGGTTCCGTTGTTGTGAAGTTAGACAGTCCCCCATGTATCCAATGGTTCTATATTTCTTGAGATCTTTGGTTCTATTACAAACATACCCTGTGTTTCGACTATTCTGTCCCTCAACAAATTTGTGGACTTTCTTCGGTCACTATCTATGAAGCCGATAAATCTCCCGACGAGTCTCTCGATGTTTTTCTCGGTGAATATTTCAGCATTTTCTGCGAATTCTCCCAGAGATTTAGTGAGTGTTTCTCTGTTCAGCGACAACTGAAATTATTTTAAGTCAAATATTTAAATTGTGATAAATTATTGGTGGATTCTAATATGATTTCGAAATCAACTTCAGGTTTCTACAAGTATTACCACCCTTCGTACGATATCATGCTATTATGTTCTGACGAGTGATAATCCGTGATGTTTACTTCTCAGATAATTCTTACATATTACTATTATGTTGATTGGGCTCATGAAGTACATACGACCCTTTTATCATAGAAGAAGTTTGGGCCCGTTGATGGTGCCATTGCAAAGCTTGAAGAGGACTAAGAAAAATCGGATGATTGGTGGGCTACTAACTTGCTTATCGTCTCGTTAATCCGAAATACTATGTCTCAAGATTTTCTTTACAATGTATCTTACATTGAGATTCCAAAGGAACTGTGGGTGACAATAATTTAAACTCCTCTGTTTAGCATGTACTTCACATCCTAAGGTTGAAACCGTACTTTATTTATGCAAACAATTTGGACTTTCAGTACATGCTTACTATAGCAAACTGAAGCGTTTGTGAGAAAACCTTGTGGTATATGATCCACTACCAGTTTGTGAATGCAGTGGTTGTTCATGAGGTGGATGCACATGGAATCTTGTGATTAAGCTTGAGATGAAACAAGAAGATGACAGAGTTCACCTCTTTCTCCTCAGCCTTACTGATACTGTATTTTGAACTATGCATTCCAATCTATTGGCTCTTGATCCACTTTCACCTATGAAATGCGTATATGTTATGGTGATACAAAAGGAAGCTAGGAAACCATATATCAAGACTTTAGAATCAAAACTGGAGGTCATAGAATTTGTGGTAAAATTGATTTTGAACAAACTACTCGCATTGACGCTCATGATCTTTCGGTGGTGTACTCTCATTGTTGTGTAAGGGTGATCTGATTGTGACATACTTTCATTTTCACGGATATCCAGATTGGTGGTCTGATTGAACCTCATCACGCAAAAATTCAGTAGTATGTGGCTTAGCTAATGGCCAAATTGGTTCCTCACTAGTTGGACGTGGACGATAGCATGTGGTACATGTCAATGCTGCAATGATGCAATCCCTATCATCTTCGGCTGTCAAAGCAACGTATACCTCTATCTCGAATAAAGACTTGGCCACTCTCTCGGGTATTTTATCCGATAAGTCCAAGTCTCTTCTCGATTTTCTTTCTCATAAGCTTTGGTGCAACAGAGATTCTTACCGATAGACATGGTATGGTTTGTTGGATTCTCAATTATGGTATTGATAATCATATGATTGGATGTTGAGATCTAATGATCAAGATGGTTCAGATACCAACATATTATGTTGGAATACTTAATGAAAAGAGTAAAATTTTGACTAGATGGTACTCTGTGGATCGTTTATTCATTATAATGTCTTTGATGTCCCGAGTTTGAGTTGTAATCTCATAGCATTTCTAAGTTGCTTCGTGAAACATATTGTGTCATACAATTCACTGATAATGTTGCTTCAGCTTGGATGTTTTCTTCTTACGACCATTGGTATGCTCGTCTGGGTCATCTATCTTCTAATATTTTGGCATATATGATACACATACAAATGAGCAAGAAATATTGATTTGAATGATTTAAAATCTATATCATTATTCATTTTTCGTGATGTTGGTGTTAAACTCCAGTTAGACAATAAGGAGTCTAGCATATATTTTTTTGAGCTAAACGAACTCGTTATTCATTACCGTTGAGTACTTATAAAACATCACGTATTTTCGAAATGGTGCATTGCGATGTATGGAGACATTAAGACACTTCATCTTTTTAGGGGGTTCAGTGATGCATTCCAAGTTAAACTAAATTAACCTAAACTACCCGCAAGTGCACGACACGTGTGTAGTACTCTAGGTGTCGATCCCAGAGGGAGAACGCAACACAAACTAAACTCAAATTACGAATCAAATTTGAAAACAACCAATATTGATTTTAAGGATGAAATAACTAAAAAAAATAAACTAACGAGTTCTTAACAGTGAGACAAACATTCTAGGATACGGTTTCATCACAAGACTTCCGAAACCAACAATTAACCTATCTTATCATGCATTCCCAATCAATTTATCTAAGGCGGACGATCCTAATATGATATCTACCCTCTCTCAAGGCATAGACACGTGATCTAGTCAAGTGATCATCTCGTTTTTATACGTATTTCTTGCACGATTTAGGAGACGTTTTTGATATATATGTGATGTTTTACGTATGATTCCGTTTCCGTTTTACTTGTTTTCGTGTTTTCATGTTCTTACAGGTCTTTACGCGTATTTGGATCATTTTGGAGCTAAAAGGACATGCACGGAGCTAAGGAGCAACTTCGAGGATCATCACGGAACAAACGGGACGAGATTGAGCAAGAAAAGCCTCCACCCGGTCGGACACAACTCTTGCACGACCGGGCAAGACCTTCGGCCAAACTTGTGCACCATTTGCACGACTCGGGCATGACTTGCCCGACCATTTGCCTTGTGCCCGAGCGGGCTCACATACCATGCCCGATCGGGCATGCATTTCAGCCCACACATCCGCACGACTCGCCCTAGCCGCACCCGAGCGGGCACACTCAATGCCCGAGC
>CM071864.1:31670419-31696244 GCA_036759665.1 Gynandropsis gynandra | reverse complement strand
ATCACGTGTCTATGCCTCGAGAGAGGGTAGATATCATATTAGGATCATCCGCCTTAGATAGCTTTAACTGGGATTGCATGATAGATAGGTTGATCGTTGGTTTCGGTAGTCTTGTGGTGAAACCGGTTTCCTAGGACGTTTGTCTTATTGTTAGAACCCGAGTAGTTTATTTACATTCAGTATTTCATTCTTCATCCACATCCTTTCGTTAGCAAGTTTGATTCCTAGATCGAGTTTAGGTAGTGTTGCGTAGTCTCTGTGGGATCGACACCTAAAATACTACACACGTGCCGTGCACTTGCGGGTAGTTTAGGTTTTTATTTAACTCTGATAACGCATCAATATTTGTGAGCTAGTTTTGGAAGACACTTCAGAGAAATCTATGAATGAAGTTCTTTTCCTCCACAACATGTTACCCATAACTGGATGGCCAAATTGAGGTAATAAAGTAAACATTGGAGCCCATAGTTAGAGCAACCATTGGGAAGAGTCTTAATAATTGGCTTGTATTTTACCATGTCTCAAGTTCCCCAACACTTGAGCCCCACATTAGATAACAAAACATCACCATTTGAATTTGTCTATGGCTTTAATCTGATCATGCCAGTCGATTTTTTCCTTACCACACAATGAGATTTGAATCTTCATGGAGAAAAGAAGGCAGAAACCATGAACAAACACCATCAAAAGACACGAGAGAACATTGTTCAGAAAACTGAACAACATGAGAAACAAATCAACAAACACCGCAAGAAGATCCACATTTGACAACGAAGCATTCATCGTTCGAAGTGGTTTATGCCTTCAATCCAATTACACCAATGGTTTTTTTCCAGTTACCACACAACGAGATTATGAATGGTGATGGAGAAAAGAAGGCAGAAACCATGAAGAAACATCATCAAAAGATACAAGACAACATTATTTGGCGAACCAAACAAGATGAGAAACAAGCCAACAAGGGAGGATCTAAATTAGCATCACAAGGAGATGGATTGTTCCATGTGTTGAAAAAGATCAACAACAATGGAACCTCCATTTCCCTTTCCGATCCACCCGTTGCGCACGCATGAGGAATGGAGACGTCAAAGCTTTACGACGTTAAATAAGCGCTTTCTGGGAGGCAACCCAGCTGTTTGCTTTTAATTTTCTTAGTTTTTAGGTTAAAGACTCGGTTATTTATTTTTCAAAAAAAAAAAAAAAGAAAAAGAAAAACACAAAAAAAAAATAACACCACAAACGTGCTTCACTTCGTTCATCCTCCATCGGAGCTTCACGTCGAGGACGCCGTTCAATTCAAGTCTGGGGGAGCAGCTCACGTTTGTCAGGTGATTTCGTTTCATTTTCCTTTGATTTTTTAGTTTTTAGGTTATTTTTGCGATTTTTAGTTTGTTTTTGTTTTCATTGAGTCAGAGTCGTCCCAAGGCACTTGTCCGGTGCCACGTTTTGAGATGAACCCTGAGCCTAGGATGCTTAAGAAGTTAACCTTTTCCCTAAGATTTTGCATGATTGAGCTAGGTTTTCCTATGCGTTAGAGCTTATTAGTCGGCTGAAAAACAATAGGTCGTAGTTCTTGGGAATCCTAGTGTTGCTTGTGGGGATGTTTAGACGAGGTTGCTAGACTGATCTATCGTTTATTTTCTCTACCCAGATGGTTATACATCATGTAGATGACACTTTATTTTTGTCATATTGAGGATTATTGGATCATATAAAATCGAGCTTATTTTGCAGAATAAAAAGCGCACACTAACACTCCGCTGTCGATAGAAATAGTGCCTAATAAGCATGATCAAAAATCGATATGAGTGCATCGACCTTGTTACTCCTTCGGTGGCTCGGGTCTAAGTGGTGGGTTGGCGATCATCTTTCTTCGTCCTAAGGGCATGGCACAAAAAGCCACCTACTCCGCTGCGCTCTTACACGAGATGCATGAGTATACCGTCATCGGTAGTCTGGGTCTAAGTAGAGGCTGGATCCCTTCAAATCCGACGTCCTAGAAGCCTAGTATGTATGCAAAGAAAAAAAAAGAGAGAGAAGAAAAAGAGAAAAAGAAGAATAAAAATAACAAAAGAAACAAAAGAAAAAAAAGGAAGTCATCAAAAGAAAATAAAAAGAAAAAGAAAAGAAAAAGAAAGAAAGAAGCTCGGAAAGAAAGAAACAATTATCCTCGGTTGACCTAGGTTTAGTATAGTCTGAAGTCTTGTCTGGTGGAGGGAGTTACGGTAGCGTGTCCAGTTTCCTTTGATTTACTTTCTCATGGGTAACCGTGGTGAACCTAGGATTAATACTGAAAACTCGATTAGGCCGAATTTGCTCTCGACGTGCTAGTTGATCGGTTAGGTTCGCTTTAGCGGTATTTCTAGGAGAAGGGGAATTCTCGTATTTTTCACACCCCATGTATTCCACGTTTACGTTTGCTTAGGGACAAGAAAACATTCAAGTCTGGGGGATTTTGACAATCTCGTTTTCATACGTATTTCTTGCACGATATAGGAGACGTTTTTGATACATATGTGATGTTTTACGTATGATTCCGTATCCATTTTACTTGCTTTCGTGCTTTTCATGTCCTTACAGGTATTTACGCATATTTGGATCATTTTGGAGCTAAAGGACATGCACGGAGCTAAGGAGCAACTTCGAGGATCATCACGGGACAAACGGGACGAGATTGAGCAAGAAAAGCCTCCACCCGGTCGGGCACAACCCTTGCACGATCGGGCAAAACCTACGGCCAATTGTGTAGACCATTTAGCACGACTCGGGCAAGCATTTAGGACCATTTTGCCTTGTGCCCGAGCGGCCACACATGCCATGCCCGATCGGGCATGGCATGTGTGCCCGCTCGGGCACAAGGCAAAATGGGCACAATGCTTGCCCGAGTCGTGCTAAATGGTCCACAAAATTGGCCGTAGGTTTTGCCCGATCGAGCAAGGGTTGTGCCCGACCGGGTGAGGCTTTTCCATGCTCAATCTCGTCCCGTTTGTCCCGTGATGATCCCCAAAGTTGCTCCTTAGCTCCATGCATGTTCCTTTAGCTCCAAAATAGTCCAAATACGCGTAAAACCATGTAGATGCATGTGTTAGGGATTAGGAGAAGGACCGATAGGAGAATTCTAGTCCTAGAAGATCAGGTTTAGAACAACCGAGGTTAGGTCACGAAAGTAGGGTAGCAACGGTTGAGGGTGAACGGGTGAATCATAGAGTCTATGGGTTTAGTTCAAGGTGTCAGCCACGAAAGTAGGGGGCAGTTTGTCTAGATCACGTGTCTATGCCTTGAGAGAGGGTAGATATCATGTTAGGATCGTCTGCCTTTGATCGCTTTAACTGGGATTGCATGATAGATAGGTTGATTGTTGGTTTCGGTAGCTTGTGGTGAAACCGGTTTCCTAGGACGTTTGTCTTATTGTTAGAACCCGAGTAGTTTATTTACTTTCAATATTTCATTCTTCATCCACATTCTTTCGTTAGCAAGTTTGATTCCTAGTTCGAGTTTAGGTAGTGTTGCGTAGTCTCTGTGGGATTGACACCTAAAATACTACACACGTGCCGTGCACTTGCGGGTAGTTTAGGTTATTTAACTCTGATAACGCATCATCAAGTTATCCCCTACTTTCATGGTTGACATCTTAAACTAAATCCATAAGTTCTTTGATTCATCCGATTAACCCTCAACCTCTACCACTCTACTTTCATGACCTAGTCTCGGTTGTTCTAAGCCTAATCATCCGGGATTAGAATTCTCCTTTCGGTCCTTCTCCTAAGTCCTTAAAACATGCATCTACTTGGCCTTCATAAATAAAAGTCATTCAAACATTTATACAAAGAATAGATAAACGAAAACGGGAAATTGCAATCATAGATAAATCAAAGAGGTTCCGGGATAGCCATGGGCTAATCCCTTCTCCTAGAACAAAACGACTATTCGCTCATGAGTTCAAAAGCAAACAATATAAACGAAGTAGATAGTTTAAAGAACATAAAAACCAAACGAAACCGAAGTCCTGATTCGATCTTCAATGCTCCTTGAATGTCTCCTCCGCCAAGAGTGCTCACGAACCAGTCCTTCTCTCTCCACTCTCTCTCTACAATTCTCTCTTGTGTGCTCTAAGGTCTCCAAACTGAAATAAACTCATCCCTAGCTCTCCTCCTTCTCTTTCCTCTTTTCTTTCTTTCCTTTTCTCCCCTTTTTCCTCTTTGGCCGACCACTTCCTTTTCTCTTCTTTCCTCTTTGTTACAACCTGCAATTTTGTGTGTTTTCCATTCTTGTCTGCATTAGTTTACATTCTTGAATAAGTGGCAATGTTTCCTTTCGATTTTCTAGCCATGTGGTTCCCATTCCTCTTCTCTAACCATGTTTTTCTTTTTGTGTAGGCAACTAATCACTTCGTTTTCCTCTTTGCCGCAACTTCCCTTTTCTTGTTTTTGAAGGTGGGGGACGCGACCCGCATGGGCTGGTGAGTGTGCCCCGCGTGGGTTCCCTTGGTGCAGATGGATCCGCGCGTGCTGAAGTCCTCCTCGAGCCGTGCTGAATTTGCTGGACCATGTGCCCCGCGCGGGCTAAAGTGAGAGCCCTGCGCGGGCTGTGTTGCCATTGAGGATCCGTGCGTGTTGGTGTTCACCCCAATGCGTGCTGGATTGGCTGGAGGTTATGCCCCGTGCGGGTTGGATGAATGCCCCACGTGTGCTGTGTTGGAGTTGATGACCCGTGTTGTTTCTCGTCCCGTTTGTTCTGTTATGATCCTCGATGCTAATACTTTGTCCCGTGTACGTTCTTTAGCTTCGAAATGAACCAAATATGCATTAAAACCTGTAAGAACATAAAATCACGAAAACGAGTAAAACAGATACAAAATCACACATAAACATCGTATCTATCATCATAAACATCTCTAAAATCATGCGAGAAAAACGTATAAAAATGAGACGATCAAAATTCTCCAAACTTGAATGTTTGCTTGTCCCTAAGCAAACATAAATGTGGAACACATGGGCTATACAAAAAAACTGAGAATTCCCCTTTCTCTTAGAAACACCGTTAAAGCGAACCTAATCGATCAACTAGCAAGTCGAGAGCAAATTTGGCCTAAGAATTTTTTATCAGTCTTCATCCTAGATTCACCATGTCTACCTACGGGAAAGCAAACCGAAGGCGAACTAATCAAGCAACCACAACTCTCTCTACCAAACAAGACTTCAGACAAATGCTAAACATAGAACAAACGAGGATACTTGTTTCATTTACGAGCTTCGTTCTTTCTTTATTTTACTTTTTTTCTTCTTCTTTTTCTCTTTTTTTCTTTATTTTGTGCAGACACACTAGGTTTCTAAGACGTTGGATTTGAAGGGATCTATTCTCTACTTAGACCCAGATTACCGATGACGGTATACTTCTCGTTCAAGAGTGCAGCGGAGTAGGTGACGTTTTTATTGTGCCATGCCTGAAAGATGATCACCAACCCACCACTTAGACCTGAACCATTGAAAAAGTATCAAGGTCCATGCACTCATATCGATTTTAGATCATGCTTTTAAGCATTATTTCTATCGACAACAGAGTGTTAGTGTGCGCTCTTATTCTTCAAAACAAGCTCATTTTCAATTGATCGAATAATCCTCATGAAAAGAAGTAAATCATCGTCTATACGAAGTTTAATCATCTGGATGGAGAGAATAAACAAGAATCTAGCCTAGCAATCTCGTCTAAACGTCCCACAAGCAACACTAGGATTCCCAAAGAATTACGACCTATTTGTTTTTCAACCGACTAATAAGCTCTAACGCTTAGAAAAAAACCTAGCTCAAACATGCAAAATATCACGGAAAAGGCCAGCTTCTTAAGTATCCTAGGTTCAGGGTTCAATTCTAAACGTAGCACCAGACAAGTGCCTGGGACGACTCTGACTCATGAAAACAAAACAAACTAAAACCTAAACTAAGAACTATGAAATCCACTTTCGATTGGTTTAGCGGCTTGGTAGAGCTTTAGTCGCTGTCGATTAGCTTTGAATGTTCCGCCCGTCTCGTTTCAAAGTTCCAGTACTCCATGCGAGAATACCTCTCGTACGTGAAAAGGGCCAGACCAACAAGAAAAGCTTAAGACGTGAATTGAAAAGTAGAATTAAGTCAGCTGGCTAGAAGTCATGAGATATGATCTTCTTGTCGTGCCATCCCTTAGTACAATCGTCGTTCACATTGCGGATCACTGTCATTGCTCCCTTCTTTGGCTCTCCATGCACGGGGTTCACTCATTCGCTGCCCAAGGTTGGATAATTGATATCTGCATCAAAACGTTTTATGGTCTCTTTCTCCATTACCTCTTTCAAGTTCAGGTTCAGTGATGCATTATCAGAGTTAAATAAATAACCTAAACTACCCGCAAGTGCACGACACGTGTGTAGTATTTTAGGTGTCGATGTCGATTCGAACGAGGAATCAAACTTGCTAACGGACGAATATGGATGAAGAATGAAATACTGAAAGTAAATAAAAGACTTGGGCTCTAACGATAAGACAAACGTCCTAGGAATCTAGTTTCACCACAAGACTACCGAAACCGACAATCAATCTATCTATCATGCAATCCCAGTTAAAGCTATCTAAGACAGACGATCCTAACATGATATCTACCCTCTCTCAAGGCATAGACACGTGATCTAGACAAGTTGCCCCCTACTTTCGTGGCTGACACCCTGAACTAAACCCATAAGCTCTGTGATTCGACATGAACTAAACCCATAAACTCTGTGATTCGCCCGTTTACCCTCAACCGTTGCTACCCTACTTTCGTGGCCTAACCTTGGTTGTTCTAAACCTGATCTTCCAATACTAGAATTCTCCTTTCGGTCCTTCTCTTAATCCCTTTGACATGCATCTACGCGGCCGTCGCAAATACAAGTAAATTCAAGCACTCAGATAGAGAATAGATAAACTAAAACGGGAAGATGCATTCCAAATAGATCAAAAGTGGTTCCGGGATAGCCAAGGGCTAATCCCTTCTCCTAGAACAAACAAACTACTCGCTCATGCGTCTGTAAACAAACATAAACAAAGTAGAAAGTCTAAGGAACATGAAAACCAAACAAAACCGAAGTGTCGGGGCTTGATCTCCAATGCTCCTCGCTCGTCTCCTCGCAAGAATCTACTAAATCACGAACTGAATGAATGCTCAATGTAAGCTTGCTCCAATGACGTCTTCTGCCTCCTTTTTATGCACTTTAAGTCGGTCTAGATGTTGCCTAAATTTCCCCACCGACTTCCCTTTGTTTTAAGTTAATTTTACTTAACTTAATAGGCAGTTACGGGCCACGACCCGCTCGGGCGGTCATTGTGCCCGCTCGGGTGCGGCTAGGGTAAGTCGAGTAAATGCATAGGTCATGAGTGATGCCCGATCGATTATGGTGTGTGCCCGGTCGGGTGTAAGGCATATGGTCGGGCATATTCATGCCCGAGTCGTGTGACAATTGTGCATAAAATTAGCCGTAGCTTTTGCCCGATCGTGCATGACTTGTGCCCGACCGGGTGGAGGCTCTTCATGATGAATCTCGTCCCGTTTGTCCCGTGATGATCCCCGAAGTTTCTCCTTAGCTCCGTGCATGTTCCTTTAGCTCAAAAATGATCCAAATACGCGTAAAAACCTGTAAGATCATGAAAACACGAAAATAAGTAAAACGGATACGAAATCATACGTAAAGCAACACATATATATCGAAAACGTCTCTTAAATCGTGCAAGAAATACGTATGAAAACGAGATGATCATTCAGCCTCCTTTGAGTTTTAGTGGAAGGTCTGTGGTTGTCTTTTTTAGAAATTCTGTGCGTACATATTGAAGAGCTTACTATCTTATGTTTCCTTAGGTGAGTGGGTGGCTTTCTTGTCTCATATGTGCTCAAGTTAGCATTTATAATGATAGGATATGTTTTATTGCATTCCATGTACTCATACCAAAGAGAAGTGGAAGAGGGTCGAGCTCAAGTTTGGGCACCTTCTCCACTGCGAAATCAATGTGTGTTTCGCGTGGTATCTCCTCACATGGAGCGTCTCTTAGTGCTTCAATAGCACTCATAAATTCTGCGTAGACCTCGGCTTCTTCGTCGGTGAGTTCTGCATTCCTACCAACTTTCTTCAAACATCTCTCAAGAGGGTCGAAAATACTTACCCGATCGAGCATGTCATTCGCCGACTCGTCCAGCAAATCAACTCTAAAGCATGACTCTTTGAAGGCGGTCCTATTCATGGATCTGGACAGGTTGAACTCTATATTCTCATATTTGACATGTAAGGAGAGCTTTCTTTGTTGTACGTCTATCATGGCACCCGCAGTAGCTAAGAAAGGTCCACCAAGAATAATGGGCACCCTAACATCATCCTTTATGTCAAGTACAACAAAATCAACGTGAATGCAAAGATTACCAACCTTGGTGGGAACATTTTCAACAATTCTCACCGGATATCTTACCAAACGATCCGCGAGGCGTAGATACATCTTTGTAGGTTTGTGATCTCCTAAGTTCATCCGCTTGAAGACCGAATGTGGCATGAGGCTCACGCTTTCTCTTAAATCACACAAAGCTTTATCAATGTCAATATTACCTATTGTGCATGGAATGAAGAAGCTTCTAGGATCCTTCAACTTTGGGGGCAACTTGTTTTGAAGAATGGTGTTGCATTCCTCGGTGAATGCTACTGTCTCACTCTCTTTATATGATTAGGCATCTTCTAGAGGACTTCCACGAATGGGATATTGATGTCGAGCTTCTTGAGGCCCTCTAGAAATCTTCCTACTCAATCTTCATTCTTGCTGCTCACCAACAGTTGAGGAAACAGCATTGGAGGTTTGTACACCAGTGGAGCTACATATGGTTTTTCCAAATCTGGTTTAAATCCTTCCATAATCACGATGGTACTTTTACCTTTTTTCATAGACATTCCTGCAACTTGCTCTTGCTCTCTGAAGGGCGAGTGCTCAATCACATCACTGCTGCACAAGGTAATCGCGTTCACGTACTCTCTCGAGTTTGGATCGGGTTTTCCAGGAAGCTTTCTGGGATTTCGAGAGGATGAGGCAGCCTGTTGCGCTATGGAGTTTTCTAACATCTTCACATGTGTTTTGAGATCGTTGATCGCAGTCCCCATATCTGCATTGAGCTTAGCTAGAAGCGATTGTTGCTGCCTCTTCTCTTTGATGAATTCGAGCATCACAACCTCAAGGCTTGACGAAGGAGCTTGAGGAGGTTGCGGAACTTGCTGGGATTGCTAGATATATTGCTGGTATGGTTGCTGTCTTTGTTGAAATCCCGAATACTTCTCCGAGTGAATCGTTCGATACGAGAAGTTCGGGTGGTTCCTCCAATTCGAGTTGTAGGTATTCCCAAATTGCGTGTTTCCTTGTTGCTGAGTATAATTCATTTGTTTCATGTTCTCTTGTATCGTGCATTGATAAGCCACGTGATCTATATCTACGAACTTCACACAGTACATGGCGTTTGCATTGCCCATGGCTCTACTCTGAGTCGGGTCATTTAGACCTCTAGTTCTGTTCGGCATACCTCTTGGTGTGGACCACATAGTGTGGTTCATGGCGAGGTTATCAATCAGCTCGTATTCCTCGACACTTAGATCCATAAACGATCCTCTAGCAGCGTTATCCAATATCGTTAGGTGTTCGTCTAAAATCCCATTGTAAAAGGTTTGGATAACATACCACTGCTCAAGATCATGGTGTGGACACATCTGTAGAAGATCCTTAAATCTCCGCCACGCTTCAAACATCGTTTCTCCATCTCTGCATCTAAACATCGTGATTACTCCAATCATCTGAATCATCTTGCTAGGAGGAAAGAATTATGATAGGAACAATGTGAAAAGCTGGTCCCAAGTAGTGATTGAACCAGCGAGAAGCGATTGCAGCCAAGTTTTCACTCGTCCCCTAATCGAGAAGGGGAAGAGACGCAACAAAATCACATCCTCCGAAACTCCGTGTATCTTGAACATACCAGAAAGCTCTAGAAAGTCTCTGAGGTACTAATGGGATGTTCGTGATTTCCACCCATGAATTGCTTCTGATAAAGCATATTGATCATCACATGCTTAATCTCAAACTTCTCTCTAGCAACAACAGGCATCCGTATGGCGGTTGGAACGTTGTTCATGTTCGGTACCACGTAATCTCTGAGGCGACGTGGTGGAGGAGCCTCTGGTTCTCGTGATTGAGGTGCGAGTTGCAGTTGCTATAACTGTCCCATATTACCGAAAAGTATTTGAGGTTGTTCGTGGCCATTCATCATATAATTGAGGTTGTTCGTGGCCATTCTAAAATCGATGATGCGTATTCTAAGTTAAACAAATAACCTAAATTATCTGCAAGTGCACGACACGTGTGTAGTACTTTAGGTGTCGATCCCACAGGGACTACGCAACACAACCTAAACTCAAACTACGAATCAAACTTGCAAACGAACGAATGTTGGTTTTAAGATTGAAATACTAATAACAAATAAACTACGAGTTCTTAACAGTGAGACAAACGTTTTAGGAATCCGGTTTCACCACAAGACTACTGAAACCAACAATCAACCTATCTAGTCATGCGATTCCGATCAAGTTATCTAAGGCAGACGATCCTAATATGATATCTACCCTCTCTAAAGGCATAGACACGTGATCTAGTCAAGTTATCCCCTACATTCGTGGCTGACACCTTAAGCTAAACCCATAAGTTTTATGATTCATCCGTTTTACCCTCAACCGTTGCTACCCTACTTTCGTGGCCTAACCTCGGTTGTTCTAAACCTGATCTTCTAGGACTAGAATTCTCCTTTCGGTCCTTCTCCTAATCCCTAACACATGCATCTACTTGGCCTTCGTAAATACAAGTCATTTTAGCACTCAAACAAAGAATAGATAAACAAAAACGGGAAATTGCATTCAAAGTAAATCAAAAGCGGTTCCGAGATAGCCAAGGGCTAATCCTTTCTCCTAGAACAAAACGATTACTCGCTCATGCGTTCAAAAGAAAACATAATCGAAGTAGACAGTCTAAAGAACATAAAAAACAAACGAAACCGAAGTCCATATTTGATCTTCAACGCCCCTAGAATGTCTCCTCCGCAAGAGTGTTCTTCTTCTCCGATTCTCTCTCTACTCTCTCTCATCTCTCACGTATGAATTCTGAAAACTAACTGAATCCCCTCGATCCTAGCTCCTCACCTATCCTTTTCCTTCTTCTTTTCTTTCCTTTTCTCCTGGTTTTTCCTTTTGGCCGTTCACTCCTTTTTCTTTTTTCGCAGCAGCAACCATTTTTCCTTTTTCGTGTGTTTTCCATTCTTGATTAAGTTGGGCAATGTTTCCATTCTTTTCTCCATCAAAATATCTCTTATTCCTCTTTGCTAATGTCCTGTTCCTCTTTGTATATGTAACTAACAAGTTCCTTTTCGTGTTTAGACAAGTTTCCTTTTCTGGTTTTTGCAGGTGACGGACACGACCCCCGCGGGCTAGAGTGTGTGCCCCGCGCGGGCTGAGGTGTGTTGCACGTGTTCTCTGGAACTAGGCCCTGTGTGGGCTGAGGTGTGCCCCGCGTGGTCTGAGGCTTCAATTGATGCCCGTGCGTGCTAATGACCTCCCCGACCCATGCTGAGTTTGCTGGAGGTTGTAGCCCGCACGAGCTAGGTGAAGGCCCTGTGTGGGCTGTGTTAGTTCTTGCCGATACTCGTCCCGTTTGCTCCGTTATGATCCTCGATGTTAGTATTTTGTCTCGTGTATGTTCTTTAGCTCCAAAATGAACTAAATACGCATTAAAATCTGTAAGAACATGAAAACACAAAAAACGAGTAAAATAGATACAAAATTATACATAAACAACGCATCCATATCGTAAACATCGCTAAAATAGTGCAAGAAATACGTATGAAAATGAAATGATCAGAATTCCCCACACTTTAATGTTTCCTTCTACCTAAGCAAACGTAAACGTAGAACACTTGGGGTATAGAAAAACCGAGAATTTCCCGTTCTCTTAGAAATAACGCTAAAGGGAACCTAACCGATCAACTAGCAAGTTGAGAACAAATTCGGCCTAATTAAATTTTCAGTCTTCATCCTAAGTTCACTAAGGCTACCTACGAGAAAGTAAATCGAAGGCAAACTAAACAAGCCACCGTAACGCTCTCCATCAAACAACACTTCAGACAAATGCTAAACCTAGAACCATCGAGGATACTTGTTTGTTTTTGAGCTTCTTTCTTTCTTTGTTCTGTTTTTCTTTTTCTTCTTTCCTTTTTTTTTCTTTTTATGTCTTCTTTTTCTCTTCTTCTTTTTTAATGTTATGCAGACACACTAGGTTTCTAGGACGTCGGATTTGAAGGGATCTAGCCTCTACTTAGACCCAGACTACCGATTACGGTATACTCATGCATCTCGTTCAAGAGTGCAGCGGAGTAGGCGGCGCCGATTACGGCATGCATCTCGTTCAAGAGTGCAGCGGAGTAGGCGGCGTTTTTATTGTGCCGTGCCATTAGGACGTAGAAAGATGATCGCGAACCCACCACTTAGACCCGAACCATCGAAAGAGTATCAAGGTCGATGCACTCATATCGATTTTAGATCATGCTTTAAGGAATTATTTCTATCGACATCAGAGTGTTAGTGTGTGCTCTTTATCCTGCAAAACAAGCTCGATTTCATACGATCTAATAATCCTCATCAAAAGAAGTAAGCATCGTCTATACGAAGTATGACCATCTGGATAGAGAGAATAAACGATAAACTAGCCTAGCAACCTCGTCTAAACCTCCCATAAGCAACACTAGGGTTTTTAAAGAATTACGACCTATTGTTTTTCAGCCGACTATTAAGCTCTAACGCTTAGGAAAAACCTAGCTCAAACATGCAAAATCTCACGGAAAAGGCCAACTTCTTAAGAATCCTAGGTTCAGGGTTCATCTCAAAATGTGGCACCGGACAAGTGCCTAGGACGACTCTGACTCACGAAAGCAAAAACAAACTAAAAACTAGAAATCAAAGAGAAAATAAAAGATAATGAAACGAAGTCACCTGACAAACATGAGCTGTTCCCCTAGACTTGAATTGAACGGTGTCCTCAACGTGAAGCTCCGATGGAGGGGAAGATAACTGAAGTCACGTTTGTGGTGTTGTTTTTGTTTTGTTTTTGTTTTTTGACCAGTCTTAAACTAAACAACTAAGAAAAATAGAAACAAACAGCTGGGTTGCCTCCCACAAAGCGCTTATTTAACATCTTTAAGTTTTGATGTTTCCATTCCTCATGTGTGCACGACGGGTGGATCTGAAAGGAAAATGGAGTTTCCACTTTCGATCGGTTGAGCGGCTGTGTAGAGCTTTAGTCGATGTCCATTAGCTTTGAATGTTTTGCTCGAATCGCTCCAGAGTTCCACTTCTCCATGTGTGCAGACTTCTCGCACCTTAAAAGGACCAGACCAACGAGACCGTAGATTGCCCGAGAAAAGCTTAGGACGAAAATTGAAGAGTAGAACTAAGTCACCTAGTTGGAAGTCATGAGGTAGGATCTTTTTGTCGTGCCATCCCTTAGTCACTGCTTCTTTCTTTTTGTCGTGCCATCCCTTAGTCACTCGTTCGCTGCCCAAGGTTGGATAAATGGTATCTGCATCAAAAAGTTTTGTGATGTCTTTTTCCATTACTTCGTGCAAGTGCGGGTGCAGCCTCCTTTGAGTTTCGGTAGAAGGTTTGTGGCTGTCTTCTGTATCATTTCCGTGCATACATGTTGACGAGTTGACTTTCCTATGCTTCTTTACGCGAGTGGGTTGTTTCCTCATATCATTTGCACTCAAGTTAGCATTCATAACATCAGGATATATTTTATCGCATTCAACGTACTCATACAAAAAAGAAGACGGAGGTGGCTCGGGCTCAAGTTTGGACGTCTTCTCCACTGCGAAACCAGTGTGTATTTCGTGTGGTATCTCCTCAAGTGGGGCGTCTCCTAGTGCTGCAATGGCACTCATGAATTTTGTGTACAGCTTAGCTCCTTTGTTCGTAAATCCTGCGTTATCGCAAACTCGTGTTAAATATCGTACAAGAGGATCAGAAGCACTTACTTGATTATGCGTGTGTTTTAATAACTCGACCGGGGAATCCACTCTAAGGCAAGACTCCTTGGATAAGGGTCCATTCATGGTGCTGGACAGGTTGAATTCGATCGTCTCATCTCCGACACGTAAGGAAAGCTCTCCTTGTTGTACGTCTATCATGGCACCTGCAGTAGCTAAGAAAGGTCTACCAAGAATAATAGGTATCCTAGCATCCTTTTCAATATCAAGTACAACAAAGTTAGTGGGTATACAAATCTTACCTACCGTGGTGGGAACATTTTCAATAATTCCCACCGGATATCTTACCGAACGATTTGCGAGGTGTAGACACATCTTTGTAGATTTGATATTCCCGAAGTTCAACCGCTTGAATACCGAGTGTGGCATGATGCTCACGCTTGCTCCTAAATCACACAAAGCATTGTCAATGTCAATATTACCTATTGTGCATGTAATGGAGAAGCTTCCGGGGTCCTTCAACTTAAGGGCAACATATTTCGAAGGATAGCGCTGCATTGCTCGGTGAAAGCTACCGTCTCGTTCTCTTCGATATGCCTCTATTTTGAAAGTAACTCTTTGATGAGTTTGGTGTGATTAGGCATCTTTTGGAGGGATTCCACAAATGGGATGTTGATGTCGAGCTTCTTGAGACCCTCTATAATTCTGCCCACTCTCTCTTCGTTCTTGCTGCTCACCAACTTGTTGAGGAAACAATATAGGAGGTTTGTACGCCGGTGGAGCGACATATGGTTTGTCTAAATCTCGTTCAACTCCTTCCATAATCGCAATTGTACCTTTGCCTCTTTTCATGGACGTACCAGCAGCTTGCTCTTGCTCTTTGGAGGGCGAGCTCTCGATCATATCAGTGCTGCAAACGGAAATAGCGTTAACGTAGTCTCTCGGGTTTAAGTCGGGTTTACCGGGAAGCTGTCCGGGATTCCGAGAGGATGAGGCAGCTTGTTGTGCTACGAAGTTCTCTAAGATCTTCACATGCATGCTCAAGGATTCTATCTCAGTTTTGAGCTCGATAACCGCTGTCCCACATCTGCATTAAATTTGGCTTGAGTCGGTTGTTGCTGCCTTTGCTCCTTGATAAATTCGAGCATTACCACCTCAAGGTTTGACAAAGGGGCTTGAGGAGGTTGAGGAGCTTGGGGAACTTACTGAGCATGCTGAAATTGCTGGTTATCTTGCTGGTACGTTCGCTGTCTTTGCTGAAATCCCGAATACTTTAATGGTTGAGTCATTCGGTATGAAAAGTTCAGGTGGTTCCTCCAATTCGGGTTGTAGGTATGCTCGAATTACGGGTGGTTCCTCCAATTCGGGTTGTATCTCCGCAATTCCCGCAGTACATGGTGTTCGCTGTATTGCCCGTTGCTCCCTCTGATTCGGCTCATATAAACCTCGAGTTCTGTTAGGCATACCTCTTGGTGTGGACCACATAGTGTGGTTCATGGCGAGGTAATCGATCAGCTCGTATGCCTCCTCGACGCTCAGATTCATAAACGATCCTCTAGCAGCATTATCCAACATCGTTCGGTGTTCATCTGAAATTCCGTTGTAAAAGGTTTGGATAACGTACCATTGCTCGAGACCATGGTGTGGACACATCTGTAGAAGATCCTTATATCTACCCCACGCTTCAAACAACGTTTCTCCATCTTTGCATCTAAATGTCGTGATTTCTCCCCTCATCTGAATCGTCTTGCTCGGAGGAAAGAATCGTGAGAGGAACAATGTGCAGAGCTGGTCCCAAGTCGTGATTGAACCAGCGAAGAGCGATTGCATCCATGTTTTCGCTCGTCCCCGAATTGAGAAGGGGAAGAGACGTAATTGAATCGCATCTTCTGAGACTGCGTGTATTTTGAACGTACTAGAAAGCTCTAGGAAGTCTTTGAGGTGCTGATGGGGATCCTCGTGATTTCCACCCATGAATTGCTTCTGATAAAGCACGTTGATCATCTCCGGCCTAATTTCGAACTAATCCCTTGCAACAGCAGGCATCCGTATGGCTGTTTGCACGTTGTTCATGTTTGGTACCACGTAATCTCTGAGTCGACGTGGTGGAGGAGCCTGTGGTTTGCGTGGTGCGAGTTGTTGTTGCTGCATATGTCCAAAGCCGTTCTGATTATCCATCTCTCATTGATCTGACGGCTCTGCGGAGGACAAATAAAATCGATTTAGGTAGCAAGAACGAAAGAAAAGAAAACAAAAAAAGAAAAACAAAACACGAATGAATCTAGGCTCGAATCTAAGACGTGTTGACAATAGTCCCCGGCAACGGCGCCAAAAACTTGGTGCGTATTCAAAGTTAAACAAATAACCTAAACTACCCGCAAGTGCACGACACATGTGTAGTACTCTTGGTGCGATCCCACAGGGACTACACAACACAACTTAAACTCAAACTAGGAATCAAACTTGCAAACGAATGAATATTGGTTTTAAGATTAAAATACTAAAAACAAATAAACTACAAGTTCTTATAAGTGAGACAAACGTTCTAGAAATCCGGTTTCACCACAAGACTATCGAAACCAACAATTAACCTATCTAATCATGGAATCCCAATCAAGTTATCTCAGGCAGACGATCCTAATATGATATCTACCCTCTCTCAAGGCATAGACACGCGATCTAGTCAAGTTATCCCCTACTTTCGTGGCTGACACCTTAAGCTAAACCCATAAGTTCTATGATTCATCCGTTTTACCCTCAACCGTTGCTACCCTACTTTCGTGGCCTAACCTCGGTTGTTCAAAACCTGATCTTCTAGGTCTAGAATTTTCGTTTCGGTGCTTCTCCTAATCCCTAACACATGCATCTACTTGGCCTTCGTAAATACAAGTCATTCTAGTACTCAGACAAAGAATATAAACGAAAACGGGAAATTGCATTTAAAGATAAATCAAAAGCGGTTTCGGGATAGCCATGGGCTAATCCCTTCTCCTAGAACAAAACCACTACTCGCTCCTGCATTCAAAAGAAAACATAATCGAAGTAGAAAGTCTAAAGAACATAAAAACCAAACGAAACCTAACTCTTGAATTGATCTCCAACGCCCCTTCAATGTCTCCTCCGCAAGAGTGTTCTTCTTCTCCGATTCTCTCTACTCTCTCTCACCGATGAATTCTGAAAACTAACTCAATCTGAATCCCCTCAACCCCTAGCTCCTCTCCTTGCCTTTCCTTCCTTTTTTCTTTCCTTTTCTTCTTGTTTTTCCTTTTGGCCGTTCACTCCTTTGTCCTTTTTCGCAGCAGCCACCATTTTTTTCTTTTTCGTTTGTTTTCCATTTTTGAATAAGTTGGGCAACGTTTCCATTCTTTTCTCCAGAAAAATATCTCTTATTCCTCTCCTCTAACATTGTTTTCCTCTTTGTATATGTAACTAACAAGTTCCTTTTCGTTTTTAGATAAGTTTCCTTTTCTAGTTTTTCAGGTGAAGGACGCGACCCGCGCGGGCTGGAGTGTATGCCCCGCGCGGGCTGAGGTGTGCTGCGTGTGTTCGCTGGAACTAGGCCCCACGTGGGCTGAGGTGTGCCTTGCGCGGGCTGAGACTTCACTTGGTGCCCGTGCGTGCTAATGACCTCCCCGACTCGTGCTGAAGTTGCTGGGGGTCAAGCCCCATGCGGGCTAGGTGAATGCCCCACGTGGGCTGTGTTATTCCTCGCCAATTCTCGTCCCGTTTGTTCCGTGATGATCCTCAATGTTGGTACTTTGTTTGGTGTACGTCCTTTAGCTCCAAAATGAACTGAATTTGCATTACAACCTGTAAGGACACGAAAACACGAAAACGAGTAAAACGGATACAAAATCATCCGTAAACATCGTATCTATATCATAAACATCTCTTAAATCATGCGAGAAATACATATAAAAATGAGATGATCAAGCACGATCTAGCCCCCAACTTAGAGAACATCACGACCAAGCCTAAGGAGGACATGACCGATCGTGCAAGGAACCCAACTGATCCGCGTGTTATACCTAATCGAGCACACTATGCATGCGAGACGCTACACACACGAAGATATCAAGGACGTCCACCTAATGAGTAATATCTTGGTGAGGCTCGTGACCTTAAACAAGCGCTTCTCGGGAGGCAACCCAAGCCCCATATCCTTTTAATTTATTTCATTCTATATTTTTTCAGAATTCGATTCTTATTCTTTTCACACACATGCACACTACTAGCAACTTTGAAGTATCATTCTATCTTTTTCGGAATGTGTGACTTTTGTTAAAGGTTTCCCACTTCAATATCATCCACAACAAAGGAAAGACACATTTACCCAGCTGCATCAACTTGGGATAGCAAGCACACATCAGGTGCACACATTCCTGTCTACTTTATTTTTCCCGAGTTTTTGGATGCGAGTCCTTCTCTTAGGTTTTGAACATCGAGATGGTGTTTCGTTCAAGTCTGAGAGGGGGGGGGGGGGGGGGTTGTGTTTTTTGTTTTAGGGGGGGGGGGGGAGGGTGTTGAGTTCTTCGTTTTATTTAAGCTTTTACGTTATTTAGAATTAAGATGGACGAATATCTAGTACGAAAAATTTTGAACTTTAGTCACCTTTATGCAACTTGTCGAATAAGGAACAAAGGTCTAGATTTGCTGAAAAATACCTTTAAATTTCAAATTAGTTAGTAGTCGTGCATGAATCCATAGCCTATAGTTGTATTCCACCCCCTAGGTTTCAGTCCCAAGTATTTATATCTCCGAGCATACCATTCATTCCTTGTTTTGTTCTATCGCTATACCTCTATGGCCTCACACTCCGATGTCAATAGAATAAGTTCTTTAACTATTTTAGCCTTACAATGACACGAGTGTATCGAAACTGATGGTTCGGGTCTAAGTGGTGGGTCGAGGCTGTTTTTCTACGTCCTAAGGGTTAGAGTCGATGCACGATCACAATAGTTTAATCAAAAGAAAAAGATCTGCAATGACGCAACCGCTTCACTCCGCTTAGGTTATAAGACCCTATGATTGTGCCAATCGGCAACCTGGGTCTAAGTAGAAGGCTGTCCTCTTTAACTCTGAGAATCTAGAAACCAAGTGCGAATTTTCAAAGAGAAAAAATGTGTGGAAACCAAAAGAAGAAAAAGAGAACTGAAGAAGAAAAATAATTGTCTTAAGAATGGTATCGCACGTAAGCGTATTAGAGTAGGTATGGAGATCACTTGGATTTTGTCTAAGGGTTAGTGAAATTAAATTAGGATATGTGTAGGATTGTACGGTTAGTGGCTTTTGTTAGATAGAGTTCTAAATTTGGTGCACTTAGATCTATATTCGTGTGCCACGTTGTTGTGTATCATGGCTGATTTTTTTCGAATTGCTTGTGCTAGTATCCGGTTGTTGTCTAACTCTTCTCGTGCTTAGCTCTAGTCTTGCTCGAGGACGAGCAAAGATTTCAAGTCTGGGGGAGTTTAATAACGTCTATTTTTTTATAGTGTTTTCGTCCATTTCATAGTTAGTTTATCATTCATTTAGACTTTACCGAGCATTAAGCATCATTTAGTCTTCTTTTAGCATTTTCTCGTGTTATTACAGGAAATGACATATCGGGATACGAACACGGGTAAATTAAGGAAAATTAAGCAAAACCACTCTCCTATCAGCTATGCACGGTTAGCATCTAAATAATCATAAACAAGAGCACAGAAAGGGAAGCAATGGCCGCTTACAAAAATGGAAACAATGGTCGCTTAAAAAAAATGGAAACTGTTGGCCTTTCGAACAAAATGGAAATGTGATGGCTGCCTATACAAAATGGAAGCATGGATGGAAATGATAAATAGAAATAAGTAGCCACAGCCTACAAGAAATAGAAACCAGCCGCTGGCCTTCAAATATGGAAACTCACTGCTGAAACAAAAATGGAAACTTTCGGTAGCTGGAACAAAAATGGAAACATTCGGTTGGTGGAAAAAAATTAAGAAGAGTACGGTTGGAACATGAAAAAGAAACATGGTTTACATAAAATAGAAGCAAGTTGCTGGAATAAAATGTAAACTTCCGACAACCAACCTAAAAATGGAAAGATAGGAAGGAGAAAAGGAAAGAAAGGAAAGAGGACATAGGGGTCAAGAAGGCAGAAGGAATTCGAACCGAACATACACCATCCCACACATAACACCCACGAGAGAGCGAGAGAGAGAGCAGCACGCCGGAAGGCTGGAGATGGGGCGACCAACTCGGAACACGGAAGAGCTGTTGAAGAAATCGGTAAGCCTCTAGCTATGGGTTAGGATTGCCATGGATGCTTGTAATTATGCGTTAATGCTTAGGACTTTCGAAGTTTTCTGGTATTTCGGTTTTACAATCAACATCGTAAACATTTTATACTTGTGTTGGCCGCTCAGTAACCTAGGAATTTGTGTTTAGTCAGGAGGTTACATTATGAATCTGGAATCGTTGATTGTTGATTAAGTTCGATTAATGAGATTCTGGCCAGTCGGTTAATCGACTTTAGAATTAGGATTGCGCGAGTTAATCGCTGCCGGGATGTAGGATTGCACGTTGTTGTGGTTAGGAGGTTTAGGTGTCGAGAGAGCCATTCCTTATTTATGAGCATGAATTCCCCGTCATCAAGATAATTCAATAGGTTCATGATCCTTTGTTAGTTGCATCCTTGCAAATCCCAGTAACCCAAAACCCATAGTGTTCTTAATTATCAAGTTTTTCACGTCTCCTCATCGCTGTCACCATTTATTTTAGTGTTTTAGAAATTTGTCTCACACCACCATCTATTCAATCCGTCTTAGTTTAGTCGTATTCTTAATTTAGGTTATATTAGTTCCCAGTGTTCGACCCTTGTATTACATCGATCCGTACTCTTGCAGTAAGTGGATATTAGGCATTTTTATTGCTTGATAGTTCGCACATCAAGTTTTTGGCGCCGTTGTCGGGGACTAATTACGGCCTAGATTAAGAATTCGCTAGATTAAGATTTCCGTAGTCTTTGTTATTTTTCTGAATTTTTATGTTCTCTTTATCGGGCCTTAATTCAAATGCTAAGCAATGCAGCGCTTAGAGGAATTCTACCATCTCCAATCCGAATCACATCTCTCGCACTACCCGGAGCAATCATGGGACCAAGGAGTTTGGGGTTATGAGAAATTCAATTATATGGGTAATAATTAGCTTGTGGGAGACACATATGACACCGGATGGGGAGATCACCGAAACTTTTCGTATAGGAATCTCAACGGTGAGTTGGATGCGCAACATCTACTGGGAAATTTTTTGCCGAGGATGCAGTCCCATAATCACAGTTATCAGCCACATGCGCTACCATTGACTCAACCCGAATCTGCCCCCGATATTACTGCCATGTTAGTCCTCTTCCTCCAAGAGCAGAAAAATCAAAACAATTTAATTATGGAAGTGAAGGCAGGGCAAGCCAATGTCAAGAAGCAAATGGAGAGCATTCAATATCATCTTAGACATTTGGAGATGTAGGTCGTGCAATTAGCGCAAGAAGCAGCGGAAGAGGCCCTTGTCGAGTTTAAGGATTAATCCGAGGAGGAAGAGGAGAAGTACGTAAAACCAGCTCCAAGGCCACCTCGTTTGCCATTTCCACAAAATCAGCGCAAGACGATGGTGGATCAGCCCATTCCTTCGACATTTGAAAAAGGTGAAGCTTCCATCACAGCATCTAGAGAAGGATTATGTAAGGACCCAAACGAGCTGCTGGACGAAGGAAAGAAGAAGGAACCCCTAGACTGAGACTTCCACACCACTCGAGCAGAATCCAGTGCAACCCAAGATACATGCAACGTGGATATGTGTATATACACTCCCTAAATGTCAAGGAGCTACATCAAACGCCCATCACACAATTGGAGGATTAACAAGGCACCTAAGGTGAAGTTGAAAGAGATGAATGATGAAGCTGATAACAGTCCCACCGAGCTGTACACTAAGCACGTAGAGGTCCCTCCTTTTAGAGCAACACAACTGGGCTCATGGGAAAACAACCGCACGGAGTGACTTTCCAAGTAGTCCGACGAATATGAGTTTTATGCCTAATGGAGCATTCCTTATCAACAAGATTCAAGATTCTCCTCCTACGGGCAGCATTTTAAACCCGATTGGAGGATTGAGAAAGCATCAGTATGTGCCATAGGATTCGGGAACCCATCAGGAAGGAGACTGCACACGCGACCTCGGCAAGACAACAACGAGGACGCCGACCTCGATATGATGTGTAGAGCTTGGTCAGGCTTGAGACCTTAAACAAGCGCTTCTCGGGAGGCAATCCGAGCTTCGTATCCTTTTTACTTTTTGTTTTTTTTTTATTTTTAGAAGTTAATTATTTTTCTTTTCGTATGCATCAACTTTATCAGCTGCCTCGTTGTATCGTACTCTCTCTCTTTTGGATTGTCAGACTCTTTTCACATGTTCTCTACTTCGATATCATCCACAATGGAGGAGATGCGTTCAACGTCCAGCCACATCACCACCTCGGGATAGCAAGAGACACAAGGTGCACACATTCTATCCTTCTTTTCCCGTGTTTTGGTGTGCGAGATTTTCTCTTAGGTCTTGAACACCGAGACGGTGTTTCATTCACGTCTGGGGGAGTACTCGTCGAGTAACATGCATGTGCTTAGGATTAGATCTTGAGTTTTTTAGGAATAAATGGATGGATACCTAGTATGAAATTTCGAGCTTTAGTCATTATTGTGCGACTTTGTCGAATCATGAATAATATTCTAGGTTTGCTAAGTAAGTCTTTTGGATATCGATTAGTCTATCAGTTGTGCTTGAAATCATGATCTATAGTTGTATTTAACCTCTTAGGTTTCAGTACCAAGTATACATATCTCCGTGTATATGGTTCATTCCTTACTTTGTTGGATATATTTTACCATTCATTCTCTATGGATTATTAGATTCCACGTGCTTATACTCCGCTGTCGATATGGATAAGTTTTAACTTTTTCAGATTTACATTGACATGAGTACATCGAGATCAATGGTTCGGGTTTAAGTGGTGGGTTGAGGCGCTATTCTACGTCCTAACGGTTAGAGTTCATGCGTAATCTTTGGTATAAAAAATTCTTCAATGACACACCTCTTCACTCCGCTAAGGTTATACCTTATGAGTGTGCTAATCGGCAACCTGGGTGCAAGTAGAAAGCCATCCTCTTCGACTTCGACGTCCTAGAAACCAAGCGCGGATCAAAAAAAAAGAAAGAAAATAGAATAAGAACGAGAATACGAGTCTAATGATATCTCGCACTAGCTTAGGAGAATTGATATGGAGATTGCTTGGACGTTGTATACGGGTATGAAATAGACTTAGGTTATTGGTAGGATTGCATGGCTCGTGACTTTGGGATGATAGATGTCTGAACTAGGTACGCTTAGGCTTACGTTCATGCGACGCGTTGTTTTGAATAATGACTAATCCTTCGAAGTTTTCGTGCTAGTGCTCGTTGTTGTTTAGCTCTTCATGTACTCGACTCTAGGTTTTGCTCGAGGACAAGCAAAGGGTAAGTCTGGGGGAGTTTGATAATACGTAGTGTGTGTTAGTTTTAGGCTAGGCGTTTATATCATTTTCGCTTAGTTTGCATAGCACGAGTTACGAATCCGACACGAACGTTCTTTATGTACTCCCTTTTTGTTAATTTTCAGGTTTCAAGGCGACAAAGCTTATTCGAGCTTTAGAATGTTGATTCTTGGATTCAACCGCGTATAATGGGAGCTACAACCATTCAGAGCAACTTCAGACCACGGAATCAAACGGAACACCCGAGGGAAAACAATAAGATAACTCAGCCCGCTCGGGCTTGAAGAGGCCCCACGTGGGCTGCACTTCCAGCAAGAGTTGCAGAGTCGGGGAGATAACCAGCACGCTCGGGCTGGTTGAGGAGCATTGAGCCCGTGTGGATTGAGTATGAGCTCGCGCGGGTCCCCTTTTTAGGAAAATTGTGTTTTAGACTTGAACGTGAATTTGAAAGAGGAGGAAGCCATCTAGGGCACAGAGGACGACGCACAGGCCAAGAAAGGGACTGAAAAACACAAGGAGAAACTCAGGAGAAGTTGGAAAAGAAGGAAAACAACAATCTGAACATCGGTAACAAGATAGGGAAGATCGGAAATCCATGAGTGACTAAGCCTCTAGCTATGGGTTAGGATTGTCGGATTTGTAATGGATGCTTGTAATTATGCGTTAATGCTTAGGCCATCCCACACATAACACACACGACAGAGCAAGAAAGAGAGCATCACCCTGGAAGGCTGGAGATGGGGCGACTAACTCGGAACACGGAGCTGTTGAAGAAATCGGTAAGCCTCTAGCTATGGGTTCGGATTGCCATGGATGCTTGTAGTTTTGCGTTAATGCTTAGGCCTTTCGAAGTTTTCTTGTATTTCGGTTTTACAATCAACATCGTAAAAGTTTTATACTTGTGTTGGCCGCTCAGTAACCTAGGAATTTGTGTTTAGCAAGGAGGTTAGATTATGAATCTGGAATAGTTGATTGTTGATTAAGTTCGATTAATGAGAATCTGGCCGGTCGGTTAATCGACTTTAGAATTAGGATTGCGCGATTAACGCTATCGTAATCACGAGTTAATAGCTGCCAGGAGGTAGGATTGCACGTTGTTGTGGTTAGGAGGTTTAGGTGTCGAGAGAGCCATTCCTTATTTATGAGCATGAATTCCCCGTCATCAAGATAATTCGATAGGTTCATGATCCTTTGTTAGTTGCATCCTTGCAAATCCCGGTAACCCGAAACCCATAGTGTTCTTAATTATCAAGTTTTTCACATCTCCTCATCGCTGTCATTATCAATTTTAGTGTTCTAGAAATTTGTCCCACATCACCATCAATTCAACCGTCTTAGTTTAGTCGTATTCTTAACTTAGATTGCATTAGTCCCCAGAGTCCGACCCTTGTATTACACCGATCCGTACTCTTGCGGTAAGTGGATATTAGGCATATTTTATTGCTTGATAGTTCGCACATCAGATCTCGTTCTTTATCTATGTTGAATAAAGTTATCTTTCGTATTTTGTTTTCTAAGTCTATGTCCGAGTAGATCCATAACCATGGGTTAGAGAATATTGCCAATATGTAATGAAGTCCTGTTTTTAATATTTGGTGGTTCTTAATGCTTTTGTTCTTGCTTGCCACTTGAATGAATAATTTTTGTATTTGATCGTTTTTTCAGAATGATTGGTTGTTCTTAATGCATTCATTCTTGCATGCCACTTGAATGAATGATTGTAGAAATCTAATGAATCTATGGCAGGGGATTAGACTTTGGAACTCATGATTGAGGATTTAATCAATTTAGAATCTATGCCAAATCGGTTGATTGAATCTAGGGATTAGGTAGCGATCTTAATGCATCTAGTTGGTGAGATTACGCACTTTACATAGAGGACAAGTCTATGCCAGTCACTTCCTATATTAGAGCTCTAATTCCCTAAACTCGTGATAATATCTAATACCAATGATTGATCATCTCGTTTTCATACGTATTTCTTGCACGATTTAGGAGACGTTTTTGATACATATGTGATGTTTTACGTATGATTTCGTTTCCGTTTTACTTGTTTTCGTGCTTTCTTGTTCTTACAGGTCTTTACGCGTATTTGGATCATTTTGGAGCAAAAAGGACCTGCACGGAGCTAAGGAGCAACTTCGAGGATCATCACGGGACAAACGGGACGAGATTGAGCATAGAAAGCCTCCACCCGGTCGGGCACAACTCTTGCACGAC
>CM071864.1:31659504-31670405 GCA_036759665.1 Gynandropsis gynandra | reverse complement strand
AAACCTACGGCAATTTTGTGCGCATTTCCTGCACGAATCGGGCAAGAATACCCGACCATTTGCCTTGTGCCCGAGCGGGCTCACATACCATGCCCGATCAGGCATGCATTGCAGACCACAGTCCGTGCGACTCACCCTAGCCGCACCCGAGCGGGCACAATGACCGTCCGAGCGGGTCGCGGCCCGTAATTGCCTATTAAGTTAAGTAAACTTATTTTAAACAAAGGGAACTCGTGGGGGCAATTTAGGCAACAATTGGACCGACTTAGGAGGTTTAAAAGGAGGCAGAAGACGTCATTAGAAAGAGCTTACATTGGAGATAAATTCAGTAGAAGATTAAGGAGATTCTTGCGAGGAGACAAGCGAGGAGCATTGGAGATCAAGCCCCGACACTTCGGTTTTGTTTGGTTTTCATGTTCCTTTGACTTTCTAATTTGTTTATGTTTCTTTACAGACGCATGAGCGAGTAGTTTGTTTGTTCTAGGAGAAGGGATTAGCCCTTGGCTATCCCGGATTAGGAGAAGGATCGAAAGGAGAATTCTAGTCTTGGAAGATCAGGTTTAGAACCACCGAGGTTAGGCCACGAAAGTAGGGTAGCAACGGTTGAGGGTGAACGGATGAATCAGAGAGCCTATGAGTTTAGTTCAAGGTGTCAGCCACGAAAGTAGGGGGAGCTTGTCTAGATCACGTGTCTATGCCTTGAGAGAGGGTAGATATCATGTTAGGATCGTCTGCCTTAGAGGGCTTTAACTGGGATTGCATGATAGATAGGTTGCTTGTTGGTTTCGGTAGTCTTGTGGTGAAACTGGATTCCTAGGACATTTGTCTTATCGTTAGAACCCAAGTAGTTTATTTACTTTCAGTATTTCATTCTTCAATCATATTCTTTCGTTAGCAAGTTTGATTCCTAGTTCGAGTTTAGGTAGTGTTGCGTAGTCTCTGTGGGATCGACACCTAAAATACTACACACGTGCCGTGCACTTGAGGGTAGTTTAGGTTAATTTATTTAACTCTGATAACGCATCAATGATCATGTAAGAACTTCATTGCATCATCGTGCATCTCTCGAAACTGTGGTATTTAGTTAATTGAATTTAATCCGTTGATTACTTTTTTTAGCTTTATTCACATTCAACACACTTATTGGTTTTTATCGTCTGATACATTAGTTTACTAGCTTTAGAGTTGCATCAATTCCTTGTGTCGACCCTGGTACTATATGATCCGTATTCTTGAGGAAGCGTTAGTCTAGGTAATTATTATTTGAGATTAACCACATCACCAAGCCTCTAGAGCATGCTACAACGAAATAGACTCATTTTTATTGCTGAAGGGTGCAAGAGAAGTAACCGTGATGGTGCTATGTATGTCAAGCTACAAGAGAACTCAGTGTTGATAGTTTGTTTGTATGTGGACAACATTATCATCATAGGAGTTAATGCAAGAATGGTGGATCATATTAAGATGAAGCTAAGTGAGACATATGAGATGAGCAATCTGGGAAGAGTAGGATTTTTCTTAGATTTTAAGTTGACCTACCTAGATGGAGGAATATTCATGTGCCAATGCAAGAGTACTCAAAGGGAGTGAGTACACCACTCACTCCCCATGGAAATAACATTGGAGAAGGAAAAAAATGTAAAGGATCAGAAAACTTACAGGAGTATGGTTGGAGGGTTTCTCTACCTTGTTGCCTTTAGACCAGACATCTCTTTTGTTGTGTCCTATCTGTCAAGGATCAACTCAAAACCAACAGAAAGAAATGGACAAGAGGTTAATGCGTTCTGAGATAAATAAATACAATAAAGGAATATGGATTGATGTTCAAGCTGAAAGAGAAAGCCGAATTGGTAGGATACTCAGACTCAGACCTAGCTGGATGTTCTATAGACTCAAGAAGTACATCAAGTTTCTATTTCACATAGGCAATGCTATATTCTCTTGGGATACACAAAAACAAATAACCATAGCACAATCAACGGTCGAAGCCGAATACACAACACTTGTGGTGCAACCAATCATTTAATTTTGGTTAATAAGCTATTAGAGAATTAGGGTTTAACATACAAGGATGAGTTTCTATCTAATGTGATACTATGTTAGCCATTGCAATCAGTACGTTGATAGATGGGCAATGAAAATATCCTCTAATACACTCCAAGGCCTTCTGGTCTCTAGCCTCAAGCTCTTCCCATCCAGTTATTCTTTTCAGCCTTTGTTCTTCTGTGGTTTCAATGCCTAGTGCAGGCAGCTCCGGGATCCCTTCAGTAACAACCTTCCATAAACTTTTGGACCTTAGGGTGGCTTTGATCTTAATCACCCATAGGTTATAGTTCTTGCCTTCAAATATCAGAACTGGTGGGGTATTCTGCATCTTTGACCTTCTGATGTGTTGATGCAGTCTCCAATGGTGTTAAAATGCTGGACGTCTTCTTGCTTCCTTTAGTGCTTAATATGGTGCTTCAATGGTGCCATGAGTTATGTTTCAAATTAGTGCCTTAGTGCACCTCTTGGCCTTGAAATCCAAGAGGCTCTAATACCACTGTTTTTTAGTAAACTTTAGCAATGTAAAAGTTGCTCATTTTAGTTCACCTTCTCCATTGTAATCCTTTGTTCATGCAAACACAAATGTAAAGAACGTTCTTGTTCAAGAAATGTAATCAAAATGTTTTTATTTTGTGAGATATGAATGAGAGAAATGGTCAAGTTAAACACACGAAGAAGAAGTGTTTCTAAATAATGCAATACGTTCATTAAACTTCCTTAACGTCCATATATGCCTCATGGCATTATTAAAGTCGTCAAAATAGACTTAGGAACACACTACAAACTTGTCCATCTGTGATTCTGGTCCATGCCAAAACCGGCAACCTGCAACCTGCAACCTGTGATTCTGGTGCCTGCCTTGAAGCAGATTCTGAGGCTGTCTCTCGCTTCTTTGCGTCCGTTCTTGCTCTAAGCTCAAACTAGCATCCTTCAGCTACGTCCTTGACCTCTGGTTCAGCTCCTTTAGTCAGCTCCTGGTCGTTTTGTTGAACTCTGAAATGTGCAACCCGAACTGCTTGTGCTATGCTTTATTTGTGTCTTGGGTTGCGGCTCTGTTATGGACTAACTGATCAACGCATTCAGAAAATAACCTAGGAGGTTGGGCCATAAATACCTCTTCATGTAATTTGCCATGGAGGAATGCATTGCTTACATCAAACCGTGTAATATGCCATTGGTTCACAGTTTCTACTAACGTAACCTTCCACATGTAAGCTTCTCAACATAGTCCAGTCCTTCCTTTTGAAGAAACAATTTAGCAACTAAACGGGCCTTGAGTTTATCTAGACTGCAATCCGATTTATGTTTGGACCTAAACACCATATTCATCCAAGAAAATTTATGTCGACAGTAGGTGTCACAGGATCCCAGGTTTGGATCTTATCAAGGCTTCAATTTCAGATTGCATAGTTGCATTCCACCAGGATGTTCAAGTGTTGAGACTACTGATTTGTGTTCAACTAGAATCTCAATGGTTTCCAGGAGGCTATATTTGGGATTGGATTTGCTTAGTTCTGATTTTGAATGGGTGATTATTTGGTGAGTAGGCAAGGGTTGAGTTTGGTTTATTGAATATCTTTCTGAGTTTTCTGGTATATCACATGTTTTGATATTTATACTCTCCGCCTATGTGGTTTAAAGATTCTGTAGCAAATAAAAGCATATGTAGCCTACATATTTGTTGTTGTATTCAAGAAAGACACTTCAAAGATCTAGGATCAAATTTGGGTTTGTGTATATGGTTTCAGATATGGGAAATAACCGCAACCGAATACTCTTAGTGAAGTGTAATCAAGATGTCTACCATGAAGAATATAATAGAGATTATTTGGATTTAGAGATGATGATTCAAGTAAGTTGCAAAAAAAAAAAAAACCCATCTCCTCCATCATTTTGAAATGATTTTATTTTACAATTAAATCGGGTTTCGACCCTATTCTTAAAACTTAGTAAAACATAGAAGAATTTTACTTTGTGATTAGTAGATAAAACCATGAGAATTGAAAATAATTATCCACAAAGTTAGCATAATATTTGAAAACGTGGAAATAGGTTGCAAGGGATCGACCCCAAGAGATCATAGTGAATATGTTTCAAACTTGTTCAGCACCATAACAAGGTAGACATGTTCTTTTGCAGGAGTATAAGGTAAAGTTCACATTCTGAATTAGATTTTATATCCATTTGATAGATGTTATTTTGAAGTCCAAACTCAAAGTCTAGACATAAAAATCAGAGTCGCAATTTTTTAGACGCTAAAATTTTAATCATTTTAGTTCGGATCTCGAGTCCAAAATATCCAAATTATTTAAATATTATTAAAAAATATCAAACTCCAAGTCCCAACAAATAAAATATGCATTTGTAGCTTGTTATTTTTGGAGACTTACAGTTTGAATATAATTTCGAGTTTGAGTTTAAGTTTATAATTGAATTTTAATATGTTCATTTTCAAACTCAAAGTTAACGTTTAGATTTAAAATTTTGTAGTTTTGAGATTTTTGAAGAATATTTAAATAATTTGGATATTTTAGACTCGAGATCCGAATTAAAACGTTGAAAATTTTAGTTTAAAAAAGGTTGCAACTTCATCTGAGTTTGAACTTCAAAATAAAGTTTACCAAATGTACATAAACTCTGAGTCCGATTGTTAACTAATCTTGCAAAAGAACATACCCATAGACAAAATGTAAATCAAATAGAAATGAGCAAAGATATCAATTCCATTGTTAACTTTGAAAAAGATAACCAATGCTTATGGATTGAAGGAACAACCAACACATCATTAAGAAATATTATACCTTCTGAAGTAGGGATAGACATGAAGATAATGCATGATCTAGAAGATTTAAATTATCTCCAACCATGACTGTATGAACACCATGATATGGCTGAACCACTTCAAGTTTCAAAGGAGAATCAGTCAGATGAGAGAAAGCCCTTAAAACGAAAAGATTTGTATTCAATAAAGCCCTTAAAATGAAAAGATTTGAATTCAATGTCATCTGAAATGTGCAAAGCCTGAAGGGTTTAAGGAATTTCAGAGCTCTAACATTAGTTGGAAAATTTGTGTCAACATTTCAGAGCATGAGGACCTGTTTTTTCACATATTTGATAGATCATGTGAAGGAGTATTTTGGCTGGATTTGGAAAAAGTGTAGAGTTGCTGAGAGACTCCTCTATCATACTAAGTGTTTTTCGGGCCATGAGTACATGGATGGCTTCGATGAAAACCATATTACTAGAAAAGGACTGAGTCACAACATGAAAAGCTAAATGAAGATTCACCGAAAGTCATTGAACATGTGATATTAAAGGCTAGAGTCTTAAGTTTGAAGTCCATGATTGACATTGGTGCGACAAGCAGCATAGATAAAAAAGACAGAAGCATCAAGCGGCAATGGAGAAGTTTGAGAGGAGCTAAAGAATCAAGGAAACAAAGACGAGCCAAAGATTGATCTGGTCGAAGTGAAGAAGGCATTCTCGAAAGGAAGCCGCAAGCCCACAAACAACCAGCGTACCAAGCCCATCAAAAGACAAGCCTGGATGAAGCCCAAATTGCCTGAAACACGCAAAGGAAAATTTCAACGAGAAGAAGAAAATAAGAACAAAGAATCATTTCTAAAATGTTAAAACAAGACAAAAATCACCTATTATTAGTAGTTATGTATTGCTAGACTGAACAACTACAAAATTATGGTTTGCGTAAGAACTTTTGAATGGATTTTCATATACGAAAGGGTAGAAGGAAGTGAGGAGTATCACTTCCAACATTCTAAAAAGAATATTCTTCAACCATTTTTCTCGGTCACAACATCATTTTCACCATGCGTACGAGTTTAATCACCAAATACCAACATCATCTGGAGGAATTGATCAGAAGGATCACAAATTGGGAGTTGTAGAACAAAATGGAAAGGCAGAGGAGAGTGAAGTAGGGATGAACGTGCGGTCTTAAGCAAGACTACGTTCTCACGACAAACCAACGACCAAAGGAGTTGCACCACGAATCGAGGAACTGAAGACAAGACTGAAGGATTGAAGGTTGGATTGCAGAAACCTTGAAATCGGAAAAGGAGACCAACAACTATATTACTATTTTTTGTAATAACCATATAGGTTCTAATATGTAGTCCAACAAGATGACATTATTATAATTTGTAGTAAGGGTAAAAACATAGTCTGCAAAGTGTGTTTTGTCGAGAATTTGTGGTTATGGTTGTATAAGAACCAAGCTAAGAAATGTGATGAAGGCTTATGGAGATGAGGCCAGGGAAGATACTCGTGTCCCTATAAGACCCTTTGTTCCTTACAAGAAATGTTTGATCCTTATATTGGGGTGATAGAGTAAACAAAAAATCTAGCTGCTCTGACCGTAGGTGAACTGGTTATAGCCTTGCAGTCTCAGGAATCAAGGCTTGATGATTTAAATGGTGGGAATCTAGAGGGAAATTTTGAAGCTAAGCTTAAAGGTCTTAAGGTCAGACAAAAGGCTGAGACAAGCAAGAGAGTTTTCGGTAGACCTGACCAGAAACTCAAAGGAAAAAGTGGTGTAGAATATGCAAGAAAGACAACCATTTTGATACACAATGTTATTTCAAGAACAATTAAGAGAGATAAAAAAGATCCAACACTTTTAAAACCAAGAAGGAATGCTAGACTTGTGGGAAACTTGAAGATAACTCCATGTTTACTGCTTCTCACTTGGTTCATCAAAATTTTTAAGATGATGTGTGGTTGATAAATAGTGGAGCCACAAACCACATGACGAGAAAGGAGAAATTCTGTACCACTCTGGAGAGATCCTTTAATTTACCCATAAGATTAGAAAATGGGGCTACTTTGGTTACTGCAGGCAAGGAAATATTGAAGTATTGACAAAGAAAGGCAAAAGGACAATCGAGGATGTCTTCTTGGTTCCAGGTTTAGACAAAAATCTACTAAGTGTACCTCAAATGGTGAGAAATGGGTATCATGTGGAATTTACAGAAGAGAAATGCATTATCAGAGACAAGTGTGGAGGAACGGTAGCAGACGTGCTATAGAGAGAGCAAGGATGGCTTCTAAAATATATGTATTTGATCTATTACATAGAAGATTTGTGAATGCTGGGTTACACAACCTACAGAAGATGCAAAACAGAGAAATGGTTTAGGGATTACCTAAGTTTAAAGTGATAAAGGAGGTGTGTGCGGCATGTGTACAAGGGAAACAAACGAGAGAACATTTTATGAAACTCTCCGAAGAAAAGTTCAAGGAGATCTTGACCTTCACTGATGATTATTCCCACATGCTATGGGTATACTTTCTAAGGCTCAAGTCTGACACATTCGCCACATTTAAGAAGTTTAAATCACTAGTAAAAGACTCAATTAGAAAAGAAGTTAAAGAAATAAAGATTAGACCGAGGTAGAAAGTTTAACTCAAAAGAGTTTACTGAGTTTTTAGAAGAACATGGCATACAAAGGCAACTAAGTGTTGCGTACTCTCCACAATAAAATGTAGTGGAAGAGAGCAAAATAAAAATCTCATGGATATGACTAGAAGCATGCTAAAAGACAAAAGTTTGCCACATAAATTTTGGGCAAAGGGAGTGTTCACTTCAGCATACCTTTAGAACATAATACCAACAAGAACATTGCAAGACAAGATACCATTGGAGGTCTTGAATGGTTACAAACCATCTGTGAATCATCTTCGAGTATTTGGATGTCTTTTTCATGTATTGGTACCATCACAGCAGAAGAAGAAGTTTGATGCAAGGTTTGAGAAATGTATATTTGTTGGATATATCAGCATGATCAAGGGTTACAAAGTGTATAAGTTGACTTCTGGAAGAGTTGATGTGACAAGAGATGTTGTGTTTGAGGAGAATACGAGATGGAATGGGAGACACAAATTGAAACTAAAGAACAATTTCTGATCCCCCAATTACATTCCTAGAGGAGTTATACATTGGGAGGCAACACAACAACCTCAAACTACATCTGCAGCACCACTACAAGGATAGAGTTCAAGAGGGAGTCAGAGAGCACTACCTCAATTCTCACCCCTTCCTTTCAGACTCAGCCAATTCGAGTCCGAAAAGAGGGAAAACAGAGGCACTAGTGGCAGTTCTTCACAAGAGGATAAAAATGAAAAGATTAAATGATATATATATATATATATATGGAGATGCAGAACCAAGAAGTGAAGAATCATACCAGAGTTATGAATGTTATTACCTTACAGTGGAGGAATCTACAACATTTGAAGACTTTGTAACCGAAAAGGAATGGAGAGATGAAATGGATGCAGAATATGGAGATGATAAGCAAGAATGATATTTGGGAGCTCACTGATCTACCTGAAAACCCAGAAGGTAATCAGTGTAAAATGGATTAACAAGATAAAGATTGATGAGAATGGTCAAGTTTCGAAACTGAAAGCAAGACTGGTAGCTCGAGGTTTCACTCAGACATATGGGTTGTATTATGTAGAAACATTTGCACCTGTATCAAGACATGATACCATCAGAACCTTGATTGTAGTAGTCTTGTGGTAAAACTGGATTCGTAGGACGTTTGTCTTATCGTTAGAACCCAAGTCTTTTATTTACTTTCAGTATTTCATTCTTCATCCATATTCGTTCGTTAGCAAGTTTGATTCCTAGTTCGAGTTTAGATAGTGTTGCGTAGTCTCTGTGGGATCGACACCTAAAATACTACACACGTGCCGTGCACTTGCAGGTAGTTTAGGTTATTTATTTAACTCTGATAACGCATCACCCGAGCCATCGAAAGAGTATCAAAGTCGATGCACTCATATCGATTTTAGATCATGCATTTTAGGCATTATTTCTATCGACAGCGGAGTGTTAGTGTGCGCTCTTAATCTGCAAATAAGCTCGATCTCATACGAGATAGTAATCCTCATAGAAAGGTGAAGTAAAGCATCATCTACACGAAGTATGACCATTTGGATAGAGAGAATAAACGATAAACTAGCCTAGCAACCTCGTCTAAATCCCCCACAAGCAACACTAGGATTCCCAAAGAACTACGACCTATTTTTTTCAGCCGACTAATAAGCTCTAACGCTTAGGGAAAACCTAGATCAAACATGCAAAATCTCACGGAAAAGGCAAACTTCTTAAGCATCTTAGGTTCAGGGTTCATCTCAAAACGTGGCACCGGACAAGTGCTTGGGACGACTCTGACTCACGAAAGCAAAAACAAACTAAAAACCACAAAAATAGCCTAAAAACTACAAATTCAAAGGGAAGATGAAAGAAAATGAAACGAAATCACCTGACAAACGTGAGCTGCTCCCACAGACTTGAATCGAACGGCGTCCTCGACGTGAAGCTCCGATGGAGGGTAAGGGAAGTGAAGCACATTTGTGGTGGTATTTTTTTGTTTTTCTTTTGTTTTTTTTACCGAAAATGAATAGTCGAGTCTCAAACTAAAAACTAAAAAAAAAGCACACAGCTGGGTTGCCTCCCAGAAAGTGCTTATTTAACGTCTTTAAGCTTTGACGTCTCCATTCCTCATGCGTGCACGACTGGTGGATCGGAAAGGGAAATGGAGTTTCCACTTTCGATCAGTTGAGCAGCTTGGTAGAGTTTTAGCCGCTGTCCATTAGCCTTGAACGTCTCACCCATCTCGCTCCAAAGTTCCACTTCTCCATGTGTGAAGACTTCTCGTACCTGAAAAGGATAAAATCAACGAGAACGTAGGTTTCCCGAGAAAAGCATAGGACGAGAATTGAAAAATGGAACGAAATAACTTGATTGGAAGTCATGAGGTGGAGTCTTCTCATCGTGCCATCCCTTAGTCATTGCATCTCTCTTTGGCACGTCATGCACGGGATTCACTCGTTCGCTGCCCGAGGTTGGATTAATGATACCTGCATTGAAAAGTTTTATGACATCTTTTTCCATTACCTCGTGCAAGTGCGGGTGCAGCCTCCTTTGAGTTTCGGTGGGAGGTTCTTGGCTGTCTTCCGTATAATTTCCGCGCATACACATTAAAAGGCTGACTCCCCTATGCTTCTTTACGCGTGTGGTTTGTTTTCTCATCTCATCTGCACTCATGTTAGCATTCAAAACAGCAGGGTATATTTTATCGCAATCAACGTACTCATACCGAAAAGAAGACGGAGGTGGCTCGGCATCAAGTTTGGACGTCTTCTCCGCTGCGAAACCAGTGTGCATCTCGTGCGGTATCTCCTCACATGGGGCGTCTCCTAGTGCTTCAATAGCACTCATGAATTTTGTGTACGCCTCAGCTCCTTCGTCCGCAAATCTTGCATTATCGCAAACTCGTGTAAAATACCATACAGGAGAATCGAGCATACTCACTTGATCAAGCGTGTCTTTTGATAACTCGTCCAGCGAATCAACTCTAAGGCAAGACTCCTTGGATAAGGGTCCGTTCATGGGGCTGGACAGGTTGAATTCGATCGTCTTATCTCCGACACGTAAGGACAGCTTTCATTGTTGTACGTCTATCAAGGCACCTGCAGTAGCTAATAACGGTCTACCAAGAATAATAGGTGTCCTAGCATCTTCCTTTATCTCAAGTACAACAAAATCAGTGGGATTGCAAAGCTTACCTACCATGGTGAGAACGTTTTCAACAATTCCCACTGGATATCTTACCGAACGATCCGCGATGCGTAGAGACATCTTTGTAGGTTTCAGATTCCCGAAGTCCATCCGCTAAAAAACTGAGTGTGGCATGATGCTCACGCTTGCTCCTAAATCACACAAAGCATTATCAATATCGAGATTACCTATTTTGCACGGAATGGAGAAGCTTCCGGGGTCCTTCAACTTTGGTGGGAGCTTGTTTTGAAGGATAGCGCTGCATTCC
>CM071864.1:31636524-31646949 GCA_036759665.1 Gynandropsis gynandra | reverse complement strand
ACATCTATGACATTAGATGTCTAGTGGGAGGGATCAATTAGTTTTTGTAAACGCCTGGACTACCCGGGGGACATAAACTTAATTGATATCCGACCATGAGCTGAAGGATGAACCCAACTATATCAATAGGAACGATCTGACTACCAGGTGACTATGTGATATAGAGCCATATTAAAATCAACCTCTTTAATATGCTTAAGAAACAACTTGACTACCAGGGGGCTTATGCATGATTAGTTCAGGAAATATTAGTGAAAGAAATACGATTTCTGAATACTATTGTTGTATTAATCAGTAAAATAATCATTTAGATGAAAAGTCCATATCTATTTGATTAAATAAGTGTTCAAATAAATGCTGAAATTTTTCCTTCTAGATTTCCCGAAGAATGTCTTCAATTTCCCAACGTGCCATTCTCGATGTCCACAAAAATATTGGGGAAAATTTTGATGATTGGTACCGCAACCTCAAAATCGTCCTCAAGCAGGAGAAGCTACTCGATGCGATCGAGAATCCTATCAAGGAATCTCCTACTGATGATGATGATGATGGCTTGCTCGCTTGGATAAAGAAAAAGAATGACCTTGACACTGCAAAGTGTATCATCCTAGCCTCAATGAGTTCAGAACTCTAGCACCAGCATGAGGATATTGATCCTAGCTCTATCATTGCACATCTAAAGAAGATGTATGGTGCACAGAGCCGAACGGCTAGATATCAGTTGTCGAAGGCTCTATTCAAATCCAGATTGTCTGTGAACTCTCTGGTGGGGCCCCATATTCGTAAGATGATCAGTCTTATTGAACAGCTTGTGAAGCTGGGGTGCACACTGGGCAAAGAGTTGTCTCAAGATTTGATCTTGCAGTCGTTACCTGAGACGTTCTCATTGTTCATTGTTAACTTTAACATGAACAAGATGGACATGGATCTGCATGAGATGCTGAACCAACTGATTGACTATGAAAGTCAGTCAATGTCCGAGATGTGTAAGGGATCTAGTGTCGTAATGATGGTCGGCTTTTCTTCCAAGAAGGGCAAGGGCAACAAAAGGCCCAAGAAGAACCCCCATGGGCCCAAGGGTGGTGTGACCAAACCCAAGGGCAAAAGGGGCAGATATGACCGAACTGATGCTGAGTGCTTCTTCTGTAAGAACCGGGGCATTGGAAGAGAAATTGTAAGGAATACCTTACATCTCTCAAAAGGAAAAGGGTAAGACCTACATGAAGAATGTTTTCATGATTGATTCTTCTACTTGGGTATTGGATACCGGTAGTAGTTTTAATATCTGCAATGCGTTACAGGGGTTGAGAATCAATAAAAGGTTGAAGAAAGGTGAAGTCAACCTACAAGTTGGAAATGGCGCAAGTGTTGCTGCTCTAGCCGTAGGATCTATTTCCCTTGTAATGCCTACGTGCAAGAACTTGTTGTTAGACGACTGTTATTATGTTCCTAAGTTTGTTTCGAACATAATATCTATTTCTATGCTTGATAGACGTGGATTTCGAACAGTTTTTAGTAATAACATTTGCTCTATTTATCATGGTGATGAATTTTGTGTGAATGGTTGTTTGCAACAAGGACTGTATATCTTACCTGATGTTAATGTAGAACAAATTAACATGCATGTTTCGGGCCTTAAGAGAAAAGTAGATGATCGTCAAAGACAGACGTATCTTTGGCATTATAGACTTGGTCATATCGGTGAGAAGAGGATAAACAGATTGCATAAAGATGGTCTTTTAGGCCATTTCGATTATGAATCTTATGCAACTTGTGAGTCCTGTCTCACTGGTAAGATGACCAAATCTCCGTTTAGTGGAACCGGGGAGAGAGCTACAGAACTCCTAGGACTGATACATACTGATGTATGTGGACCTATGAGAGTTCAAGCCAGGGGTGGATATTCGTACTTCATCACATTCACTGATGATATGTCGAGATATGGATTTGTGTTCTTGATGAAACACAAATCCGAATCTTTTGAAATGTTCAAGAGATGCCGCAGTGAAGTGGAGAAACAAACCGGAAAGAGTATCAAGGTGTTGAGATCTGACCGGGGCGGTGAATATCTTAGTCATGAATTTGTCGATTATCTAAGGCAAAATGGGATTTTGTCTCAGTGGACTTCTCCCGGAACACCACAACATAATGGTGTATCCGAACGGAGAAATCGAACCTTATTAGATATGGTGAGATCCATGATGGGGTTCACTGATCTTCCAATGAACTTATGGGCCTATGCTTTAGAAACAGCTGCCTATTTGCTAAACAAAGTTCCCACCAAAGCAGTCTCAAAGACATCATATGAGATATGGAAAGGACGTAAGCCAAACCTGAGGCACATCAAGGTTTGGGGGTGTCCGGCCTTCGTTAAGAGACTTCAGCCAGACAAGCTTGATGCTAGGTCTGACAGATGTAGGTTCATAGGTTATCCCAAGGAAACTATGGGATATTATTTCTACCACCCGTCTGAACACAAAGTGTTTGTGGCCAAAACGAATGAGCGTTCTTGGCTGAGTGATATAGTGTTAGGCTCCGGCGCTTCATCTTCAAATGTTGAAGTGACAGTGCCCGTTCAGGAACAAGTTCAGGAACCTGTTCAGGAACCTGTTCAGGAACAAGCCCAACAAGATATCCCAGCGCAGGTTGAACCTGCTACACAGGCTTCCTTGAGAAGGTCAACACGTTCTTGACGTGCACCTGACAGACTTAATCTGATGGTGCAAGAGGATGTGGTCGGTCATAGAGATGACGACCCTTTGACTTTCCAAGAGGCTATACAAGGCCCTGATTCTAAGAAATGGTGGAAAGCCATGGAATCCGAGATGGAATCTGTGAAGATCAACAAAGTATGGACTTTGGTCGATCTTTCACAAGCTTCCATACCGATAGGTTGTAAATGGGTTAACAAGAGGAAGATTGGAGCGGACGGGCAGGTAGAGACCTACAAAGCACGTCTAGTTGCCAAGGGGTATAGCCAACGAGAAGGTATTGACTATGAAGAAACGTTCTCCCCTGTGGCAATGCTCAAATCTATTCGGATTCTGCTTGCGATAGCGGCATTCCATGACTATGAGATTTGGCAGATGGACGTGAAAACAGCTTTTCTTAACGGAGAGCTCCAGGAAGAAGTCTTCATGACTCAACCTGAGGGTTTCACGTTGCCAAATCAAAGTCATATGGTATGCAAGCTTCAGAGATCCATTTATGGACTCAAGCAAGCTTCTCGAACCTGGAACATTCGCTTTAACAAGGCAGTTGAAGAGTTCAACTTTGTCAGATGCGAAGAAGAGCCTTGTGTGTACAAGAAGTTTAGTGGGAGCGCGGTTGTCTTCCTTGTGCTTTATGTGGATGACATATTGCTCATAGGGAATGACATTCCGGCGTTGCAAGAGACGAACTTCTGGTTATCCGAACAGTTCTCCAAGAGAGGCTATCTACCGATAGGCACTGGAATTACTCTCTCCAAAGAGGATTGTCCTCAGACACAAGAAGAGAGAGAACGCATGAGTAGGATCCCATACGCTAGCGCAGTGGGAGCCATCATGTATTCCATGACATGTACGAGGCCTGATGTAGCCTTCGCGCTGAGTGTAGCGAGTCGGTACCAGACAGATCCCGGTGAGGAACATTGGAAATTGGTGAAAACCATTCTCAAGTACTTGAGAAGGACTAGAGACCAATTCCTCGTTTATGGAGATTCTAACTTAGAGTTAGAAGGGTTCACAGATGCCAGCTTTATGTCTGATAAGGACGATAGCAGATCGACATCGGGGTATGTCTTTTGTCTCAATGGGGGTACAGTGTGTTGCAAAAGTTCCAAGCAAGCTACTGTAGCTGATTCGGTTACTGAAGCAGAATACATAGCGGCTTGCGAAGCTGCTAAGGAAGCGGTCTGGATGAGAAAGTTCATAACTGAACTTGGTGTGGTGCCTTCGATAAAGGAACCAGTTCCTTTATTATGTGATAATACCGGGGCAATAGCCCAGGCGAAGGAAACAAGATCTCATAGAAGATCAAAGCATGTTCTCCGGAAGTACCATCTGATAAGGGAAATCGTTGAACGTGGGGACGTTCAAATCCAGAAGGTAGAAGGAAAAGAGAATGCAGCAGATCCGCTCACAAAGGCGCTTGGTTCAAATGAGTTTGACAAGCACAAGTTGAAGATTGGATTGAAAGACATGGCATGCTGGAATTAGTTCTAGGAATAGTACAACTGTTGTAACTATTTAAGAGCTATTTTATGTCTTGTATTTTGAACACTTATAAATAAATGAAATGGCATTATTTTATCATTTTGAGAATGGCATTATTATATCATTTGATGATATTTGTAAATATATATGTGTATATATTTTCATAGCTAGTATGATAGAGTCCATGATTAAGTTTAGAAACTTGTCATCATGATAGAGATCATGATAAAGAGAGTCAAGTTTTGGTAAAACTTAATCTAAATCGTTCTTGATCATAGGATAACTAATTGGACGTTAGTATTCGGATAGATCAAGATGGATGTGATGGTTTCTATTTGATAGAAATTAGTAGATCTCTTTTACTAAATCACATGCATGGATGATGCACATAGAGATGTGATCACTGAACTGACCCTAAGGGAGAATTCCTAATGGTTACATTACCTTTGAACTGTCAATAGGAATTTCTTTGGAAGGATTGGAATATTATAATTTCCTTAAACCTGAGATCAACATGGTAACTGGCAAGTTATCTACCATTTTTTTATTCTGGACACCTTATGTCTTGGGATATAAGTTGAAAGGATATTGGGAATATTAGATACTTGTGCAGTTAGTGATTGATCAAGATGGAATCCATCAACTCTAGGTAAAGAGTTTGAGCTCTATGTTGTCAGCAACATAATGACTGAAAAGACCTTGGCCAGGGCATTTGAATGAGAGAAGAAAGGAGTTTCTTGCGATCATTCACCAGTCAGTTATGTTAGGCATGAAACATAGTTGATAATCTATTAGGACTTGACAGTTAGACCATGTCCTAGGATTATCCGGAGCTGTAAAGACGGAGGGAAATAATAATATTATCCTTTACCATGGTTCTACAGAGTAAGGATGTTATTTCACACTATCTGGCTGTTGAGGAGTGTTCTTAGATGCCAACCTTGATTAGTTAATTAGTAAGACTAATTGACTACCAGTTTAGTGATGAACCTACGAGGTCACACGCATACGAGTGTCTCAGTATTTGCTTATGATTGTTAGACAATCAGTGTGGGATACAGTTATATTCATCCGCTAGCACCGAAGAATATAATTGTATTTGATTTTTCTTTCGGGTTAGTACATAAGATGTACATGCAAATATGTGTATGGAGATACATGTATTTCGACTATTTGAAATATTATGTAAAGGCAAGTGGGAGATTGAAAGTCCTATGCCTAATATGTAATATTCAATAGTTATGGGTTTAAGTCGTAAATATTAAAGAGTTAATAATTATAAATAAACGTATTACGAGGTTTCGTAAACATACTATTCTAAACCTAGAAACCCTAGCCGTTAGAAAAGAAAAACCCAAAGAACGAAAAACAGTTTTCGTTCTTCCGAATCCCGCATCAAAGCAATCCCGATCTCGGCGTGGATACGCGTAGAGGGGTTGTACCATCAAGCCTCACATCCGATCATCAAGTTCAACGCTACAGGTACCCTGAAATTGTTTCTGTATTTGTTCATCGTTGAAATCTGTAAAAAACTAATCCGAACATGATTAGATCTAAAATTCGGGTTGATAAAACACGTTTCCGCAAATTGAAATCAACCCTACAATAACAACTCGTTTTCATTCTGAACAAACATTAAGACTAACAATTCAATTCTAGCGTCATGATATAAGCTCTGCTTCTAGATTGGATAGGAATCCAAGAAGGTTTAAAACTTTAGGCTCGAAGCATGAATAAACTTTCTTAGAAGTGTGAAACACCAAAAGAATCGAAATGGGCTTGGTTTGCTTTCCTTGCTGTTGTGATTGTTTGGTGGATCATAAAAGACCAATAAGGGCATGAGAGGCCCTTAGATAAAGTAAAAAAACTCCAATATAATTCTTGGAACATAGAGGAAAAGGATGAGACATTTTAGCTAAAACAAAGAACTATAAATACAAGTTTTTATTTAATCTAAAGGTGCACAATGAAATTCAAGGCCCGAGCTTTTATAGGTGCTTGTTGAGCTTATTCTAAGGCAAGAAATCAAGATTAAATGATAGGAGGAATCATTCCCAAATCGCTAGATCAACAAAGAGGATATAAAATCAAATCTTCTGACGTTGGAATGGAAAAAGGAAAGGTTTGGAAAATCTTGAGTTTTGTTTTTATGTAGTAGTTCCTCAACGCTATTACCAAAAAGATTAATTGATGGTCGAGTTCACACAAGGAAAGTGTGTTTTTTGGCTAATTGCATAGATAGTTTTCCATTATAGTTAAATCTTGGTCTCCTTTGGATTAATCTCTTTAGGCTCGTGTTTGGTCATGTTTTCGTGTGATTGGTACCTCGGATAAGATCAAAATTTTAAGCTCCTGAGTTGTCTCAATCCTTCTTAAACTTTTGGCACCTTTATCAAAAGGAGACAAGTCAGCCACGTTGAAAGAAGTTGAGGCATCATACTCACCGGGTAACTCATGATGTAGTCATTGTTGTTGATCTTTTTCAACACATGGAACAATCCATCTCCTTGTGATGCTAATTTAGATCCTCGCTTGTTGGCTTGTTTCTCATCTTGTTTGGTTCGCCAAATAATGTTGTCTTGTATCTTTTGATGATGTTTCTTCATGGTTTCTGCCTTCTTTTCTCCATCACCATTCATAATCTCGTTGTGTGGTAACTGGAAAAAAACCATTGGTGTAATTGGATTGAAGGCATAAACCACTTCGAACGATGAATGCTTCGTTGTCAAATGTGGATCTTCTTGCGGTGTTTGTTGATTTGTTTCTCATGTTGTTCAGTTTTCTGAACAATGTTCTCTCGTGTCTTTTGATGGTGTTTGTTCATGGTTTCTGCCTTCTTTTCTCCATGAAGATTCAAATCTCATTGTGTGGTAAGGAAAAAATCGACTGGCATGATCAGATTAAAGCCATAGACAAATTCAAATGGTGATGTTTTGTTATCTAATATGGGGCTCAAGTGTTGGGGAACTTGAGACATGGTAAAATACAAGCCAATTATTAAGACTCTTCCCAATGGTTGCTCTAACTATGGGCTCCAATGTTTAGTTTATTACCTCAATTTGGCCATCCAGTTATGGGTAACATGTTGTGGAGGACAAGAACTTCATTCATAGATTTCTCTGAAGTGTCTTCCAAAACTAGCTCACAAATATTGATGCGTTATCAGAGTTAAATAAAATAACCTAAACTACCCGCAAGTGCACGGCACGTGTGTAGTATTTTAGGTGTCGATCCCACAGAGACTACGAAACACTACCTAAACTCGATCTAGGAATCAAACTTGCTAACGAAAAGATGTGGATGAAGAATGAAATACTGAATGTAAATAAACTACTCGGGTTCTAACAATAAGACAAACGTCCTAGGAAACCGGTTTCACCACAAGACTACCGAAACCAACGATCAACCTATCTATCATGCAATCCCAGTTACAGTTAAAGCAGGCGGATGATCCTAATATGATATCTACCCTCTCTCGAAGCTTAGACACGTGATCTAGACAAGCTGCCCCCTACTTTCGTTTTCGTGACCTTGAACTAAACCCATAGGCTTTATGATTCATCCGTTCACCCTCAACCGTTGCTACCCTACTTTCGTGGCCTAACCTCGGCTATTCTAAACCTGATCTTCTAGGACTAGAATTCTCCTTTCGGTCCTTCTCCTAATCTCTAATACATGTATCTACGTGGCCTTTGTAAACACAAGTAAATTATAGCACTCAGATAAAGATAAAGAAAACTAAAACGGGAAAATGCATTCAAAATAGATCAAAAGTGGTTCCGGGATAGCCAAGGGCTAATCCCTTCTCCTAGAACAAGAACAATACTCGCTCATGCGTCTGTAAACAAACATAAACAAAGTAGAAAGTCTAAGGAACATCAAAACCAAACGAAACCGAAGTGTCGGGGCTTGATCTCCAATGCTCCTCGCTTATCTCCTCGCAAGAATCTGCTCTAACTTCGCTGAATTCTTCTCCTCTGTATGCTTGCTGTAATGACGTCTTTTTGCCTCCTTTTAAGCCTCCTAAGTCGGTCCAATTGTTGCCTAAATTGCCCCACGAGTTCCCTTATGTTTTAAGTTAAGTTTACTTAAGTTTTGAGAGGTTTCGGGCCGCTACCCGCTCGGGTAATGAGTGTACCCGCTCGGGTGCGGCTAGGGCAGTTCGTGCGCGTCCTGTGGTGCTGGAATGGTGCCCGATCGGGCATGGCATGTGTGCCCGCTCGGGCACAAGGCAAAATGGTCCTAAATGCTTGCCCGAGTCGTGCTAAATGGTCCACACAATTGGCCGTAGGTTTTGCCCGATCGTGCAAGGGTTGTGCCCGACCGGGTGAGGCTTTTCCATGCTCAATCTCGTCCCGTTTGTCCCGTGATGATCCCCAAAGTTGCTCCTTAGCTCCGTGCATGTTCCTTTAGCTCCAAAATAGTCCAAATACGCGTAAAAACCTGTAAGAACATGAAAAGCACGAAAGCAAGTAAAACGGATACGGAATCATACGTAAAACATCACATATGTATCAAAAACGTCTCCTAAATCGTGCAAGAAATACGTATGAAAACGAGATGATCAAAATCCCCCAGACTTGAATGTTTGCTTGTCCCTAAGCAAACGTAAACGTGGAATACATGGGGTATGAAAATACGAGAATCCCCCTTCTCCTAGAGATACCGCTAAAGCGAGCCTAACCGATCAACTAGCATATTGTGAGCAAATTCGGCCTACTCGAGTTTTCAGCCTTAATCCTAGGTCCACCACGGTTACCCATAAGAAAGTAAATCAAAGGAGACTAGACACACTACCGTAACTCCCTCCACCAGAAAAGACTTCAGACTATGCTAAACCTAGGTCAACCGAGGATACTTGTTTCTTTCTTTCCGAGCTTCTTCTTTTTTTCTTTTTCTTTTTCTTCTTTTTGTTTTTCTTTTTATGAATTTTTTCTTTTTTTTTCTTTTGTTTTCTTTTATTTTTCCATTTTTCTTTTCTTTTCTTTTCTTCTTTTTCTTTGCATACACACTAGGCTTCTAGGACGTCGGATTTGAAGGGATCCAGCCTCTACTTAGACCCAGACTACCGATGACGGTATACTCATGCATCTCGTGTAAGAGTGCAGCGGAGTAGGTGGCTTTTTGTGCCTTGCCCTTAGGACGTAGAAAGATGATCGCCAACCCACCACTTAGACCCGAGCCACCGAAGGAGTAACAAGGTCGATGCACTCATATCGATTTTTGATCATGCTTATTAGGCACTATTTCTATCGACAGCGGAGTGTTAGTGTGTGCTTTTCAATCTGCAAAACAAGCTCGATTTTATATGATCCAATGATCCTCAATGTAACCAAAGTAAAGTGTCGTCTACACGAAGTATGACCATCTGGGTAGAGAAAATAAACGACAGACCAGCCTAGCAACCTCGTCTAAACATCCCCACAAGTAACACTAGGATTCCCAAGAACTACGACCTATTGTTTTTCAGCCGACTAATAAGCTCTAACGCATAGGAAAACCTAGCTCAATAATGCAAAGTCGGGAAAAGGTTAACTTCTTAAGCATCCTAGGCTCAGGGTTCATCTCAAAACGTGGCACCGGACAAGTGCCTTGGGACGACTCTGACTCAATGAAAACAGAAACAAACTAAAAATCGCAAAAATAACCTAAAAACTAAAAAGTCAAAAGAAAATGGAACGAAATCACCTGACAAAAGTGAGCTGCTCCCCCAGACTTGAACTGAACGGCGTCCCCGACGTGAAGCTCCGATGGAGGATGAAGGAAGTGAAGCACGTTTGTGGTGTTATTTTTTTATGAAAAATAAATAACCGAGTCTTTAACCTAAAAACTAAGAAAAATAAAAGCAAACAGCTGGGTTGCCTCCCAGAAAATGCTTTATTTAACGTCAGAAAGCTTTGACGTCTCCATTCCTCATGTGTGCGCGACGGGTAGATCGGAAAGGGAAATGGAGTTTCCACTTTCGATCGGTTGAGCGGCTTGGTAGAGCTTAAGCCGCTGTCCATTGGCGTTGAACGTGCCACCTGCATCACTCCTTAGTTCAACATCTCGTACCTGAAAAGGATCATACCAACAAGGTAGTAGGTTGCTCGATAAAGACTTAGGTCGAGAATTAGAAAGTGGAACGAAATCACCTGATTGGAAGTCATGAGGTAGGGTCTTCTTATCGTGCCATCCCTTAGGCACATCATGCACGGGGTTCACTTGCTCGCTGTCCGAGGTTGGATAA
>CM071864.1:31615830-31631388 GCA_036759665.1 Gynandropsis gynandra | reverse complement strand
AGGGATGGCACGACAAGAAGACCCTACCTCATGACTTCCAATCAGGTGATTTCGTTCCACTTTCTAATTCTCGACCTAAGTCTTTATCGGGCAACCTACTGCCTTATTGGTCTGATCCTTTTCAGGTACGAGACGTGGAACTATGGAGTGATGCGGGTGACACGTTCAACGCCAAAGGACAGCGGCTTAAGCTCTACCAAGCCGCTCGACCGATCGAAAGTGGAAACTCCATTTCCCTTTCCGATCCACCCATCGCGCACGCATGAGGAATGGAGACGTCAAAGCTTTATGACGTTAAATAAAGCACTTTCTGGGAGGCAACCCAGCTGTTTACTTTTAAATTTTTTTAGTTTTTAGGATTAAGACTCGGTTATTTAATTTCCATAAAAAAATATAATAATAATAACACCACAAACGTGCTTCACTTCCTTCATCCTCCATCGGAGCTTCACGTCGAGGACGCCGTTCAATTCAAGTCTGGGGGGAGCAGTTCACGTTTGTCAGGTGATTTCGTTTCACTTTCTTTTGATTTTTAGTTTTTAGGTTATATTTGCGATTTTTAGTTCGTTTTTGTTTTCATTGAGTCAGAGTCGTCCCAAGGCACTTGTCCGGTGCCACGTTTTGAGATGAACCATGAACTTAGGAATGCTTAAGAGGTTGACCTTTTCCGTTAGACTTTGCATGATTGAGCTAGGTTTTCCTATGCGCTAGAGCTTATTAGTCGGCTGAAAAAACAATAGGTCGTAGTTCTTGGGAATCCTAGTGTTACTTGTGGGGAGGTTTAGACGAGTTTGCTAGGCTAGTTTATCGTTTATTCTTTCTACCCAGATGGTTATACTTCGTGTAGACAACGCTTTACTTTTGTCATATTGAGGATTACTGGATCATATAAAATCGAGCTTATTTTGCACATTAAAAATCACACACTAACACTCCGCTGTCGATAGAAATAGTGCCTAATAAGCATGATCAAAAATCGATATGAGTGCATCGACCTTGTTACTCCTTCGGTGGCTCGGGTCTAAGTGGTGGGTTGGCGATCATCTTTCTACGTCCTATGGGCAGGGCACAAAAAGCCGCCTACTCCGCTGCGCTCTTACACGAGATGCATGAGTATACCGTCATCGGTAGTCTGGGTCTAAGTAGAGGTTGGATCCCTTCAAATCCGACGTCCTAGAAGCCTAGTGTGTATGCAAAGAAAAAAGAAGAAAAGAAAAGAAAAGAAAATGGAAAAGAAAAATAAAAAGGAAACAAAATAAAAAAAGAAAAAGTCATAAAAAGAAAATAAAAAGAAGAAAAAGAAAAAAGAAAAGAAAAAGAGAAAGAAGCTCGGAAAGAAAGAAACAAGTATCATCGGTTGATCTAGGTTTAGAAAAGAAAAAGAAAAAAAAAAGAAGCAAGAAAGAAGCTCGGAAAGAAAGAAACAAGTATCCTCGGTTGACCTAGGTTTAGCATAGTCTGAAGTCTTGTCTGGTGTAGGGAGTTACGGTAGCGTGTCTAGTCTCCTTTGATTTACTTTCTCATGGGTAACCGTGATGGACCTAGGATTAAGGCTGAAAACTCGATTAGGCCGAATTTGCTCTCGACATGTTAGTTGATCGGTTAGGTTCGCTTTAGCGGTATTTCTAGGAGAAGGGGAATTCTCGTATTTTTAATACCCATTGTATTCCACGTTTACGTTTGCTTAGGGACAAGCAAACATTCAAGTCTGGGGGATTTTGATCATCTCGTTTTCATACGTATTCCTTGCACAATTTAGGAGACGTTTTTTATACATATGCGATGTTTTACGTATGATTCTGTATCCGTTTTACTTGCTTTCGTGCTTTTCATGTTCTTACAGGTCTTTACGCGTATTTGGACCATTTTGGAGCTAAAGGAACATGCACGGAGCTAAGGAGCAACTTCGGGGATCATCACGGGACAAACGGGACGAGATTGAGCATGGAAAAGCCTCACCCGGTCGGGCACAACCCTTGCACGATCGGGCAAAACCTACGGCCAATTGTGTGGACCATTTAGCACGACTTGGGCAAGCATGCCCGACCATTTTGCCTTGTGCCCTAGCGGGCACACATGCCATGCCCGATCGGGCATCATTCCAGCCACAAGACGCGCACGAGTTACCCTAGCCGTGCCCGAGCGGGCACACTCATCGCCCGAGCGGGTCGCGGCCCGTAACTGCTCAAAACTTAAGTAACCTTAACTTAAAACATAAGGGAACTCGTGGGGCAATTAGGCAACAATTGGACCGACTTAGGAGGCTTAAAAGGAGGCAAATAGACGTCATTACAGGAAGCTTACAGAGGAGAACAATTCAGCGAAGATAGAGCAGATTCTTGCGAGGAGATAAGCAAGGAGCATTGGAGATCAAGCACCACCACTTCGGTTTTGTTTGGTTTTTATGTTCCTTAGACTTTCTACTATGTTTATGTTTCTTTACAGACGCATGAGCGAGTAGTTTGTTTGTTCTAGGAGAAGGGATTAGCCCTTGGCTATCCCGAGACCGCTTTTGATCTATTTTGAATGCATCTTCCCGTTTTACTTCATCTATTCTTTATTTGAGTGCTATAATTTACTTGTGTTTACAAAGGCCACGTAAATACATGTGTTAGAGATTAGGAGAAGGACCGAAAGGAGAATTCTAATCCTAGAAAGTCAGGTTTAGAAAAACCGAGGTTAGGCCACGAAAGTAGGGTAACAACGATTGAGGGTGAACGGGCGAATCACAGAGTTTATGGGTTTAGTTCAAGGTGTCAGCCACGAAAGTAAGGGGCAGCTTGTCTAGATCACGTGTCTATGACTCGAGAGAGGGTAGATATCATATTAGGATCATCCGCCTTAGATAGCTCTAACTGGGATTGCATGATAGATAGGTTGGTCGTCGGTTTCGGTAGTCTTGTGGTGAAACCGGATTCCTAGGACGTTTGTCTCATCGTTAGAACCCAAGAAGTTTAGTTAATTTCAGTATTTCATTCCTTATCCACATTCTTTCGTTAGCAAGTTTGATTCATAGTTCGGGTTTAGGTAGCGTTGCATAGTCTCTGTGGGATCGACACCTAAAATACTACACACGTGCCGTGCACTTGCGGGTAGATTAGGTTATATTTAACTCTGATACGCATCAAGTTTTTGGCGCCGTTGCCGGGGACTATTGTCAACGCGTCTTAGATTCGAACCTAGAGCCCTTCTTGCTTTGTTTTTTGTTTTTGTTTTTATTTTTGTTTTCTTTCCTTTCGTTCATTCTACGTAAATTGTTCTTTGTTTGTACTTTGCAGAACTTTCAGGTCGACAAAAGATGGATAACCAGAACGACAATGGACAGATGCAATTACAGGCTCCCCCACCACGTCGTCTAAGGGATTACGTGGTGCCGAACAGGAACAACGTGCAAACAGCCATAAGGATGCCTGCTGTTGCAAGAGAGCAATTCGAGATTAAGCCAGCAATGATAAATATGCTTTATCAGAAGCAATTCATGGGTGGAAACAATGACATGGAGTCTCTGAGGATGCAATCTTGCTGCGTCTTTTCCCTTTTTCAATTGGGGAAAAAGCGAAAACTGGGCTGCAATCACTCTCCGCGGGATCTATCACCACTTGGGATCAGCTCTGCACACTGTTCCTATCACGTTTCTTTCCTCCGAGCAAGACAATTCAGATGAGGGGGGAAATCACAACATTCAGATGCAGAGATGGAGAGACTATGTTTGAGGCGTGGGGTAGATTCAAGGATCTTCTACAGTCATGCCCACACCATGGACTTGAGCAGTGGTACGTTATCCAAACTTTTTATAACGGAATTTCAGATGAGCACCGCATGAGGTTGGATAACGCTGCCAGAGGATCATTCATGGATCTGAGCGTCGAGGAGGCATTTGAGCTGATTGATAACCTCGCCATGAACCACACCATGTGGTCAACCCCAAGAGGTATGCCTACTAGCACTCGTCGTTTATATGAGCCTAACCAGAATAGAACCATGGGTAATGCAGCGAATGCTATGTACTGTGCGAATTGCGGAGATACGGATCATGTAGCGTATCAATGCACAGTACATGAGGATTACGAACAGATGAATTATGCCCAGCAGCAAGGCAACACACAATTCGGGAACACCTACAACCCGAATTGGAGGAATCACCCGAACTTGTCATATCGAACAACTCAACCGGTGAAGTATTCGGGGTTTCCACAAAGGCAGAATAATTTCCAGCAAAACAACCAGCAATTCCAGCAAGCTCCGCAAGCTCCTCAACCTCCTCAAGCCTCTTCATCAAACCTTGAGGCGGTATTGCTCGAATTCATGAAGGAGCAGAAGCAGCAACAATCGATTCGAACCAAATTCGACGCGGATGTTGGGACAGCGATTAGTGAGCTTAAAACTCAAATGGAGTCTCTGAGCACTCATGTGAAGATGAAGCAGGAACAGCAACAACAGGAGTTTAGATCTCAGATGGAGTCTCTGAGCACTCATGTGAAGATGTTGGAAAACTCCATAGCACAACAGGCCGCCTCATCCTCTCGGAATCCCGAACAGCTTCCCGGTAAGCCCGATCTTAACCCGAAAGAATATGTGAATGCTATTTCGGTATGCAGCGATGATGAGGCTGAGAATTCGCCCTCAAATGAGCGAGGGGATGCTGCTGGTACGTCCATGGATAGAGGAAGAGGTAAGGTTGCGATTATGGAAGGAGTCGAACCAGATTTAGATAAGCCATACGTTGCTCCTCCGGCGTACGTACCTCCGATACCGTATCCGCGACGATTGGTAAGCAGTAAGAACCAAGAGAAAGTGGGATGTTGCCTAAATTTCCCCCACGAGTTCCCTTTGTTTTAAATTAAGTTTACTTAACTAAAAGGTAGTTTCTGGCCACTACCCGCTCGGGCATGGAGTGTGCCCGCTCGGGTGCGGTTAGGGCGAGTCGTGCGGATGTGTGGGCTGGAATGCATGCCCGATCGGGCATGGTATGTGTGCCCGCTCGGGCACAAGGCAAATGGTCGGGCATGACTATGCCCGGTCGTGCAAATGTGTCCACACAATTGGCCGTAGGTTTTGCTCGGTCGTGCAAGAGTTGTGCCCGACCGGGTGGAGGCTTTTCTTGCTCAATCTCGTCCCGTTTGTCCCGTGATGATCCTCGAAGTTGCTCCTTAGCTCCGTGCATGTCCTTTTAGCTCCAAAATGATCCAAATACGCGTAAAGACCTGTAAGAACATGAAAACACGAAAACAAGTAAAACGGAAACGGAATCATACGTAAAAAATCACATATGTGTCAAAAACGTATCCTAAATCGTACAAGAAATACGTATGAAAACGAGATGATCAAATATCATGTCTCTGTCTGATACTATGCTCCATGGTAATCTGTGTAGATGAATTACGTCCTTGAAGAAGAGGTATGACACATTTGTTACATCGTTCTCCTTGGCACAAAGTATGATGTGTGCCATCTTTGAGAACCTATCAACCACAACAAAGATAGAACCTTTATTTCGGATCTTTGGAAGATCGAGGACAATTTCCATAAAAATAATATTCCATGGTTGTATAGAGAGAGGTAAAGGAAGATATAAATCATGGGGTAAGTTCAGGGTTTTGCTTGGTGATCAAGACGAGAACCGATGTAGTGGGGAGGCTCACGTTTAGTTTTTTGAAGGCTTTGAAGCGTACTTATCTCCATTCAAAAAGTTTTATGTTCTTGATACCTACAATGAGGGGAGCAGATATGGTGCTGAAATATCGCACAAACCTCTCATGAAAGTTCACTAAGCCATGGAAACTCCTCACATTGCTAATCATCATTGGTGTTGGTCATTCTTCAGTAGCTTTTTATTATCATAATCTACTATTAATCCCTTCGACCTAAACCAAAAAGCAATGTAGGCTTTGGGAATAGGATTCTTGAGCCTATGAAGGTGATTGGGGCATAAGGAGAGTCCAAATGGCATGGCAAGGCATTAATAGAGCCCTTGTTTCATTTTCAATGTCGTCATCCTTATGCTTGCGGATTTGGTGATTTTCGTTCTTGAGATCAATCTTTGAAAAGATCATTCCTTCGCTTATCGAGCATGTCATCCAACCAAGGTATGAGATGTTGGTACTTGATGGTGATATTTTTTTATGATAGGACAATCTATACACACCCTCCAACATAACAAAAAAAAATCAGGAGTTACCTTACCAACAACATTAATTTCGGATTCCCCTCTTGCAGCCAAAGATCAAGCTTTCCTTTTTCCATTCCAACGACCAGGAGACTTGATTTTCCTTCCTCTTTGGTCATCTAGCCGTTTGGGAATGATTCCCATCCTTTAATCTTGTTTTGTCGCTTTAGAATAAGCCCAACAGCCACCTATAAAAGCATGAGCCTTATATTTTATTATGCACCATTAGATTAAATAAAAAACTTGCATTTATAGATAATGTTTTGTAGAAACTATCTCAGCCTATTCCTATATGTTTTGGGAACTCTAGGGGAGATTTTGGACTGTATCTATGGGCCTCTCATACCCTTAGTGGTTTCGTATGATCCACCGAACCATGACAACACCAAAGAAAGCAAACATAGCTCGTTTTGGTTCATTATGTATTTTTTCACACATCCTAAGAAAGTTTAGGCCTCTAAAGATGCTTCTAACATAAACATTTAACCCTTCTAAAACCCTTACCTTACAACCAAAGTTTGTATCATCTTTTGGTATCAGAGTCTGATTCAAGACTTTGATACGCTAAGTATCTGCAAATTTAGTTCATTATCGTTTCTTCTTTTGTTTTTTTTCGTGATGTTTGTTATTTTTCAGATTTAAACATAAGAGAAAAGGTTGATAGAAGAAGGAGATATCTAGAATCTAACACTGCAAGAAAATTAAAATTTGCGGACGGAATTTGCGGACTGAACGTATCGTCCCTAAATTTTGGGACGGATTAAGGACAAAAAATAAATCCGTCTGCAAATTTACGGACCGAAAAATAGTCCCTGAGTCGTCCGTGATTGCGGACGGATTTGAGACGGATTTAGAAGACGTTGCGGATTAGAGACCACGTCCGAGGATGTCCGCAATTTGGGGACGTAAATAGCGTCTGTCCGGAAATTATAAGGAATTTAGGGATGTATTCGGGACAGTTCGTCGAGAAATGTTTCTCTTAGTCTTAATTCGTCCTTAATCGGTCCAGAAATTATCTATTTAACCTCTCCTCTTTTCATCGTCGAGATCGAATATTTTCGTTTCTAGACAATGGATGTATAGAAGAATTGATCTGGAAACTCAAGGTGTATCGAAAGATATTATAGAAGAAGTTAGACAGTTTATGAGGATGGCAACAAATCAACAAGTTTATAGAGAGATCGGTAAGTTGGTTTGTCCATGTGTCAAATGCAAAAATGAAAAATTCGTTAATGAGAGAACCGTTTGGAATCATCTTTATTTAAGAGGGTTTACTCCAAATTATTTCATTTGGTTATCTCATGGAGAGAATATTGCACCACCGCCTAGTAATGTTGTGGAAAATTTTAGTACGGGTATTGTACATCATTAAGTGTTTGAGACTTCTCAAGAAGTAGGAGTGAACCTTTATGTAGAAATGGTGCAAAATGTATTCGGTAAAAGAAACGAAGATGAAAATATTGAAGAAGATCTGAATGAAGAAGCGAAAAGTTTTTTGAAATGTTAGAAAGTACTAGGCATCCACGTTATGATGGTTGTAGAAGTGGTCTCTTACGGTTGTCTCTATCTGCATGTTTGATGAATTTGAAGACTATAAATAATCTTTCTAAGAATTGCATTGATTCTATATCGCAATTAGTAAGAGATTATTTGCCCGAAGATATTAATTCAGTTGAGTCATATTATGAAACAAAGTAGATGATGAGATCATTGGGTTTATTGCCATATCAAAAGCTTGATGTTTTCCAAGACAACTGTATGATTTTTTGGAAAGAAACTTCAGATTTGAGCAATTTTCGATTTTGTGGAAAAGATCGGTTTATTTGTCAAGGAATGGAAAATCGGTTATGTTTCGTCGTATGTGGTATTTACCAATTACAGACATGACAAAAAGATTGTATCAATCTGAGAAGACCGCAAGCGACATGAGATGGCACGCTGAGCATTCAAGTCATGACAGAGAAATGTGCCATCCCTTAGATGGTGAGGCGTGGAAACACTTTAACAAGTATATCCTGATTTTGCAGCTGAGAGTCGAAACTTTTTTTAGGCCTTTGCACTGATGGTTTTAATCCATTCGGATCTCTAGGAGAAATTTTTTGTTGGGGCTAGTTATTATGACATCGTACAATTTACCACCAGATACATGTATGAAGCGTGAGTTTTTGTTCTTAACAATATTGATTCCCAGACCTAATCATCCGAAAAGAAGTTTGGATATATTTCTTCAACCACTGGTTGAAGAATTGAAAGAATTGTGGAACGGAGTTCCACATATGATGTTTCGAAACGATAGAATTTTATATACGAGGTGCTCTTATGTGGAGAATAAGTGATTTTCTAGCTTGTGGTATGCTATCTGGAAGGAAAACGCATGGTCGATTGGCTTGTTTATATTGCATGGGGGAAACAGATGCTTTTCAGTTGAAATATGGATGAAGACGAGTTGGTTTGATTGTCATTGTCGTTTTCTTCTTCATGATGATACATTACGACGCAACAAGAGGAATTTCAAAATGAATATAGTTGTTCGGAAATCTCCTCCACCAGTTTTAACCAGCGAATAGATTTTGTATGAACGACTTATTGCTTTAGGTATTCCTAGAAATATATATTGTGGAGGGAACAATCATTCGAGAATTGATGGTTATGGAATTACCCATAATTGGTACAAGAAGAGCATATTTTGGGATCTACTGTATTGGAAAAATCTGAAACACAATCTTGATGTCATGCACATAGAGAAAATTTTTTCGATAATATCATCAACACAATACTGTTTTGAGCTCACATAATGAGTTACATATAAATGACGACGATAAAGCTCCAGTTTTGATATTCAGATTGTCGAATGATGAGAAATTTAAATTGTTGAAATGGTTGAAGAAAGACGTGAAATTTCCTGATGGTTATGCGTTTAACATCGGTTGGTGCATCATTGTTCATGGAGGAAAGTTATCAGGGATGAAAAGTCACGATTGTCATGTATTCATGCAAAGACTACTTCCCATATGTTTTTCTGAATTGATGGATAAACATGCACACGAAACAATTGGAGGTATTTATTGTTATTTATATAGTATAATGATTAATAATTTACATATATTAATTGTTAAATAAATTAAATAATACTTTAATTTTCAGGTATTGGCATATTTTTTCGAGATTTATGTTTTGATGTTATGGAGTATATGACAGTTCATATACCACACAAAGCCACATTATGAGGTCAGTTCAATTTCGTTGGATGTATCCATTCGAGAGATTTATGTTTCATCTGTAGAAAAAAACCAAACAAAAAGCTCGTCGAGAGGGTTGAAATGTGGAACAATACATGAATGAGGAGATATTTTTCTTCACTTCTTACTACTTCGAGCCATATGTTCAAACGCAAAGTAGAAATCCAGACAGATTTTTTGATGGTGGTGTGACATTTTCATATCATGTACCAGATTTTTCAGATATATTTTGCGGAATTGGTCGAAATGCTGGTAAGGCAAAAGATCTATGACTATCACAACGAGATCTACACATCGTACATACATATGTTTTACTCAACTGTGAATATCTACGACCTTTTGAAAGGTAACATACTATAATTATGGATTCAATTGCGTATGTGTATTTTATTTGTAATATTTACATATTTTTTTAAGATTTTACAAGATGTTTGATGATGTATTGAAGAATACATATATGAATATTGATGAATCTCAATTCCAGGAACTTAAAGAAAGAGATTTTTCCACATGGATAAGGCAATATGTAAGTAAATGATAGATTAAATATTAATAAATTACTTTTGTATATAATATTCTGACGTTTTGTCGATGATTGTTTCCTCTCTGATGTAGATTGAGATCGACAATCACCCGTTGTGGCTACAAGATCATGTAAAAGGATCAATTGTAAAAGTTACGAGTTGGCCAATGTATTTTACACGTTGTTACAACATTCATAGTTACGAGCACGGAAAATTGAAGTCAACTATGAACTATGGTGTATGTGAGAAAGGTGAAAGCTATTGTGAATCGATCGACGAACCAGATTTTTATGGGATCTTTAAATAACTTTTGCAATTGGAATATCCAGGTATAATTACAAATCCAAAAAATTTCTTATCGATACCACGTATGATATTTTAGAATATATTGACTTATATTATCCATTTTTTTAGGTCACGTCAGCCTAAGAGTGATGTTATTTTTATGTATCGTAGTAGTTAACTCTACACGAAGATATGCAAAATACGAGCCTTTTATTCTTCCCTCACAAGCCGATCAAGTTTGTTATATTTCCTTTCCACATATGAGACTATCTTCAGCTTGGCGTTCCGCAATGAAGATTCTTTCAACGGGTAAATTGATCGACAACACAGAAGAATAACAATTGGTCATGCAACATCAAACCACCGAGATTGTTGATGTTGATGAAGTTACTGTTGAAGAACTCACACATGGTGAAGTCGAAGAAATTGAAACAAATGAAGATGAAGGGCCTGAAGAAAATGAATGGTCTAAGAAACATATATTCAGTTATATGTTTTTGTTTAGGTTAAGAAACACATATATTAAATTATATGTGTTTTTGAAATTATATTACAAATAATTAAATTTCAATTTAAAATTAAAACTTTTTAAAATAAATATTGAATTAAAACTTTATAGAATATTTTAATTTAAAATTTTAGTGTGTCTCGTCGCATTGGAAGAGACGGCAACACGAGAAACCGTTCAACGTCGGAGGAAAGGGCCAATGGTCCATCTCCTCCACAACACACGAGACAATCCGATATAGTATTTCGGATTTTATGATCCAAATTTATTTCCAAACAATGGATCAACATAATTTATGTCGTATCAATTTTATCAAAAGATGCCACCACCGATCGAGCCAATGATGCATCACGAGCCTTCCGATGCATCACGAACAAACGATGGAAGAAATTTTATCGATTGATGCGGAACAACATAAATTTCCTCGTATAGATCCAAGTCATGAAGACGATGCACAATAATACGTAACACTAAATTTAAATTTAACTTTGTAAATATTTAGTTAATTAAGTGTTAATTTACCTTTAATTTTGTCTTATAGGTTTGGCTATGATCAGCTTTCTCGTTACATAACAAAGACGATGAAAGCTGATTATGATCGTCCATGTTATAACTGGACGCGGACCGATCATGATGTCAAGGAACAGTGGTGGAAATCTTTCGTGGTATGTTTTTACTAATATTTATTTTACTCAACATTTAAAATTGTATGTCAACAAAATATTTATTTCATCATTTTCAGTAAAACTTTTATTGGAATCTTGAGATAACCGGACTAGTAAAGTCCAAATTTGAAAGGGTAGCAGGGAGTTCGACTCAAAGCTCTCGTAAGCGATTGCAAAAGAGATCGAGAGAAAAAAGGTAAACCCGTTTGGATGGCAAATCATGTCTTAGAGCAGATGTGTGCCTATTGGGATGATTCCAGTTTTATGGAAAGAAACAAGCACGCTAGTCAATCTCGTTGTTCCAATAGAGAATGATACGGGATGAGTGCACATACTGCTGGTTCCCGCTCCTTCGCGCAGGTTTACGAAGATTTGGTAAGATTTTAATTTTTTTAAGTTTTTATACGATTGACTTTTGCTTAATATTAAAACATATATTTTAAATGTGTTTTAGACGAAAGAGAAAGGATCTGAACCGTCGTACATAGAATTTCTGGAACATACACACAAGAATATATTCGATGGTTCGTGTGTAGATGCCAGAGTAAGACGTGTTCACGAAGATGTTTAGAAATGGCATCGGAACGAGTGTCCCAAATCCAGAGAGAAGACGGGATGTAACCTTCTCTAACTCGGGAAGAATACAATGAGATGTAAGTCAAGGTAAATTAAATACAATTTAAAATAAATTTCTTATTTAAAATCTTAATTAAGTTTCAATATTTCTTTTGAAGCAAGTAACACTGTACAAAAGTCGCATATTTGGTCTTGGAGGAATAGTATCACAACATGAGAGTTCCTCGAAAGGCAAGGGAAAAGCCGCGACCGACGAACTTCAAACACCGTCTCTGGAATACAAGAAGAATTGGAACAACAACATTCAACATTACAAAGGGAAGTTGAACGATAACAAAATGGAACATCAACAGTGGCTGAAAAGGATGAAGGAGCACATGCCTAATATCAACTAGGATACTTCCATAAACAATGATTCTGACGACAACAATTCCCAAGTACCACCAAGAAATTTGTAAATATATGTTAATGATGTAAAAACAGTAATTAATTAATATTAATTTTAAATTTTTAAATCGTAAATAAAATTTTTTATTTTTTTTCAAAAAAAAACATTTACAAACGGCTATAGTGTCGTCCCCAAATATTAAGGATGGGTCGCATCCCGTCCGCAAATGCATGCCTTTCCCCGTCCGTGACCTGGTCGCTTTTCTCGTCGCTTTGCGGACGGCTTTGCAGTCCATAATTACGGATGATTTGCGGACTAATTTTTTGTTCGTATTTGCGAACGGTTTATTTTTGCGATGCGCGTTTACGGATAGATTAGGGACGGATTTGCCAGTCCATAATTCGTATTTCGTGTAGTGTATCAACACAAAAAGAGAATATACTACAAGAAACCGTTGAAGTTTTTCAGGATCAAAACAAAAATTTCCAACAACAAAATCAAGTACCCCTAGGCCCTTTTCAACGTTTTTTTTCCTTTGTGTTTTAAAAAAAGTTTGTTTTTTAAACATATCTAAATAAAAAATAAGGATCAATAGAAGAACAAACAACGTTTTAAAATTGTTGAAGCTGGAGAAGTGAACCAAGGTTGATCTTTAGCTGTAAGAGGATAGTCCAAAATATGATCTTGTTGATAAGGAAAATTTTGAGTTTTCTTGGTTAAGTTGGATTTCCTCATGGTAACACTTGAAGGATTTATTGTTGGCCTAATTTGCATAACGAAGTTTGGTTTTTTTTGTAGAATTTGTAGAACAAAGATGAATCAGCGGAAGCAAGATAGAAAGACTAAAAGTGAACAAAAAATCGAGAGAATTAGAAAGAACAAGAATAACTTTTCTCTTATATTAGAACTAAAAATACCTATTTGAACAAGTAGAAAGGTGAAACACAAGGAAAATACAAGTACACATGTAAGGCACAAGTTTATATTTTACTTGCATGAGCTGAAGCGGTCGACAAGGCATAGGAGACCGCGGAGGTCATAAATAGGCTTGACCAAGTCGCAGGATACGGGATGCGAGACGCGACTCGGCACGCAAAGAAGGGAGCTGGACATGGCTCGAGACACAGAGAAGAGCAAGGCACAGAGAAGAGTAGGATGCAGCTCGGGACACGGAGAAGAGTGGGATGCGGCTCGTGATGGGGAGAATAGCAGGAGCAGAGAAGGGATGCGGATAGAGGAGTGAGACGCGGAGAAGGGAGCAGGACGCAGCTCGGGACACGGAGAAGAGCGTGATGCGGCCTTTCTTCTTAACATTCCCCCTCAAGCTTAGGCGTTCAAAAGCAACATAAGTGAAGCATCATTAAAACCTTTTCGGGGAAAACTCAATTGGGACAAAAAACCCGACAATGGAAAAAAGAGTACAACAACTTATGAGCTCGAGAGACGATCGACTAAGCTTGGATGCGAGGCCTTGGTACTGAAGATATCAATGAGGCGATCCGATAATGGAGATCTTTGCAGACTTTTTCACTTGTGGCTTTGTTAATGACATCAGCCAACTGATCTGCGCTTCTTGTGTATATGAATTCAATGAGTCCATCTTCGAGCTTCCCTCGAACAAAATGACAGTCAACTTCAATATGTTTTGTTCATTTGTGGAACACCGAGTTGGATGCAATGTGAATTGCCGCCTGATTGTCGCAATGAAGCACCATGGCATGCAAAGGTTTTAGGCCAAGATCTTTGAGGAGAGCCCGGATCCAGATGAGCTCACATATTGTGTTTACCATAGCTCGCTATTCAGCCTTAGCACGCTGGAACTAGAGACCACCGATTGCTTTTTGCTTCTCCAAGTGACAATGTTCCCCTAAAAAGGTACAAAACCCCGTCGTTGATTTCCAGTCTTTGCCGTCACCAGCCCAATCTGCATCACAATACCCAATTAGAATAGTGTCGTTGTTTTTACTCATTAGTATACCTTTTCCTAGAGCGTTCTTGATGTATCGGAGGATTCAGTCAACAATTTTCCAATGTTGTTCCTGTGGAGCATGCATATACTGGCTGACCTGATTCACAACATAACACAAGTCAGGTCTTGTTATCGAGGTATATCAGCTTAACGACAAGGTGCATGTATTGTTCTATATCATGAAATGGTTCCTCTCACGCAAGTCTTTGTATTTTTCTTTGACGGGTGATAACACGTAATCCGTTGTAGTTTTTATATCATTCTTAGGCCTAGTTTTTAGTAGATTGCTTAGATTTCATTCATTTACCGAGTTTATTCGAGGACTTCATCTACATTTCGTGTTTTGTGTAGGAAATGAAGACATGAGGAGAAACACGAGAGATTATGGCAATCTAACTCCGAAAACGTAGTTGAAGGACAAAGTTCAACTTGTGCAAGGCCGCGGATGGAAGTGAGCACTCAAACACCGAGCGAAAGGAGCGGAAACAACACCTCAAGTCATGCATGCTCGGGTGGATTGGGAGTGCCCGGTCGGGCTAATTGCTACCAAACATCCCCGTAGCTTTGCACGACTCGGGCACTCAAGGAACACGACCAGGGAGGTGTGCCTGCTCGGGTGCATTTGGTGTGCGCGCTCGGGCCAATTCATGCCAAGAAATCACCGTGGGTTGTACCCGCTCTGGCTGAAGATCTACACGATCGGGCATGGTGCCCGCTCGGGCTCAATTGTGTGTACACGATCGGGCAAGTGACCTGCACGAGCGGGTAGAGGACAATGCCCGCTCGGGTCCTTCATTCTCAACAAACTCCTAAAATCTAGAACGGCCAAATTAAGAGAAAATCAGATCTGAAAAAGGAGTTTTCGAACCAGATGGCAGAAGAGAAGATTGAGAGACACTAGGGCAAGAGGAAGAAGGAAGAAAAGACGGATCGACGGATCGGGAGCAAGGAGAATCTACCGAAGACATCGGTTTATGAATAGGGAGTCATCTCTTTCTCTATCTATGTCGAACTTAGAATTCTCTTGTGTTTCCTTTGTTGTATTCATGTCTAAGTAGATCCTTTGCCATGGGTTAGAGAATATTGCTATGTTGTAACGAAGTCTTACGCTTAATGAATGGTGGAACTTAATGCTTTCATTACTTGTACGCCACTCGAATGAATGAAATTGGTACTTTATCATGTTTTCAGATTTCATGGTTGATCTTAATGCTTCAATACTTGTACGCCACTTGATT
>CM071864.1:31603814-31615777 GCA_036759665.1 Gynandropsis gynandra | reverse complement strand
GCCAGGGCATTAGATTTTGGAACTTAGCCATGATTTAGGGTTTATTCGGTTTAGAATCTACGCCAGGTCAATCGGTTGAATCTAGGGATTAGGATAGCGGTCGTAATGCGTCTATGCATGTAAGATGCGCAATGGATACATTGGTATATGCATGCTAGATATTGGACAAGTCTACGCCATTCAGTTCCTATAGGAGAGCTTGAATTCCCTGAACTCATGGTAGTACCTTAGACCAATTATCCTTTTAGAACTTCGTTACATCATTATGCAAACTCTCAATACCCATGGTGCTTAGCTATAAGTTGATCTCAACGATTTAGTTTAGTTTAGTTCAATAATAATTCCATCTTTAATCACCTTACACGTCTAGTCCATTAGTTTAATAGCTTATAAGTCGCATCAATTCCTTGTGTTCGACCCTAGTTACTACACGATCCGTATTCTTGCGGAAGCGTTAGTCTAGGTTTTATTACTTGAGCTTAACGCACGCCAAGTTTTTGGCGCCGTTGCCGGGGAATTGATTACGGCTTGGAGTTAGGAAACTCTTAGGTTTAGACATTAGTCCTTTCCGGAGTCTTGTTTGTTTATTTTTCGTATTTTGTTTGTTATTTCGTTTAGAGTCAAGTTCGTTTGCTTCTCGGATCTCACGTGATCTTTGTGTTTATCTTCTTTTTCTTGTGCAACTTAATTGTGCATGAGAAATACCGGAAGTGCGAATCTAGTTTTCGACCCCGACATTGATAAAACGCTCAGGAAACTAAGGAAAGAAACGAGAGCTAGTGCAAGCAATTCGGTTGATAACACGCAAGTACACTTGGACTTCCAAACCGAGCAAGTAATTGAACAACCATTTGTAGATAAGAGTGACGAAGATCTAATGGCTGAACGTCGTGATATGAACGTTCCAAACGTGCAGCAAGTGCAACCGGCACTGATCTATGGATCATACACGGTCCCTAGGCACACGCAGCTCTTATCTTGCATTGCAAGGAGAAACGCCCGCGTAGAGCTTCAACCGGCATTCATTCAAATGCTTGGTAGCGCGGCGTTTAGAGGGAGCCCCGCCGAGGACCCAAACCAGCATCTCACTGATTTCAAGATGTTGTGCCGAACCATAAGAACTGGAGACGGGGTATCGGACGAAGATGTCATGTTAGCTGCTTTCCCATTCTCGGTGAAGGACAAAGCACAGAACCATAAGAGCTGGGGATGGAGTATCGGATGAGGATGTCATGCTAGCTGCCTTCCCATTCTCGGTGAAAGATAGGGCACAAGATTGGCTGTATTCGCAACCAGCGAATTCTTTTGCATCGTGGGAACAGCTAGAGGAGAAGTTTATGACACGATTCTTCCCTCAAAGTAAAGCTCAGCTAGCCAAAAATAATATCAACACATTCGTGCAAGGGGCAGCCGAGAGCTTATACGAAGCGTGGGAGCGATTCAAAGGCTACCAACGCCTTTGCCCGTACTAGCTTTACCTTGGCCGTCACGGCTTTTGTTCTTAAAATGGGGGTGAAAGGTCCAACAACGATCCTTTGTATGACCTTTATTTTTGCAATGCTCACAAGAGGTCATAAATAGGCTTGGCCAAGTCGTAGGATGCGGGACACGGGACGCGGCTTGGGATGCGAAGAAGGGAGCTGGATAGGGCTCGAGACGTGAAGAAGATCGCGATGCGGCTTAGGATGCAGAGAAGAGCGGGACGCAGCTCGAGACGAGGAGAATAGCGGGACACGGAGAAGGGAGCAGGACGTGGCTCGGACATGGAGAAGGCAGCAGGACGTGGGTCGGGATACAGAGAAGGGAGCAGGACGCAGCTCGAGATACGGAGAAGAGTGGGACGTGACCTTTCTTCTTAACATTTTTTACAGCTAGCTTTCTAGAAACAGCTATCTCCATCCATTATTTATGAATTTACAATGTCCATTGTTGTTTCCTTACAGCTAGTACAAGTTTTATTTGTTGTTTTCTTATGGTCAGTACCAATTTCATGAGGAGATACCATACCTTGATTGTGACAAGAAGATTAAAAGGTCCTTGTTCACAATATCAGAAATTTATGTTTATCACATTCAAACATGACTGCTTGAAGGCAAAACGATTATTAAAGGAGCTCGTGTTTTCTAGCAATATATTGTTGATGCATACCATTGAACAAGAAAGAATACATTAGGCAAGAAAAATAGTTAGAAGAATCAAAGATTGAATCTTTACAATAATTTTTTGATGTAGATGAAAAGGGTTATAAAAGCGCCAAAGTTATAGGCAAGAGGAATGATATTACTGCCTTCATTTAGAGGAGGATCAAGATATATGGTTGAAAACTATCATGACACAATGATTATATGTAGATGGTATGGTAATACAGACCTTTTTGTAACAATGAATGTTAATCTAAAATGGAAAGAGATCTAGAATCGCCTAGAATCATACAATAGATGAATTGCAAGTGATAGGCCCAACATTGAATGTCGTGTATTTAAGATGAAATTAGGTTCTCTTTTGGAAGATATCAATGCAGGAGTTTCTTTCCCGAATCCTATGTCATGTGCATACTATGTTATTCTATACAAATATTATTCACGAAATCATTATTATTAAAGATAACTAATTACATATTACACATAAATAATGTATTTCTTGTAGTCATATACAATATTGATTTTCAAAAGCATAGATTGTTGCATGCTCATATTTTGATAATGCTACAACCAATATTTAAGAATCCTACGCTGAGGAAATCAATAAGTTCATACAAACAGAATTTATTGGTAAAGAAATTGATGGTGAAAGATTCAACTTAGAAGAATAATATATGATGTATGGTCCATGTGGATTTACATAGAACATATTTTTCGTGTATTAAAAAGGATGTGTGCACAAAGAAATATCCAAGGATATACATCGAGTACACATACATGGATAATTAAGGTTATTTCCTATATATACTTAGGAAAGATGACTCGAACTTTGGGACGATGGTGATATAAAATTAGACAATCGCTATGTTGTTTCCCATAACCTACAACTTCTTATGAAATATAGGACACATATCAATGTTGAATGATTTAGAGATCTGATGCAATCAAGAATCTATTCAAATACATCACAAAAGGAATGGGAAAAGCATATTTATTGATTGAAAGAAGGACCAAAAACAATTGCACTTCAAGCTTGGAAAACGTATATTGTCGAAAAATAGTGGGATAATGAACTATGTCAAATGTTGATACCTATCTTCATGCCAACCACTTTGTCAGATACTATCATTCCACATACATCACTAGAAGTCCCTAATGAGCTTATCATTGCATCTGGAAAATGGACAGAGTTTGACTTTGAGAACTTAACATATATAGAGAGGGTGCTCACTAAACTAAGTGGAAAGAGCTTATGTTTACATAATAGACGAATATGAATAGAATATATGAAAATTCAAGAGAATTAATAGAAATAAGTTTCAAATGATGTTCGTGTGGAACAATATGGATAAGTTTTGGTCTTGATGGAATAAAAATGCTTAACACTTTGAAGAAGCATCAACATCCATCCAGCATCAGGGGAATTGTACTACCTTAGAATTTTACTAAATATTTTCAAAGAGCCTATAAGGTTTGATGACATAAAAATTGTTTATAATGTCAGTTATAACAACTATAAATAGGTGTGCATAACGAGAGGCTTGCTTGATGAAGATAATAAATGGTATCAAATTATGAACGCGACTGCTAAATGATCAATGCCAACACAATTTCGACAGTTAGTTGCGATGTTATTGATATATTATGAAGTGAGCAGCCTATTAGACATCTGGAATGATTGTTGGAAATTCTATGTAAATGATATACTAATCAAGAAAATAAAATAGTTCGGATTTAACGATCTTCACTTTTCTGAGATAGAAATTCAGCAAAACACTCTAATAGATGTCGAAAAACTTTTGAGTAAAAATGAGAAGTCATTTCCGGACTACACTGGCATGCAAGCACTAGATAAAAGCATACTGGATGAAAGCATTAATATCCTATCAAGGCAAGAATTACAGTTTAATGACGAATTAGAAAGGAAGAGCATAGGAAACTATTTTCCATTAATAAGGAACAATTTAGGATTTGTGGATTAGTTATGCTTCATTGGAGCATCAGGAAGGGAAACATTTTTCCGTTTATGGTTCAACTGTAATGGAAAAACATACTTGTATAAGACAATTATTTCGAAGATCAAATGGGAAGGAAGAGTTGTATTACAAATTATATCATCAGGCATAACATCAATACTTCTCCTAGGGGCACAATTGGGGATTCACACTTTCAAATCCAACCAAATGTGCATGAAAGATCAACGAGCGACATCAAAAAATGAAGCATGCTAGCATATTTTAGTATACGGAATAAAACACCAATGGTATTCCTTCACACATTAAAAGTGCAAGATTGAACAATAAAAGATATTATGTTTATCAACGATGTGGGAAAATAGTTCTCCTTGACGACGATTTCCAAAAAATCTTGCTGGTTACTCGAAGGTGTCAAACTGACACTGTTTAAGCATCCATTAGTCATTATAACTTGTGAAAATCATATCAAATCTTCACATCAACACAAAATATGTGTTTACGGTGATAGGAGATTGAATTCGAGAAATTGTTATTCGATGTTAGGATGGCCTGACATGTAAGAAAAATATAAAAAAGGATAAGTACAATGATGACAACAAAATCTCATCGACAATAAATTAATAGTGGTGGTGGTGGTGGTTTATTCGGTTAGGTTCGTTAAAGTCACGAATAAGCTGAACTTCGAGCGATGGGACGTCCATGGATATGTTTGAGGGTAGAAGCCTCTTACGATGCTTCGATGATTTTACGACACTAGTGACAACACAACAGGTCAATTTCACAGAATGAAAAGCAAAGTTAGCCCATCTTGAATCATTTATAGAGCTTTTACGTCATTTCGAATGTTGTACTCCAACCCTTTTAAACTTGTCGCACCAAGACCCGCACTATCATCCGGATCACGGTCTCCTTCATCACTGCAAATCAATATTACGAGATTAGAAGAGTTTTTAAATGATAATTAGTTTATGTATTTTTTAGAAAATTTATAAAAAGTGTTTTTATTTTTTAAAATTTTAAAAATATTTTTCAAAAAAATAAAAAAGTCCAGCGCAATCCACATTAAAATTTTGTTAATGTATCACGTATATTATGTTAGAATGTTGTAAGAATCAAACAAGGTATAACGTAGCCCTTGCGTTGCCTTTACGTTGGCATTGGCTACACGCACCTACGAAATGAATTGCAATTTATAACGTCGTGTCGCATTTTTGTGGCATTACCATTATTAATGTCAACTCACATTAACTCACTGAAAAAATTTTATTACTATTTGCAACCACATTGTGTTTCCTTTTATGATACGATGCCGTTTACCACATGTAAGACTTTGCGGTGTTGTGTGGTGTCACAATGATGTTACCCAATCTAACATCGAATCGACACTTGTTGTTTACCAACGTATTATAACCAACGCAACCTCCATGTTACTTTAGCTTTGAAAACAATAATTTCCAACGCAATATCAACTGTTAACAATGTGCCCTTATGTTAAGTTTTTCCGTATTTTTATGTAGTGAGCTTCCCAACAATGGGTTTATAGAAATGATCGTTGATCGGTGTATGTACATAAAGATTGTAGAAAGAAAGTTTATAATCTTTGTATAGTATGTTTATAATATTCTTCTTGTTTCTAGTGATTGTGGTTAGGACAATGTTAAGTATTATCTTTCTAGAAATTTAAAGAAGAATGATATGAATGAGGTTTTCTATGTGATCAAAAATAGAATATTCTGAGATAAATTACAAGGAATTTTGGGATTATCTCATAAGACATATATCAACAAAGTTCTAAAAAGATTTAAGATTGAATCATGCTCACCTAGTTCAGTTCTCGTACAGGAAAACAAAATTGATCAATTTAGTCCATCCCAATGTCCGAAGAATGACATAGAGCGTAAAGACAACAAGACTTGCCTACATGTAGAGGATGCTCAGAAGAACAAAGAGCTGATGAGCTAGAGGCACTTGGCCTGAGTAAGGAACCACATGACCCGAATGATTCCTGTGTAACAATGTGTACATCCACATATTGGCTACTTGAACCGATCATCGCACCAATCAACCGAGAGTACTATCTTGATTAATTCTAGCAATGGCGTAAGCGGCCTCTTGACAAGTCTGAGATTAAAAACCTTATGTGGCGTTCGACCGAGTACTTTCTCATATTTTTTATTTAATTTTCATATTTTTACGTAGTCTCACTTATGTTATGGTCCTTATAATAAGACATATATTGTAGAATAATCTAACAATTTTTTTATTATTGAGAGTTGTCATTTTTCTTGCTCTTTCTTAAGAGATTTACCTAAAGAACTCTTGGAGCGATTATGATTATCCACCATCTTAACAACAATAGATCACAAATATTATGGTGTCCTTGTGTATGAGGTTCGCCAGTCGATTTTAGGAGAGTCTACTACGTTTCATCATACGAAGAACACATTCCAAAATTCTGTTATTAATTCATTTTTGGGTTTCATTCAAATTTCTATCCTAACAATAAACGTAAGTCTAATGATTTGTGTGACTAGTATGTACGATCATCTTTTTGGAAATTCAAATGATTTTATATATTTGTCACATATGAATCAAGTGAAAGATTGTTAGATTTTAATTCTATGTTGATTCATATAAATATAAATGTTTAATAATTGTTATTATAGTACACACGATGACCATTAGTGTTGTGTTTACGAGATAATTATCGTATGAAAATCCTATGTTCCAATTTGTATAATTTAAAAATAAAATATAGTTTTATGAATTATTACAAATTTGATATCAAGTTATAATTATTAAAAGTAAAAAGACATGTTTAAATGGCATATCATGTCTTTTTTAAGTATTTAAATTGAGATTTGTTATAAAAAATGTAACATTTTAATAAAAACAAATATAAGAGTCTTTAAATCATCAAAGGAAAAGTTGAAGATTGAAGATTTGGCATAAGAATATATTAAAAGTTATCGAAAAATACTATGAATTCAAGTATAATATATTGATTGGTTGATTTACTTTTCTATTATTAGGTTCGTTTATATCAAATCGAAGCGCAACAAAATAAAATTAACAATGCATTGTTTAACAAACTTTTTTAGTAGACAAATTCTATAACAAAATAACATTTTGTGTATCTCTATTATCCCTATTTTAAATTTTGACCTTCTTTCGTTGTGCTTTTTGAATTTAATACCATCAAATAAACAATTTTGTAATATTTCTTACCACTGGTAAACTAATGCAATTCGAGATTTGATACATGAAACAACGACCCATAAAAATCGAGGGTTTTATTATTATTCTTTGAATAAATACATATCATACACAAATCACAAATGAGTATTAGATTTTCAACTAAAAAATACATTTATAAATAAATTTTAAAAATTCCAACTTGCTATCTTTTTGCAAACGCAACTTGCAAAAATTTAAGGCGAAGTCTTAGTTTCTTATTCTAGGTCCTTCCATTAATATTATATTCAATTCCTTACATTGACGTTATATACAATTCGGACCAAACATTCAAGAATTTAAACGTGTATATAATATCGGCGATATAATAAAAATACGAACATACGTACTCATACAGATAATGATCAAGCAATTTGGCATATCGGTAAACAAGTCGATTGAATATAACAAAACATAATAATTAATTATAATGACAAAAGAATATGAAATTTGATTAAGTTGTGATTATGGACAGACTGACAGTGATAATTCTTCAATATTCAATTAATATTAGCATGTTTTTTTTAAAGCAAAGTAGTTTTCTAACCCGTGTCGAATGGCCCTTAATGTAATTTTGTTTTCACCAAAAAACATCAAAAGATAATTTATTAAAAAATAAAGGTTTAGAATTGAAAAGCCCTTTTGTAGGATACTAATCATAATTGGGGCAATTTTAAACCTAATAAACATATATCGAACCATTTTAGATATTAGATTGAGAAAATGGAGGTGGATTGTGATTATAGAATATTTATCAAGTACAACTCCACATATCAACGCTTTGCTGCGTTACCCCTTGTACTGTTGACACGTGGTCGTTTCGTACCCGTTTGATTGTTATTGAAGTTGAAGCTCACGCCACCTCCACCCCCAGCTCCTCCCCCACCTCCACCAACCATCTCCGCGAACATCCGTTGTAGGTCCTCGAAACTATCTCCCTGATTAAACAACCCCAATGACCAAATTACCCTTACCAAATCATTCTCAAACTGTCGTCTAAACCGAAAAACACAACAAAAAGTGAACCGAATTCACATCCTTCCAAGCCATCTACCGGTTTACGGATAATGTGTGATGAAAATAACACCAACATTGTGTCAATCACGTATGACTGCGATGTTGAACCGGAAAATTCGAAACGGTTTCGGTTCAATCAAAACCAAAAATATACTGTTGCCGGTATCGGTCAATGGTCCGGTATACTAAACCAGAATTCTTTCGGCGAAATAAAGAGGTTTAAAAAGAGCATACCTCGTCTTTGACATTGTCCATCATGGAGAGCATCTCTTGCATGAAATTGCAGAAATCCTGATAAAAGAAATTGGCCGGAATTTAGGTAACCGAAGAAGATAAAAAGAAATAAATTAGAAAATTTCCAAAAAGGTTTATATTCTTTGGGACAAAAAAGCACACTGTTTCATTAAAAAAACTACTGATATTGCTGAGTAAAAAAATCGGGTTATTGTGAGAACAAAGGTAGAGATGAGCAAGAGCGAAAGTAATTTGTACGAACTTCGTCATCATCATCGTTAGGATCGTATAATCCGGCGTCGTACATTGATCGCTTGTTCTCGTCGGATAGAACTGTAAAGAACAAAAATTAAAATGAGACGGACATTAAGTGGCCATATGACGGAAGCTGACGGCGATAGTAACGGACGTTAGGTAGATGTTTTGTGGAGGTTCAACGTTGAAATTACCAGAATATGCCTCCTGGATCTGCTGAAACCGGCGTTTGGCTTCTCCGGAAACGGCGGGATTCCTCGCGTATCTATCCGGATGCCATTTCTGCAAGAAGCGTCGAGGGGAAAAAAATTCAACAAAAAAATGGAATCATAAGATACTATTTCACAGAATCTGCAAAATTCGAATGAACCATCCTCAGATCAACGCTCGAAACATCTCAGAAAGTGAGAAAGAGAGAGACAGAGCGAAATAATAGATAGAATACCATAGCGAGCTTCCGATAAGCGGTACGTATGTCGGAGAAGGAAGCATCTTGACGAATCCCCAGTACCTTGTAGTAGCTCAATCCGACGTTGGATCCTCCCCCTTCGCAAGCCATCTCTGAATCTTTCTACCTGTCCTACTAAAACTCTATACGATCTCTCCCCTTCTCTGTTCCTCACCCGAACATGGTACACTCACATCATTGGGAACTGGTATTCCAAGGATCCAGCGAGGAGTAAGGATTTCTCTTCGGGTTTGATGCAGAAGAATAAGAAGAAGAAAGAGATGAATAGGAGAAGATATATGAAAAGCAATGGCTAGATTTTTTTCCCTTTTTTGTGAAGGGGAGAGAACAAAATATCTTCCGAGTGAGAGAGAGAAAGAGAGGGAGGAAAGTTCGAGAGGGTTTGATTTTTTTGTTGCGTTCTTTCCATTATAAACTCTTTTGGACTTAGATATTTAATTAAGGATTTTACTTTAACCATTGGATTTCGACTTATCTACAGAAATTGCCACTTATATCTCTATTGCTGACGTGTCGAACGTTCATTTTTTAGCGGGAAAGATTATTTACTATATATATTCATAGACTTTTTTCGACCCATTAAGCCGGCGGAATATCAGAAATACCCTCATAGGGCTAAATCACTTCAAAAATATCCTTCCCCAAAATAATTATTAAATCCGAAAAATAAAAACTGAAGAAAAGACAAATTTGCCCTTAACGTTTGAACGTGGAAAAATGGAAGTTCGGCAGTTTTTCGACGTGAAAAACTGCCGAAAACGAGAAAGCCGAACAGTTTTTCGCCGTGAAACCTGTTTAAAAGTTGATAGCAAGAAAGAAATAAGTGATTTCGAACTTGAGAGGGAACAATTTGAAGTTGGCGAACGATTTGAAGTTGGCGAGAAGGAAACTGGCGAAGAGAGCACGAAGAGAGCACGAGTCAATCTTCAATGGCGTCAATAAGTGTAAGTAGTTCGATTTCTAGGGTTTTGCAAGCTTTCGAGTCACAAAATAGTTTATTGATTTGAAATGGGTGAGTGTCAGTGTCAGTGAGTCGGTTAGGTCGCAAGGGTCACAGGAGTTGCATGAACATCTTCGACTCCGTGAGTCGGTTGAGTAGCAAGGGTCGCAGTAGCAAGGGTCGACTCTTAGACTCAGTTTATTGATTTGAAACGGGTGAGTGTCAGTGTCAGTGAGTCGGTTAGGTCGCAATGGTCGTTTGAGTGTCGCGGAGTGTCTGAGGGTCGTTTAAGTCGCATGGGTCGCACACGTCGGTTGAGGGTCGCACGGGTCGGTTGCATCGCATGGGTCGGTTGAGTCGGTAGAAGTATAATGAATTCGTAATTGGTCATTTTGCAGGAAAAAGGGACTAAGAGGAAGGAGTGCGTGAGTGATGCTGATGCTGATGCTGCAGTCCCTCTGACACTGGAGAAGAAATTAATAGGGGAAATAAAGAAGTCGGAGAAGAGAATCATCAACACCGTAAGAGACCTTCTAAGGGATGTCGGGATTCATGTGCCTAATCCAAAATCAAAGGCTGCCGAGAAAGTTGCGATCACCGAAACCCAATCTTCCGACACTGTTGGTGATTTTGCTTTTGAATTCCTTCGACGTCCAAATCCAGTGTCAAGAAACCTTGCTCCTGATGGAGTTCCACCAAGTAAGTAATATTTAGTGAAAAGGTCATTTGAGTGTCAATTTCCATCGAGACATATAAGTCGTAGGGTCGCATAAGCCGTAGGGTCGTTAGAGTCGTAGGGTCGCATAAGCCGCAGGGTCGTTAGAGTCGCATGGGTTTCATATGTCGCATGTGTCACTGGGTCGCTAAAGTCGAATGGGTCGCATGGGTCGCATTGGTCCCATTGGTCGCATAGGTCGCATTGGTCCCATTGGTCGCCATATGTTTAATGAGGTAAATTTTATGCAGGTGCTGGACCTTTATCGAAGGAGTCTGCGCCATATGTTGAACCTCCGCCGGCGAAAAGAGCAAGAACAATTCAAGAACCCGAAAAAACGTTGGTTCAAGAACCTGAGGAGTTTGTGTGGAATCCCAGAGGATTAGTAAAGGACTTGATAACCCGATTTCCTACGTTCACTGATGCTAGCGGTGAAAAGTTGACTAAGCTATATTGGTTCCTGAAGGCACCTCGACATGAGCGGTGGTGGATATCTGAGCTAGATATTCCCCGGGGGCCAAAGTTTTGGGAGATTATATTAAAGGCCAACGCATGGCTTGAAGATGAAGTAAGTTTTTTTAAACCCTTAGTCTCACGGAGTTTTGTGTCATATGTATTCCTGTGCGTTAATTTTTTTTTTGCAGCAATTGGATGAGGCGTTGATGGAGCTGTCTTCTCGCTTGGCATCGGATCCCAACGCGTATCAGAATTATTACGTTTGTCCTGTTGCTTTCTTGCAGACGCTCTCGATGTGGACGTACGAAGGTAGACCTTCTTGTGTATCCGACATGTCCAGTGTATTGGACCTTCATACACTAGCACACTAGACCTTCTTGAGTCTCCGACCTTCCCAGTGTATTGGACCTTCATACGACCCTTGCCACCCTTGCGACCCATGCGACCCATGTGACCCTGCGACCCATGCGACCCTTGCGATCCATGCGATCAAAGCTTTTTAATGTGGTCAATACATTCATTCATT
>CM071864.1:31559562-31596804 GCA_036759665.1 Gynandropsis gynandra | reverse complement strand
CAGTTTTTCAGTCGAAAAACTGCCGAACTTCCATTTTTCCACGTTCGAACGTTAAGGGCAAATTTGTCTTTTCTTCAGTTTTTATTTTTCGGATTTAATAATTATTTTGGGGAAGGGTATTTTTGAAGTGATTTAGCCCTATGAGGGTATTTCTGATATTCCGCCCATTAAGCCCAATTGAAGATTAATAAAAAAAACGCCAATTTGTTTCAACGTTATGATGAAGAACTACACAACGCTTTAAACCATGAACAACATCGTGGAGATTTGCATATCCTCAAGGAAAAAAAAAACGGTTACTTTAAATGAATAGACATAACATAATTTGGACTAATCGTTATTGCCTCTGTTAAACTTATATATGTTGCATATTTTAAACTTATATAACATAATTTGAATTACTCTTTATTCCCTCTGTTAAACTTACATATATTGCGTCCTCGGTAGATATGAATTGGTGTTAGGTGATATGTAATAGGATACTATAGAGTGTATGATTGTAGATTAGGCAATGAAAACGAATTTTACAATTCAATTAATAGATCTAATGTATTTTACAATTTCAATTGAAGGATTGATGTTTTTCTTAAAACTTTACAACTAAAGGATTGGTGCACTAAACTTAATAACAAGATGGGCAGGATATAGCATTGATGATGCATATACACTGCGATTGGTCCACACCTAGATCGGTTACACCGTCTAATTCTCTTTGCTTCTCTCTATTTATTGTTTTCTTTTAATTTTTTTTTAATTTTGCCGCGGCTACATATTTATGTCTCAACTTTGGGAATCATTATGCAATTAAGTAACAATTAGCTAATTACCTGATAAACCTTGTATTTATATTGATTTCATTTAGGAATATTTATTTTCAACAATCTCCACTTGTCCCAAGTGTCAATTACTCAATAGTACAAATATGCATCCTCATACATATACCACTATGCATATCATATATGCTAAGCTCAAAGAGACGTCCCTCCCCAATGGCCCAATTCCTTTCAATAATTATGTTTTCGATACTAGTAGAAAATATACTTGATCACCACGCTATTCGTTTAATAACCACAGACGAATACTGACACACTTTTTTTTGCAAATATCAATTGATTTCAACAAATTCACAACCGACGATAATTGATCATTGAAGACAACCATCCGTTGAAAATTTACGGTTGTACAATGGTTGCACTCCTTTGAAAAGATAGCGACGAAATCTAATGGATTTATCCATGAAACCTTTTCAACTCAGATCCACGGCTATATCCATTACAAATATCAATGGGTATCCGTTAAAATGTGCAATGGGTATCCATTGATTTTGAGAAATGTTCATCAATAGTCATTCGTTGAAAATGTTAGTTGAACATTTGAAAATATTAATGGATATTCGTTGAAATAACGGGCATCCGTTGGTATTGATGAATGATCGTCAATGAGCATCCTTTGAAACTTTTCGCATGAAATTTAAAATTATCAACATGCATTTGTTGATATGCTTTCATGAGAATTTAAACACAACAACGGATTACCATTGATATTATGGACAAATAATCAATGGATGTCCATTAATATTATGACGAAATTTAAAAAAAAAAACACTAATAAATTTTTAAAATTAAAAATATAAAAAATTTCAATATAATATATTAAAGAAAAAAATACAAATATAAATACTAAATCTTGCAAATCATCTAAACCGTCACCGTTTTCTTCCATGTTTCCTCCCCTTCCTCGAGAAATGGTCACGTCTGAATCAAATGGCGGTTCTTACCCCAACGTTATTTTATCTCCAAGTGGTGGAAGAAAGTGGTGGCTAATACGGTTGGCTAGTAACCAACTCGATAATATTATCCATATGATGCATCTTCGCCAAACAATCTCGAAAGCGAAGTCTTGAGTTGCTCAATCCGCTGTTCTTGAGAGGATGTCTCCTGATCCATGGGGGATATAATTGTGGCAACCTCTATAATATCATTTTATAGAGAATTCAGACCATACAATCGTCCCTTATACGACCAAACATAATGCATGTATAAAAATTAAACGTTAATATAATCAATTAATTTATTTTTAATTATAAATTTAGGGAAAAATTAATAAGAGTTTACGTGTAATTATATCTTATCATTTTGTAAAAGACTAAGTTCATCCGAAGATTAACCGCTAGCTTGTGATTGTTGTCTGATCGTGATATTGTCATAGATCGATTTTTTTTGTTAGATAGGTGGAATTGATTGAAAATCCCTAGCAACCAGAACTACAACCTGACTAGAAAACCTCATACTCAACAAAGACGCCACAATACTTGTGATCTAGTGTTGATAAGTTGGTGAAGAACTCGAAATCTCTCTAAGAGTTCGGTAGATCTATAGAATTAACAAAGAAAATACACTCTCAATTAATTATAAATTGGTTTAATGTCATACAATGGTTTCCCTATTTATAAGGGTAAAATAATATTCGAAAACTAAATAAAATAAGCTAACTCAAACAAATCGGCAAAATCGCTCAGCCGAGCGGTCGGATCGCTCGGTCGAGCACCACATAAATCTTAACTCTAAAATTAAAAAATAAAGCATATCGGTGTAGATAAAATTCTTGGGATGAGCATTTTCTTGCTGATGACGGGCACTCTAGTCATGCAAAATTATGCTTTGGCCCAACATTGTTTGATCCTCCTTTTTCTTACCTCTCTCAACCTCCTCTCCTTGTAGGGACCTCTTGTAGTCTTTCTTAATTGCTCATGGACGTCCTCGTGGGGTCTTTATCCATTCTTTCATGTCGAGTTGTGAGAATACATCTCGAACCTCATTTTCCTTACCCATCGTTGTTTGTCCTAGTGCAAACCCTTCTCAAAGCTCCTTTTCCTTGTCCTTCGTTGTTTGTCCTAAGGTAACTTATGGTGAATCCAAGATCTCATTCTTATTATTCCCTTCTTCTTTGAGGGATTTCTCCTCAAATCAATTCTTTCAGGTGCATGGAAATGAGCCAAATTAGTAAATTTTAAAATCAAATCTACAATGCACTTACTTAATATCTCCTTGCATTAAAAGCTCTGATTTGTTCCTTTGTATGAGCATTTCTCTGCACACATGCACCCACACATCATTTCTTGGCTGCAAGATTTTCCACACCACATCTAGTCCATTCTCTTTATTTGGTGTTTCCTTCTTCCAAAAGTCATCTTGAAAATCCTACAATGAATTAGGAAACTAGATAAAAGATTAATTGATTTGCTAGGAAACAACACATTTGTGCGTAATCACATTCATCGATTGATATAAAATGTTGTAGTCTCTCACACTCATAAAAAGAAATGTTATCCTCACAGGGCTCTCATAGGCTTTTGTCTGGTTTTCTCTCAATACCTTATTATTTTTGTGGTAATCTACCTCATGGTCACTCACAATCTCACACATCTCATCCCTCAATAGTTACTCTTATGTATCGTGTAATTCCAAGACTTGTCGAACTACACGTAATTCGTCCTTTGTTGCCTCACAACTTTCATCCACATTGTGAAGCCCATGGTCATCCCCTTGTACCATGTCCACATAATGGTAACTTTCCACACGGACATGTCTGTTAGGGTTGAGATTTCTTGGAAACTGATCTATTGTTGCCTCAAACACTTATTGACCTCTTGATGATGGTGAGAAAGCACAAAACGAGTGATGGTACGCATCTCGTCCCAAGTGGTGATTGCACGATCTCTAAGATGCCTTCGACAAAGCGTGAGTTGATCCCACATGCCAACGCGTAGTCGATGAATTTGGTTATTGCAAGTTTCACCTTCTGAAGTTGGGAGTATAGATTGAATTCAAAAAACCATCTCTATCTTCCCCTTTAAAAACCTTTTGCATCCATTCAATCAATGAACATAAGAATTGCCATCTTGATGTTGCTCATATCATCGTCGATTTGATCATTTTCTCGTTGGTTGTGCCTCATGGGACAATCATAATCCTCATCTAGCACTTCAGCATACACGTCCTCATCCATGTGAAGAGAGTATGGATTATGAGCTGCGTATGATCTTCTCCGTTGTGCTTCTCCATGTGCTACTGGTTTCGTCCAACCAAGTTGTTTGTTGACAGTAGTGAAGTCTTGCCTCATACGTCTGAATTCGTCCATAAACAACAATTTCATCTACGCATCTCCCTCACCGTACGGTGGTTCTTCGAGTTGGTTCCTCCATATTGACATCCAAAAGTTAAGAAAAACAAATATAAAAGAAAAAAAGGTGAACGAAGCTCACAGTCTCTTAGAAAAAGTGTTTCACTCAATTTTCTCAATTACTTGCATATCCTTTCCTCGATTTCTCCTTTCAATTTAATTTAACTCAACAAAAAACTGAATTGAATTATCGATAAACTCAAACTAAATTTTGATGCTACAAGTGTATAAGGTATATCTATTTCTATCTAATTACTCTTATTATTTCTCTCACAAAAACTCTTTCTATTTTTTTCTAACATTCCTTTTTGTTTTTTTGTTTTTCTTTTCTCAGCTTATTCATTTTTTGTGTTTTTTCTTTTTTTTTTATGTTTTCCTTTTTATGTTTTTTTTCTTTTTCTTCATTTTGTATTTTTCTCCTTTTCTTATGTTTTTCCTTTCTTCATTTTTACGTTTTTCCCTTTTTATGTTTTTCTATTTTGTCTTTTGGAAAAACGAAATATACTAACTAAACTAAAATAAGGGTGGGCAAATACCGAATATCTGTAAATATCTGACTATTCGTATCCATATTCATATTCGTCAAATATTTAATTTTACTATTCGTATATCGTATTTATAAATTTAAATATTCATAAATTCGAATATCCGCAAATATTCGGATATTCGTCGCATATTTGTATCTGTATACAAATTTATTTTATTTTTTTAAATATAAATAAAAATTATAATAAGAAACTGATATTCGACGGTAGAGGAGGCGTGCGAGGGAGGAGTGTGTGCCACAGAAGAGAGCGTGCGGCAGAGGAGGCCATGCGATGGAGGAGTGCGTGCGGCGGATGAGGGCGTGCAAGGGCAGAGGGCATGCGAAGGAGGATGGTGTGCGATGGAGAAGGGTGTGTGATGGAGGAGGGCGTGCGATGAAGGAGGGAGTGAAAGGGAGGAGTGCGTGCGATGGAGGAGGGCGTGCAAGTGAGGAGTGCGTGCGGCGGAGGAAGGTGTGCGACGAAAGGCGTGCAAAGGAGGAGGGCGTGCAACAGAGGAGGGTGTGCGACGGAGGAGTGCATGCGACAGAGGAGTGTGTGCGACAGAGGCTGTGCGTGCGGCGGGAGGCGTCTGATGAATAGATGAAAAAAGGAAAATCATGGAAGAAGAGAAGAATAGGGAATGAATGAGCGAGTGTGTAATAAAATTTTAGGTTAAATAACAAATATTATAGTATTAGGGTTGGAAGTTTATAACAATTATATTTTAGTCCTTTAATTTTTAAAAATAATAATATAGTGGTTATATATTTTAAATTTTGTCTTAGAATAAAATTAATAATTTTGTATTTATAATTTGATCCTTGAAATTAGTTTTGTTATATACATATATATATAAATTATCGATTTAATACCTACGGATACAAATAATTACAGATAATTGAATAGACTATTTGTATTTGTATTTGTATTTTTCGAATATCTAATTTCTTATATTTGTATTTGTATTTGTTCCTTCGAATATTTGAATTTTTTGTTCGAATACGAATATTTCGAATATTTTGATAGACTAACGCAAAAACGAGGTTCTTGTACCTCTTGATATGTTCTTAAATCTATGTTGTTTTGTTAGATAGGTGGAATGGATTGAATTTGACACTAATCAGAGAAACTAAACGAGAATTTGAGCAACCTTGGTCTCTTCGAAGAAAACCACCTTCCCAAATATATTGAATTTTCTCTGTTATCCCTCTACTAATGTTCTTCAGGCGTTATACTTGCCTTACAGGATAAACCTGTCCACTACATATAATAGGAAAAATAGATTTATAGGTTGCAATCCATTCGAGAGGTTATGAATTGGTTAAGCGTCACATGCCTCTGCCCCTCTAGGTGAAACTTTTGAAACCTCCTCAACCTTCCCTACGTCTCCTATCTCCTCCATGTCAGCTCCCTTTCCCAACTTTTACGGGTTGTCTTCTTCCTTCTGCTCCTTGCTCCTCCCGAGCGTGCTTTCTTCTTCATCTTTTCTAAAGGAACGACGAGTCTATTAATGCCCCCAATGAATCTCACCTTGTCCTCAAGGTGAAAGTCAGGAAATACTTTATCTATATCGTTGTACAGCTCCCAGAAAGCTTCGATTCGGATAATCCTTTCCATTGCACAAGAATTTCTTTATTAATGCATCACTTACAATCCCTTACTTCCAAAATCCGTTCTGGTTCCACTTTGAGTTGCATGTCTTCGTGGATGCCTAATTGCAGCTGATTTCCCTCAGTAAGAAAAGGTGCACCGCCTTGTGTTGTGAAACACGGAATACATGGTGAATTATGAAAGAACTAAAGAGTAGATGACCAATACGTTTTGGTGGAGTTTTAAAACTTTAAAGGACTTTCTATTTAATTGAAACGGTCTTCCAGGTACACTTGAATACAGACTCAGACTCACCCTGAGACTCTACCCGTCTTGAATCCAAATTCTAAGCCCCGAGCGTCACACACTCGTGTATGACCGCCTAAGACTATTATCACAATAGCCTTACAGAATAACTCTCAAGCCACTCTCCCACAAATCCTTAGATACACAATTGATAACACGTAATCCGTAGTAGTTTTTATGTCATTCTTAGGTATAGTTTTTATTAGATTTATTAGATTTCATTCATTTATCGAGCTTATTCGAGGATTTCATCTACATTTCGTGTTTTGTGTAGGAAATGAAGATATGAGGAGAAAGAGAAACACGATTGGCAATCTAACCCCGAAAATGAAGTTGTGTAACAAGGTTCGACTTGTGCAAGGCCACGGATGGAAGTGAGCACTCAAACTCAAACACAAAGGAGCGGAATCGACATTTCAAGACATGCCCGCTCGGGTGGATAGGGAGTGCCCGGTCGGGCTAATTCATGCCAAGCAATCCCGTAAGTCTACACGACTCGGGTGCTCAATGGACATGCTCGGGCATAGGTGCCCGCTCGGGTGTATTTGCATTGCCCGCTCGGGCCAATTCATGCCAAGAAGCACCGTGAGTTTTACCCGCTCGGGCTCAATACACACATGGTCGGGCAAAGGTGCCCGCTCGGGCGAAAATGGATGCACACGGTCGGGTACATAGCTTGCACGATCGGGTACAAGATGTGCCCGATCGGGTCCCTAGATCACAACAACTTTCCTAAGTTTTGGAACGGCCAAATCAAGGGAAATTAGATCTATTTAAAGAGGATTCGAGCTAGAACAGAAGGGGACGAAAAAGGGGGACGATTCAGAAGCATTAGAGCACGAATTGGAGACATCACGGAGGACGGAACGAGGGATCCGAGGCATGGAGGATCTATTGAAGACATAGGGAGTCATCTCTTTCTCTTTCTATGTTGAATATAGATTTGTTTTGTGTTTCGTTTTCTGAGTTCATGTTCATATAGATCTATTGCCATAGGATAGAGAGTATTGCCAAGATGTAATGGAGTTTCGTACTTAATGAATGGTGGAACTTAATGCTTTCATTACCTGTACGCCACTTGAATGAATGAAATCGGTATTTTATCATGTTTTCAGATCTCATGGTTGTTCTTAATGCTTTCTTTACCTGTACGCCACTTGATTGAATGATGATAGAAGCCTAATAAACCAACGCCAGGGCATTAGACTTCGGAACTTAGCCATGATTTAGGGTTTGCCGGTTTAGAATCTACGCCAGGTCAATCGGTTAAATCTAGGGATTAGGATAGCGGTCGTAATGCGTCTATCCATGTAAGATACGCAATGGATACATTGGTATATGCATGGTAGATAGTGGACAAGTCTACGCCAGTCAGTTCCTATAGGAGAGCTTGAATTCCCTGAACTCATGATAGTACCTTAGACCAATTATCTCGTTAGAACTCCGTTACATTGTCATGCAACTCTCGATACCTATGGTGATTAGTCTTAGAGTCATTCCTACCTATCTTAGGTTTAGTTTGCATTTAGGTTAGTTTGCATTCCACCACTATTTGATCCATCACGTCTTATTCATTAGTCTAATAGCTTATAAGTCGCATCAATTCCTTGTGTTCGACCCTAGTTGCTACACGATCCGTATTCTTGCGGAAGCGTTAGTCTAGGTAATTTATTACTTGAGTCTACGCACATCAAGTTTTTGGCGCCGTTGCCGGGGAATTGATTACGATTTTAGGGTTATTATTACTTTTGATTAAGACATAGTCCTTTCCGGAGTCTTCATTTATTTTTCGTTTTGTTTTGTTTAGAGTCATAAAAAAAAAAAAAAAAAAAGAGAATTATTACCTCTCAAAGCTTAATTGAATTTTATTCTTTATTTTGCGAGGTAATATGAACAACAACAACTTTTGGAGTGCCGATATAGCTGAAACGAACTATCAATTTTCAGAACCTCGTCATATGCTATACAACTCATACCGTCCATCGAAACAATCATGGGAACAAGACGTTTGGGGAAACACCGATGGTGTGCTGAATAGTCAATATGGATTTGGGAATTTTCAGCCATGGATGCAACCCCAAATTCAGAATTATCCATCATATACACCCCCATGTCCGCAACAAGAGGCCAACACCGATATCAGGTCTATGCTTGCTCAAATCTTACAAGTACAAAAAGATCAATCCAATGAGATTAGAGTGTTGAGAACGCAACAAGAAGAGATGCGAGCAAGTTGTAGAGACATGAATAATGAGTTTAAAGAAATGATAATGCACGTAAAGATCTTGGACAATCAAGTTGCACAACTCGCTGCAAATTCCTTTGAACCACAGGAGGTTTTAATGGAAAGTTTAGAAACGGATCTTTGTGAGCATGTCGACGAAATTTTCCTAAGGGATTATTTGACGATGTATCAGCCCATTGCAATATTTGAAAGGGATGACACATCTATCACAGTAGCGGAATTAGATGTCGATAAGCTTAAGGAAAAGCTTGAGGAAGAGGAGGAACCCAAATATGTAAAACCGGAACCTAGACCACCTCCCTTGCCGTTCCCACAACGTCAACGCATAAAGACGGTAGATAAGCCAAATCCCTCGATAATTGACAAAAGAGATGAACCTAACATAGGAGTGGATAAGGCTATGGATATTGATGAGGCTATGACGAAAACCGAGATGGAAGAAGAGTTCAGCTTGGTGAACACACATGAGCAACCATGCGTTATCGATTTTGTGTTCCCCGACGGCATCTTTGAGAGTTTAGCCGTGGAAGTTTGTGACGAATTTGAGAACACGGATTCCCTAGATATGAATCTCTTAGCAGCTGGAGAAGATTCATACAAGGTACAAAATGAGCTATTTGATAATGAGAAGAAAAGGGAATCCACAGAACGAGACTTCCACGCGACACTAGCCAAACGCGGCTCAAATCAGTACACGAACGATCCCGTAATGCCGCGAAGCTACATCCAACGTCCAGCACACAATTGGGACGTTGACAAGAAACCCAAGGTGAAGATGAAGCCTTCACCACAAAGGAGCTCCACTAATCCGCGTGCCGCGCCCTATCGAACATACTATGCACGCAAGAAGCTACGAACGCGACGACGTCAAGGACGTCCATCTAATGGGTAGCATTTGGTCAGGCTCGAGACCTTAAACAAGCGCTTATCGGGAGGCAACCCGACTTTTCCACTTTTGCATTTTTCATTTCATTTTTCTTTTGGACTATTTCTTTTTCTTTTCATATTGATGTACTTGGTGGAATCGTATTCCTTCCTCTGGATTGTGTGATTCTTTTCACAGGCTTTTCAACGTTGATATCATCCTTGAGGAGGAGACGCATACAACGTCCGGACACAAACACGGGATTGCAAGATACACAAGGTGCACACGTTCTAACCCTTATTCTTCCCGTTGTTTTTTATTTTGCGAGGTAATATGAACAACAACAACTTTTGGAGTGCCGATATAGCTGAAACGAACTATCAATTTTCAGAACCTCGTCATATGCCATATAATTCATACCGTCCATCGAAACAATCATGGGAACAAGACGTTTGGGGAAACACCGATGGTGTGCTGAATAGTCAATATGGATTTGGGAATTTTCAGCCATGGATGCAACCCCAAATTCAGAATTATCCATCATATACACCCCCATGTCCGCAACAAGAGGCCAACTCCGATATTATGTCCATGCTTGCCCAAATCTTACAAGTGCAAAAAGATCAATCCAATGAAATTAGAGCGTTGAAAACGCAACAAGAAGAGATGCGAGCAAGTTGTAGAGACATGAATAATGAGTTTAAAGAAATGATAATGCACGTAAAGATCTTGGACAATCAAGTTGCACAACTCGCTGCAAATTCCTTTGAACCACAGGAGGTTTTAATGGAAAGTTTAGAAACGGATCTTGGTGAGCATGTCAACGAAATTTGCCTAAGGGATTATTTGACGAAGTATCGGCCCATTGCAATATTTGAAAGAGGTGAAGCATCTATCAAAGTTGCGGAATTGGATGCCAATGAGCTTAAGGAGAAGCTTGAGGAAAAGGAGGAGCCAAAATATATCAAACCGGAACCTAGACCACCTCCCTTGCCGTTCCCACAACGTCAACGCATAAAGACGGTAGATAAGCCAAATCCCTCAATGAGTGACAAAGGAGATGAACCTAATATAGGAGTGGATAAGGCTATGGGCATTGATAAGGCTATGACGAAACCCGAGATGGAAGAAGAGTTCAGCTTGGTGAACACACATGAGCAACCATGCGTTATCGATTTTGTGTTCCCCAATGGCATCTTTGAGAGTTTAGCCGTGGAAGTTTGTGACGAATTTGAGAACACGGATTCCCTAGATATGAATCTCTTAGCAGCTGGAGAAGATTCATACAAGGTACAAAATGAGCTATTTGATAATGAGAAGAAAAGGGAATCCACAGAACGAGCCTTCCACGCGACACTAGCCAAACGCGGCTCAAATCAGTACACGAACGATCCCGTAATGCCGCGAAGCTACATCCAACGTCCAGCACACAATTGGGACGTTGACAAGAAGCCCAAGGTGAAGATGAAGCCTTCACCACAAAGGAGCTCCACTAATCCGCGTGCCGCGCCCTATCGAACATATTATGCACGCGAGACTCTACGAACGCGACGACGTCGAGGACGTCCATCTAATGGGTAGCATTTGGTCAGGCTCGAGACCTTAAACAAGCGCTTATCGGGAGGCAACCCGACTTTTCCACTTTTGCATTTTTCATTTCATTTTTCTTTTGGACTATTTCTTTTTCTTTTCATATTGATGTACTTGGTGGAATCGTATTCCTTCCTCTGGATTGTGTGATTCTTTTCACAGGCTTTTCAACGTTGATATCATCCTTGAGGAGGAGACGCATACAACGTCCGGACACAAACACGGGATTGCAAGATACACAAGGTGCACACGTTCTAACCCTTATTCTTCCCGTTGTTTGGTATGCGAGTTTCTTCTAGGTTTTGAACACCGGGACGGTGTCTCATTTAAGTCTGGGGGGAGTACTCGTCGAGTATTGTCATGTGATTAGGATTGGATTATTAAGGTTAGATTTTGAGTTTTGTTTTTAGGAATATACGGATGGATACCTAGCATGAATTGTCGAGCTTTAGTCATTATTGTGCGACTTTGTCGAATCATGAACTAAAAAGTCTAGGTGTGTTTAGAAGTCTTCTTGATTTCCGATTAGTTGAAGTAATTGTGCTTGAAACCATGACTTATAGTTACATTCACCTCCTAGGTTTCAGTACCAAGTATCATATCTCCGTGTATACCGATTATTTATTGCTTGTTTGATAGATTTTTATCGTTCATTAGATTCCACACGCTTATACTCCGCTGTCAATTTTTTTCGCCTTGGATAAGTCTTGACTATTTTAGGTTTTCATTGACATGAGTACATCGAGATCGATGGTTCGGGTCTAAGTGGTGGGTTGAGGCGTTATTCTACGTCCTAAGGGTTAGATTGATGCGTGTTCTTCATGATAAAAAAAAAAAAGAGAATCAGGAAATAAGCTTTAATGGCGCATCTCTTCACTCCTCTAAGGACGCGCAACCTTATGAGTGTGCCATAGGCAGCCTGGGTCTAAGTAGAAAGCCACCCTCTTCGACTTCGACGTCCTAGGAACAAAGCGTGGATTTATAAAAAAAAAGGAGAAAAGAAGAAAGAAAAAGAATAAAAAAAAAAGGAATAAGAACGAGAATTGAGCTTAATGATATCTCAAGTTTAGAAGAGTTTGGTATGGAGATCGCTTGGACGTTGTTAGGAGTACGGATTAGACTTAGGTCATTGGTAGGATTGCATGGTTCGAGACTTTTCGGATTGATAGAAGTCTGAACTTGGTACGCTTAGGCTTGCGTTCATGTGACGCGTTGTTTTGCATGATGGCTATTCCTTTGATGTATTTGTGCTAGTATCCGATGTTGTTTAGCTTTTCTAGTACTCGACTCTAGGTTTGCTCGAGGACGAGCAAAAGGTTAAGTCTGGGGGAGTTTGATAACACGTAATCCGTAGTAGTTTTTATGTCATTCTTAGGTATAGTTTTTATTAGATTTATTAGATTTCATTCATTTATCGAGCTTATTCGAGGATTTCATCTACATTTCGTGTTTTGTGTAGGAAATGAAGATATGAGGAGAAACACGAGAGATATTGGCAATCTAACCCCGAAAATGAAGTTGTGTAACAAGGTTCGACTTGTGCAAGGCCACGGATGGAAGTGAGCACTCAAACACCGAGCGAAAGGAGCGGAATCGACATTTCAAGACATGCCCGCTCGGGTGGATAGGGAGTGCCCGGTCGGGCTAATTCATGCCAAGCAATCCCGTAAGTCTACACGACTCGGGTGCTCAATGGACATGCTCGGGCATAGGTGCCCGCTCGGGTGTATTTGCATTGCCCGCTCGGGCCAATTCATGCCAAGAAGCACCGTGAGTTTTACCCGCTCGGGCTCAATACACACATGGTCGGGCACGAGTGCCCGCTCGGGTGAAAATGGATGAACACGCTCGGGCACAAGGCTTGCACGAGCGGGTACAAGGTGTGCCCGCTCGGGTCCCTAGATCTCAACAACTTTCCTAAGTTTTGGAACGGCCAAATCAAGGGAAATTAGATCTATTTAAAGAGGATTCGAGCTAGAACAGAAGGGGGACGACAAGGGGGACGATTCAGAGGCATTAGAGCACGAATTGGAGACATCACGGAGGACGGAACGAGGGATCCGAGGCATGGAGGATCTATTGAAGACATAGGGAGTCATCTCTTTCTCTTTCTATGTTGAATATAGATTTGTTTTGTGTTTCGTTTTCTGAGTTCATGTTCATATAGATCTATTGCCATAGGATAGAGAGTATTGCCAAGATGTAATGGAGTTTCGTACTTAATGAATGGTGGAACTTAATGCTTTCATTACCTGTACGCCACTTGAATGAATGAAATCGGTATTTTATCATGTTTTCAGATTTCATGGTTGATCTTAATGCTTCAATACTTGTACACGACTTGATTGATGATGTTAGAAGTCTAATAAATCTACGCCAAGGCATTAGACTTTGGAACTTAGCCATGATTTAGGGTTTGCCGGTTTAGAATCTACGCCAGGTCAATCGGTTAAATCTAGGGATTAGGATAGCGGTCTTAATGCGTCTATCCATGTAAGATACGCAATGGATACATTGGTATATGCATGGTAGATAGTGGACAAGTCTACGCCAGTCAGTTCCTATAGGAGAGCTTGAATTCCCTGAACTCATGATAGTACCTTAGACCAATTATCTCGTTAGAACTCCGTTACATTGTCATGCAACTCTCGATACCTATGGTGATTAGTCTTAGAGTCATTCCTACCTATCTTTAGTTTAGTTTGCATTTAGGTTAGTTTGCATTCCACTACTATTTGATTCATCACGTCTTATTCATTAGTTTAATAACTTGTAAGTCGCATCAATTCCTTGTGTTCGACCCTAGTTGCTACACGATCCGTATTCTTGCGGAAGCGTTAGTCTAGGTAATTTATTACTTGAGTCTACGCACATCAACAATCTACGATTTGTGTAAACAACCACTTCACAAAGTGAAAAGAAACTCTAGTTTGGTTTCCCCATTTAAGCTCCACTTCTCTCTTTCACATTTATGAACTCTCAATTCAGATGGAGAAGTCTTCATTTGTTAAATCGGACCAGCCTTCTTTAAATAGATATTCTTGATGTGTTTGTTCCAATTTTTATGCTCCTTGTTTTTCTCCAACAACTTCCATGTTTTTAGCTCCTTGATTTTCTCCAACAAACTCCATGTTTTTAGCCTTTGACTTGTTTATTTTTGACCTATTCAAACATGAAATTTCAGCAACTAATGTAAGATCAAAATACTTTAACAATCTTCCCCTTTTGGTCTTATACTTAAACAAACACATCATCGTATCATCCATATATTTGAAGGACCAAGCACCAACTATCCACGATTATTGTTATCCACTTCTGCATGTCTTCAGGTTTGCCTGCACTAGTACATTTTCTCCTCCTGTTTGTGTGAGTATAAAAACAAAAATTCTCCCCCTGCATGAGACTCACATTAAGGCAAATTCGAGATTAAAAGGAAATACTGCTTGTAGTCCTTATCAGCAACTTGACTTCAACTTCTTAACATTTCTGCAGAAGATTCATCTTTTCTCTTCGACGTCATTGGATTAGGGTTTCGTTCGTACAAAGAATTTTAACTTTCACATTCAAATGATAAACAATGCATGCAATATCGAACTTAATTATCCTTTAAATCCTATCACGTTTTTATTTCCTTTAAACAATTTCTACTTGAAATGTGATACTTCACTTCAATTTAGCCGACATTTACCACAAAACCCTTTAAAACACTTTCTTAAACATTTATCTTTCAAATATATTTAATTGAAAATAAATACTCAGCCTAAATATACTCAACAAATCCGCTAGGTACACCCGACATATATGCAAATAGAATTTTGTACCTGATTAAGAACAAACACTCTGGACTTCTAGATCGTTGAAATTGATAGATTTTCCCACCACTTAGACTCAGGCTACCGTGTAGGTATACTCTTATGATCAAATCATAGCGGAGTATGTAGGTTTTGTTCTTTTATGAAATTGATAGATTTTCCCACCACTTAGACTCAGGCTACCGTGTAGGTATACTCTTATGATCAAATCATAGCGGAGTATGTAGGTTTTGTTCTTTTATCATCATTCATTTTTTCTTTTCGTTTATTATTGCATATGTATGCTTGAATAATTTTTTTTCTTTTATCTTTTTCTTTTCCTTTTTCATTTTTTACTAACCTTATGCCCTTAAGATGTCGAAGTTGGAAATCCGCACTCTTATCAATTTATTGACAGCGGAGTGTAGAAGTGGTGTTCCCATCTGTGCACTTAAAACTTTTTCCAATATACTAGGTGCACCTCAATATCAGCGTAAGCATATTTCTACTAACATATTTCTCAAACAATAAAGCACATTCATTACCCTTTTTCTTTTTAAAGCTCGCACACACCAAGTGCTTTTCTCAAATTCACAAAATGGTTCATGTCCAAAGGTTTGGTAAAAAAATATCAGCCAATTATCGTTCCGTAGGCACATATTCAATTTGTAATTGTTTTTTCTCAACAAGCTCTCTAAGAAAATGATGTCTACTTTCAATGTGCTTTGTTCTAGAACGTAGTACTGGATTCTTTGAATTATTTATGGCACTTGTATTATCACAGTGAGAAATGAAAGATTTAGAATCCATACCATAGTCCGATAGCATTTGGTTCATTCAAATGAGTTGTGTGCTGCAACTCCCTAATGCAATATATTCCGATTTTGTCGTGGATAGGGATGCAAAGCAAACGAACCTCACCAAATCTTTGTAGTTGATACATAGTTTGTCCCTCAATCTTCTTGAGTCATGAACATTTCCAATGACATCTGCTATGGAATTATTTTTGTGTACTTGAGTTGAATTGATTTCTCCTTCCATCTCCTTTGCTGAGTTCTCCTCGGTAAATCTTGTTTCTAGGTTGTCAGTTTGTTTTTCAGGTGAACCTTCGGCATCCACAGGTATATTTAGCACATCTATTTGTAACTGTACCACAGTTTTGTCAACAAATTCTGAATTTGGACTATCTTCATAAAAAACAACGTTAGTGAATTCAATAACAATCTTGGTACTAAAATTATATACTCGAAAAGATACTGAATTTGTACCATATCCAAGGAAGATACCATCATCACTCTTTGAGTCGAGCTTACCAAGATACTCTCGATCATTAAGTATGTAGCACTTACACCCAAACACATGAAAATAATTGATATTTGGTGTCTTACCTTTCCATATTTCATATGGAGTTTTTTCAGTACCTGTTCGAGCATAAACTCTGTTGATGATATGACAAGCCGTATATATGGTTTCACCTTTCTCTCGCAAAAACCTAATCCATGTGTATCTCGAAAAATCATCAACACATACAAAAACATACCTTTTTCCACTTATGTTTTCAGTTTGCATCGGTCCCATCAAATCCATGTGAAGCAAATCTAGTATGTGTGTGGTCTTTATTTGCGGCATCTTCTTGTGATTTATTCGAACTTGTTTCCCTTGTTGACATGGTTTGCAAATAACTTCTTTTGTCTTTGACATCCTGGGCATACCTTGAATCAAATCAGAGTTAGAAAATTTAACAATAGTTCGATAATTTACATGTCCTAAACGTTGATACCATAGGAGAATTGGGTCTTGTGTAACATGAAAACACTTCACTTCTTCTGCCCAGATGTAGCAGTTGTTAGGTGCTCTTCTCCCTACATAAACATTCTTACCATCCTCATCCGTGACAATGCATTTCTCATGTGAGAAAGAGACACGTAACCCTTGATCACATAGACATAGCTGACTGATTAAATTTGCTTGAAGTCCTGGCACAAAATGTTCATTAGTCAGCTTTGGTTGTCCAATTGTCATAATGTCACCTTTACCTTTTATGCTTCCTTTACGTCCGTCACCGAAGGTTACATTTCCTCCTTTGGCACTTTCTTTAAAGTTTGACAGCAAACTAATATTACATGTCACATGTCTTGAACAGCCACTATCAAAGTACCACATAGAATCTTTCTCATTTTGTATCGAAGTAAAAGCAACATTGCAACTTAGATCCGATTTCCTAACCCAGATTTGTTTAATCGTAGGTTTTATTACTATCATATACCTTTCACTCTTTTTAACCCATATTTGTCTAATATTAGGTGCAGACGAGTAAGGAAATTTTACCTTGGTATTTCCGTGACTTACCTCGAAACCATTGTGATTGAATCTTTCTTCGTGATTTACCTTGGGACCGTTGTGATTGAAAATGATTCAATCTTTTCCTTGTTTTCCTCTTGTTGGAAGTTCTTTGAGGCCTCCATTCATAATACTTTATTTGAAAGCAATTTATTTGAATATGCCCCTTTCTTCCACAGTAGTAACATCTTCTCCGTTCTTGATATTTGGAACTCACGGGCGCGGCCGGTATACTTTGTGCATTTGAAGGTGTGTCTGTTTCTGTCAGATTTTCACTTATGACTAATTTTCCTTCATTGCGAGAACTTTCTCCTTTGTAACCAAGTCCATAGTGATTTGAATCTTTCTTTCCTATTGTTAGTAGATAACCCAGTTTTTCGGTTCGATTTGAAAACATCCTTAAATTCTTCTTCATTTCTTCCAGTTGACTTGAGACTTGATTCACCTCTTCCTCCTTTTTTAAAAGTTGTTCCGTAACCACTTTTAGTTGTGACTCAACAACATTCTTTTTCTCTAAGAATCTTCAAATTTCGTTGACCTATCTTAATACATTTCTCGAATAACTCTTTCATGATCATCTCATCATCATCACTTTCTTCATTCGATTGTTCATCTTCACTTCCTATGACACCATAGAATGTAACATTCCTAGCCATGTCCTCTTCTTCATTTTCTTCCTCTGAATTAGTTGAATCTTCTTGAGTAAGAATAGACTTGTTTGTCTTTTTCACATCATGGCACTCATTCCTCGTGTGTCCAAAACCTTGACAATTGAAGCATTTTGTTGCCTCCAAAGCTTTTAGGACTGCATCTCGTTTTTAGCACTCGAAAAGTCATTCTTAACATGTCAGTATCCCCTACACTCATGACATTGAACTTTAGATTTCCCTTTTTTCTCTGGGTATACCTTGCGTGTCTTGGGGTATCCTCCTGGTCTTCTTTCGAAAATTCTTTTAATTTTTTCCGCTAACAAGGATATGTCTCCTACAATTCCGCCATCTTCTGATAAATTTTCTTCCACTTTGATTGCTATTCCTTGAGATGAGTTTTTACTAAGTGATCCTTGTTCCAGCTGCAACTCCATCTCATATGCGGACAAGATTCCCACAATCTCCTTCAAACTTGTTGTATCGGTATTGAGTGACATGTTCATTGCTGCCTTTTGTGCTGAAAACTTCTTGGGTAAACACCGAAAATTTTTCTTGACAAGCTTCTTGTCTTCATAAGGTTGACCAAGAACATGTGCTTCATTGGCCAAAGCATTTAATCTTCCACTAAACTCTTTCACACTTTCGTTTTCTCCCATTTCAATCTTTTCAAATTGATGTTCAAGAATGTCCAATCTTGTTCTCTTCACACTAGGAATTCCTTCGTGTATTGTTTCAAGTGTGTCCCAAGCTTCTCTAGCAGATTCACAACCTTGTATTTGTTTAAATTCATCCATATCAACTGAAGTGAATATTGCCGCTAATGCCTTTTCATTATAAGTAGATGATGTCTTCTTGGCAGACGACCATTGGTCAAGTGGTTTCTCTTTTTCGTTGCCTTTGTCGTCAATCATCATAGGAGGATTCCAACCATACCTCACAGCTCTCCACGCATCTTCATCTACGCCACAAATATTTGCTCTCATCTTAACCTTCCAATACCCATAATTAGAGGAGTTGAGTATTACGGGCTTGCAATATGAGTATAGATCTCGTGTTCCTTCCATCTCACTCTTTAACCGGATAAAAAACGAATATTATTTTTCTTTTCCAGCTTTGATACCAATTGAAAGAACTAAAGAGTAGATGTCCAATAGGTTTTGGTGGAGTTTTAAAACTCCAAAGGACTTACTATTTAATTCTAACGGTCTTCTAGGTACACCTGAATACAGACTCAGACTCACCCTGAGACTCTACCCGTCTTGAATCCAAATTCTAAGCCCCAAGCGTCACACACTCGTGTATGACCGCCTAAGACTATTCTCACAATAGCCTTACAGAATGACTCTCAAGCCACCCTCCCACAAATCCTTAGATACACAATTTACGATTTGTGTAAACAACCACTTCAAAAAGTGAAAAGAAACTCTAGTTCGGCTTCCCCATTTAAGCTCCACTTCTCTCTTTTACATTTATGTACTCTCAATTCAGATGGAGAAGTCTTCATTTGTTAAATCAGACCAACCTTCTTTAAATAGATCTTCATGATGTGTTTGTTCCAATTTTTATTCTCCTTTTTTTTCTCCAACAACTTCCATGTTTTTAGCTCCTTGAGTTTCTCTAACAAACTCCATGTTTTTAGCCCTTGACTTGTTTATTTTTGACCTATTCAAACATGAAATTTCAGCAACTGATAATCTCGTTTTCATACGAATTTCTTGCATGATTTAAGAGATGTTTTTGATATATATGTGTTGCTTTACGTTTGATTCCGTATCCATTTTACTTGTTTTCGTGTTTTCATGTTCATACAGGTTTTTACCCGTATTTGGTTCATTTCGGAGCTAAAGGACATGCACGGAGCTAAGGACCAACATCAAGGATCATCACGGGACAAACGGGACGAGATTTAGCATGAAGAGCCACCACCCGATCGGGCACAACTCACACCCGATCGGGCAAAAGCTACGGCAAATTTTGGTGCGCATTCACGCACGGCTTGGGCAAGGAAACGCCTGAGCAGATGCCTCACACCCGACCGGGCGCACATCATGCCCGATCGGGCACTCCCACATGGATCGTGATCCGTGCGACCAGACCTAACCGTACCCGAGCGGGTAGATTGAGCGCTCGAGCGGGTCGCGACCCCAGCAGCAAGTTAAGTTAAGTTAACTTAACTTAAAATAAGAGGAAACTCGTGTGGGGATTAAGGCAACAATTGGACCGACTTAAAAGAAATAAAAGGAGGCCAGAGGACGACATGAGAGGGGACTTTGGATTCAGTTCGTGATTGAGGAGATTCTTGCGAGGAGGCAAGCAAGGAGCATTGGAGATCAACCCGACACTTCGGTTTCGCTTGGTTTTCATGTTCCTTAGACTTTCTATTTCGTTTATGTTTGTTTACAGATGCATGAGCGAGTAGTTTGTTTGTTCTAGGAGAAGGGATTAGCCCTTGGCTATCCCGGAACCACTTTTCTATTTATCTTTGAATGCATCTTCCCGTTTTGGTTTATTTATTCTCTATCTAAGCGCTTAATTTGACTTGTGTTTACAAAGGCCACGTAGATGCATGTGTTAGGGATTAGGAGAAGGACCAAAAGGAGAATTCTAGTCCTAGAAGATCAGGTTTAGAACAACCGAGGTTAGGCCACAAAAGTAGGGTAGCAATGGTTGAGGGTAAAGCGGACGAATCATAGTTCTTATGGGTTTAGTTCAAGGTGTCAGCCACGAAAGTAGGGGGCAACTTGTCTAGATCATGTGTCTATGCCTTGAGAGAGGGTAGATATCATATTAGGATCGTCTGCCTTAGATAGCTTAAACTGGGATGGCATGATAGATAGATTGATCGTTAGTTTCGGTAGTCTTATGGTGAAATTGGATTCCTAGAACGTTTGTCTTATCGTTAAGAACCGATTCGTTTATTTACTTTCAGTATTTCATTCTTCAACAATATTTGTTCGTTAGCAAGTTTGATTCATAGTTCGAGTTTAGATTGTGTTGCGTAGTCTCTGTGGGATCGACACCTAAAATACTACACACGTGCCGTGCACTTGCGGGTAGTTTAGGTTATTTCATTTAACTTTGAGAACGCATCAAGTTTTTGGCGCCGTTGCCAGGGACTATTGTCAACACGTCTTAGATTCGAGCCTAGAATCTTTCTTGTTTGTTTTTGTTTTTGTTTTATTTTCTTTCGTTCTTTCTACGTAAATCATTCTTTATTTGTCTTTTGCAGAGCCTTCAGATCGACAAGAGATGGACAATCAGAACGACAATGGACAGATGCAGCAACAACAACTCGTGCCTCAACCACGAGAACTACAGGCTTCTCCACCACGTCGTCTAAGGGATTACATAGTGCCGAACATGAACAACGTGCAAACAGCCATAAGGATGTCTGCTGTTGCGAGAGAACAGTTTGAGATTAAGCCAACGATGATCAACATGCTTTATCAGAAGCAATTCATGCGCGGAAACCATGAGGATCCCCAACAAACTCCATGTTTTTAGCCCTTGACTTGTTTATTTTTGACCTATTCAAACATGAAATTTCAGCAACTGATAATCTCGTTTTCATACGAATTTCTTGCATGATTTAAGAGATGTTTTTGATATATATGTGTTGCTTTACGTTTGATTCCGTATCCATTTTACTTGTTTTCGTGTTTTCATGTTCATACAGGTTTTTACCCGTATTTGGTTCATTTCGGAGCTAAAGGACATGCACGGAGCTAAGGACCAACATCAAGGATCATCACGGGACAAACGGGACGAGATTTAGCATGAAGAGCCACCACCCGATCGGGCACAACTCACACCCGATCGGGCAAAAGCTACGGCAAATTTTGGTGCGCATTCACGCACGGCTTGGGCAAGGAAACGCCTGAGCAGATGCCTCACACCCGACCGGGCGCACATCATGCCCGATCGGGCACTCCCACATGGATCGTGATCCGTGCGACCAGACCTAACCGTACCCGAGCGGGTAGATTGAGCGCTCGAGCGGGTCGCGACCCCAGCAGCAAGTTAAGTTAAGTTAACTTAACTTAAAATAAGAGGAAACTCGTGGGGGGATTAAGTCAACAATTGGACCGACTTAAAAGACATAAAAGGAGGCCAGAGGACGATATGAGAGGGGACTTTGGATTCAGTTCGTGATTGAGGAGATTCTTGCGAGGAGGCAAGCAAGGAGCATTGGAGATCAACCCGACACTTCGGTTTCGCTTGGTTTTCATGTTCCTTAGACTTTCTATTTCGTTTATGTTTGTTTACAGATGCATGAGCGAGTAGTTTGTTTGTTCTAGGATAAAGGATCAACCCTTGGCTATCGCGGAACCACTTTTCTATTTATCTTTGAATGCATCTTCCCGTTTTCGTTTATCTATTCTCTATCTGAGCGCTTAATTGACTTGTGTTTACAAAGGCCACGTAGATGCATGTGTTAGGGATTAGGAGAAGGACCGAAAGGAGAATTCTAGTCCTAGAAGATCAGGTTTAGAACAACTGAGGTTAGGCCACGAAAGTAGGGTAGCAACGGTTGATGGTAAAACGGACGAATCATAGTTCTTATGGGTTTAGTTCAAGGTGTAAGCCACGAAAGTAGGGGGCAACTTGTCTAGATCACGTATCTATGCCTTGAGAGAGGGTAGATAGCATATTAGGATCGTCTGCCTTAGATAGCTTAAACAAGGGATTGCATGATAGATAGATTGATCGTCGGTTTCGGTAGTCTTGTGGTGAAACTGGATTCCTAGAACGTTTGTCTTATCGTTAAGAACCGATTCGTTTATTTACTTTCAGTATTTCATTCTTCAACCATATTTGTTCGTTAGCAAGTTTGATTCATAGTTCGAGTTGAGATTGTGTTGCGTAGTCTCTGTGGGATCGACACCTAAAATACTAATACGTGCCGTGCACTTGGGGGTAGTTTAGGTTATTTTATTTAACTTTGAGAACGCATCAGCAACCAATTTAAGATCAAAATACATTAACAAATTACACAACCCTTTGACAGAGCGAGCTTGAAAGCAACACGGTTGATACTATGGAGAATGTCATATGATCCATAGAATTTTGCAGCCAGCTTCGCGTTAGGTCGAGAAATCAAAATAGTTTGTTGGTAAGGCCTAATTTTCAGATAGATCTTCTATCCAGCCTCAAACTCAACATTCTACCACTGCTCATTAGCTTTGTAATCCATTCTTTGTTAGGCTCAAAGGAGATTTTTCCCTATCACCTCTAAGTTCTCATTCCTTTCCTTCAGTCTCTCCTCTAAACCCAAGTCAGTTGCTGGAATATCGTTGGTGCCCAACAACCGCAGAGGTTCTCGACCATAAAGTACTCAGAAGGGAGCTGAATGGAACGGAATGTCGTAAGAATATTCTGGCCATGCCACCCATGTTGCCCAAGATCGAGGTTTCTCACCCGCGAAAAATCTTAAATATATCTCCAAATAGCGGTTCAAAACTTCCGAGTAGCCATAAGTTAGTGGATGATATGTCGGGCTATAGCTTATTTCAGGACAAACTAAGAGTCATATTTTATATTTTAATTTAAGATTTAGAGTCATATTTTACGTTCGTTTGGTAAACCTTATTTTAAAATCCAAACTTAGAATTTATGGAATTCGAGTCGCAATTTTTAGGATGTTAAAATTTTCTGAGTCTTAACTTGAGTTTCGAGTCCGAAATATCCAAATTACTAAGATACATTTAAAAAAATCTCAAAATTGAATATTCATATTATATATGTTAATTTGTATATGTTTTAAATATGTCATTATATATATATATTTTATATGTTCATTTTTTATATTCATATAGTTTTAAACATGTTTTATTATTTTTTATATTTTTGTTTGAAGTATTTTAATCTTAAATTGTATAATTAATATTATGATAACTTTGTATTTATTTTAAATGTACTAAATTATTTGAAGTGTTACTTGTTAATAATAATATTTTTTATGTGAAATTAATAAATGATGAATAAATATATTTTATAAAAAGATGTAAATTTTGGTAATTTTTTTACAAAAATCTTAACCCAACCTCTAAGTTTTATAAACGAAAAGAACTAAACTTAAATCTAATAAATAATGAATAAATATAATTTGTAATTAATTTATAATGGTCTCTTTGAATTTAGATTTTGACGATATAGCTAAATGCCTCTGCTTGTACAACAACCTGTCTTTCAGTCGATACTCTGAGTCCATTTTCCCTAGCCGCTTTACGTAATTATGCAGTATAGTTTGATAGGTAGGGTCAAGCTCCAATTCTTCTCTCAAGGCATCAAGGTCTACCTCGTTGACACCCCTTCTAGATAAAGTGTCCATTGCTGATAAAATATGCGACTACATCTTGGAATAAATCGAATCAATCTCGTTATTTTTTATTAATCACGGAATACTTTTTTATATAGTATACAATATATATCAAAAAGGAAATATAATATTGCAGAATATTTATACAATCTTTAGGGATATCTTTGATATCCTTATAAGATATCGGATAATATTCAAAACACATATCTCGTAGAATATCATAACAATATTAAATAAGATCTCAGAAAATATTCTCGTATCAATCACATAGATTATACTCGTTAATACTCTCCCTCAAGTTGAAGCATTCAAACTGTAGACGCCCAACTTGGAAGAAAAACGCACAAGGGTCGGTACGCCTAAAGGTTAGGGTCGGTACGCCAAAGAGTGTTAGGGTCGGTATGCCGAAGGGCGTCGGGTTCAAGACACTGGAGGGCGTCAGATTCGGTACACCGGAAGGCATCTGGTTTGGTACTATGGAGGGCATCGGGGTCCGTACGCTGAAGGGCGTCTGGGTTTGGTACATTCGAAATGGTGTCGGGTCAATACATCGAATGGAATCGCGTCTAGTCGTTGGAGTAGTGGTTTTCGATCGAGAAGGATCTTGTTTCCGATCAAATCTCCGCCAGTTTGCTGATTTTTGGTCGATGGTCGCTGGTTTTCAGTGCACCGATTGAAGGTTGAAGATGATGAACAGTAAGGTTTTTGTTGGAAAATCAAATATATTAAAACAAGATAAAGACAAACCAAACCAGGAAGGTTGACCAGAGAAATAAGCAGTGACCAACGGTAAGCAAGAGGAAGTCGACCAACAAAGCAAGAGAGATCCATTCACCGGGGAAATGAGGGAGATCGAGATTCAAAATGGAGGAAATAAAAAGATTGGGAAAACAATCTCGTGAAACAAATCGGGATTCAAAGAAGAAACAAAGAAGATCTCATTTCGGGTTTGGGAAATAGACGACGAAAATGAATAGATCAGGGTTTGACGTGGAGTTTTTAGTTGGTAAAATAATGTTTTGGGTTTCGTTGGTGGTCTATTGAGAGTTGTAGGTTCGCGGTGGATAAAGAGGATGATGAATAGTGTTTTTTTTGTGAAGAAATAGATTCGAGGAAGGAGAATCAAATAGAAAGTAAGATCGATATCAAGAAATCAAAAAATTGTTTCGAACTTTGGTACCATGATAAAATATACGACTACATCTTGGAATAAGTCGAATCAATTCCTCAATCTTAGCCTTGTCAACTTCTATGCCTCTCGAAGTGATCATGTGATTAATAACAGTCCTTTCTTTCACCATGAAATGGCACTTCTCCAAATTAAGAACGAGATTGACCTCCTCACATTGTTCATGGAGCTGGACAGGTTGAATTGTATTTTCTCATCTCCAACATGTAGAGAGAGCTTTCCTTGTTGTACGTCTATCATGGCACCTACAGTAGCTAAGAAATGTCTACCAAGAATCATAGGTACCCTAGCATCTTTTTTCAATATCGAGTACAACAAAATCAGCGGGCTCATCTAAAGTTCATCCGCTTGAGGATTGAATGTGGCATAAGGCTCACACATGCTCCCAGATCGCACAAGGCTTTGTCAATGTCGATGTTCCCTATGGTGCATGGAATGGAGAAGCTTCTGGTGTCTTTTAACTTTGGGGGCAGCTTGTTTTGAAGAATGGAATTGCATTCCTTGGTAAGTGCTACTGTCTCACTCTTCGATATGCCTCTTGTTGGATAGGATCTCTTTGAGGAATTTGGTGTATGTGGGCATTCGTTGGAGTGCTTCTACGAACGCTATGTTGATGTGAAGCTTCTTGAGGATCTCTACAAACCGCCCATATCTCACTTCGTTCTTTCTGCTCACCAACTGTCGAGGAAACGGTATAGGAGGTACATATGCCGGTGGAGCAACATATGGCTTCTCTAAACCTTATTCGACCCCTTCCATGTTTTCAATGCCCTTTCCTTTGTCCACTGACTTTCCACCAGTTTTCTCTTGCTATCTCAGGGACGGATTCTCGATCTCATTACCGTTGTGTAAGGTGATAGCATTCTGAGATTCCAAGAGGATGATGCAGCTTGTTGTGCTATAGAGTTCTCTAGCATATTAACGTGCTTGCTCAAGGAATCCATTTGAGTTTTGAGCTCATTAACTGCTGCTCCCATATCCGCATTGAATTTTGCTTGAAGTGATTGTTGCTCCTTGATGCTACTTTGATGTTGCCTTTGCTCCTTGATGAATTCAAGCATGACCACCTCAAGGCTCTATGAAGGAGATTGTGGAGCTTGCTGGATTTGCCAGAATTGCTGGGGTTTCTGGTACAATAGATGCTTTTGCTGAAATCCTATATACTTCACTCGTGGAGTCGTGTGGTAAGACAAGTTTGGGTGATTCCTCCAATTCGGATTGTGGGTGTTCCCGAATTACTGGTTCCCTTGCTGTTTGGCGTAATTCATTTATTTCACATATTCTTGCACCATGCATTCATACGCTACATGCTCTGTATCTCTGCAAATTCACACAGTACATGGCATTCGATATATTGCCCATCGCTCTACTTTGATTCACCTCGTATAGACCTCTCGTCTTGTTTTGCGTACTCCTCGGTGTGGATCATATGGTGTGATTCATGGCAAGATTATCAATTAGCTCGTATGCCTCCTCTACGCTTAGTTCCATGAATGATCCTCTTGCAGCGTTATCCAGCATCGTTCTATGCTCATCCGTGATCCCATTGTAGAAGGTTTGGATCACGTACCACTGCTCTAGACCGTGATGTGGGAACATCTACAAAAAATCCTTAAATCTTCCCCACACTTCAAATAACATTTCTCCATCTCTGCATCTAAATGTTGTGTTTTCTCCCCTCATTTGAATCGTCTTGCTCGGAGGAAAGTACCATGATAAGAATAATGTGCAGAGCTGATCCCAAGTAGTGATCAAACTAGTGGGAAGAATTGCAACCATGTCTTCGCTCGTCCCCGAATTGAGAAAGGGAAGAGACGTAGTAAAATCGCATTCTCCGAGACTCTATGTATCTTGAATGTGCTTGAAAGCTCTAGGAAGTCTCTCTAAGGTGCTGATGGGGGTTGTGATTTGCACCTACAAGTTGCTTTTGATAAAGAATATTAATCATCGCGGGCTTAATCTCGAATTGCTCTCTTGCAACAGTAGGCGTTCTTTTAGCAATTTGGACATTGCTCATGTTTGGCACCACGTAATCACGAAGTCGACGTGGTGGAGGAGTCTGTGGTTCTCGCGGTTGAGGCGCGAGTGGCTGTTACTGTAATTTTCCCATATTACCCACATGTAATTAGGGCTGTCCATGACCGTCCAACATGTTGTTTCGGTTGTCCATTGCTTGTGATCAGTCGGTGCTACTCTTTCTTCTTCCTTGCCTTTTTTCCGCTGTCTAATAGTCCTCTCGATCTCGGGGTCGATTCGAAGTAAGCTCAAAGTTCCTTGAGATCTAGTCATACACCAACAAAAGACAAGCAAAAGGATTTAGTAGAAAGAAAAAAAGAAAAGAAAAGGAAAACAAGAATGACTCTAAATCTGAATCTAAGGCGTGTTGACAAATAGTCCCCAGCAACGGTGCCAAAAACTTGATGCAACTCAAGTTAAACTAAATTAAACTAAGCTACCTGCAAATGCACGACACCTGTGTAGTACTCTAGGTGTCGATCCCATAGGGACTACGCGATGCGGACAAAACTCAAACTAGAATCAAACTTGCTACGATGAAGTACTGGTTATGAGATGCAATAATTAAAATGCAGTAAACTTATGAGTTCCTAACGATGAGGCAAACGTTCTAGGATACGATTTCACCCCAAAGCTTCCAAAGCCATCTATCAATCTATCAAATCATGCATTTCTTATTATGATATCTAAGCCGGGACTATCCTAATGTAATTCCAACCCTCTCTCAACGCATAGGAACATGATTCAATTGAGTTATCCCCTACTTTCGTGGCTGAGACCCCAAACTAAATCCATACAACCTATGATTCATCCGATTAACCCTCAACCGTTACTATTCTTCTTTCGTGACCTAGTCTTGGTTGTTCTAAGCCTGATCTTCTAGGGATAGAGTTATCCGTTCGGTCCTTCTCCTAATCCCTAACACATGCATCTACTTGGCCTTCGTAAATACAAGACATTCAATGCTCAGAAAAAGAATAGATTAACAAACGGGAAATAGCATTTAAAGAATAAATCGAAGAGGTTCCGGGATAGGCATGGGCTGATCCCTTCTCCGAGAACTAAAAAACTACTCAGTCATGAGTTTGAATTCAACATAAATGAAATAGATAGAGAAGGAGCATAGAAATATCAAACGAGGTGTAGTCCCCAATCGATCTTCCCATCTCCTTGTGTGTCTCCCATCAAGAGGACTCTCTCCTATAATGGATGATACATGGATGAGGAAGAATGGATAATGGATGCCTATCTTCTGTCCTCTGCTCTTGATGTCTTATTACGTTCAAAATTTGAATTATTGTCGTCTCATTTCCACTGAAAACGAAGGTGGAACGGTTTACCAAGTCATGCCCGACCTTGCTCCATGTCATGCCCAGTCGGGTTTGCTTCAGTTCCTTCTTTGTAGAATAGCTTCCTTGAGTTCTCGGTCGTGTTCCACTTATGTTCGGTCTGTGTTAAGGTCTCGGGGGTAAAATCACGATAAAGAGCCCGACCGTGCACTATGCGCGACCGTGCTCACTACTAAGTGAGTTGTCCGACCGTGCATCATGTGTGCCCGGGTCGTGCGTAACTCTCAGGATATTTGCTGCAAAAGAGCCCGATCGTGCATCATGTTATGTCCGGCCGTGCATGGTGATTTGACTTCAGCTCGGTCGTGCATCATGGACTGCTTAGCCGTGCTCTTCATGATGATTTGCTCCCCGGCCATGCTCTTGCTCATGCTCGGTCGTGTTGTCATTTTTGTTGCATGCTCGATCTTGCTGAGTTGTGTGCTCCGTTGTGATCTTTGACACTCGTATTTTGTCCTGTGTATGTTCTTTAGCCTTGAAATGAACCAAATATGCATTAAAACCCATAAGAACATGGAAACACAAAATTAAGTAATACAGATACAAAATTACACGTAAACATCGCAAGTATCATCATAAACATCTCTAAAATCATGCGAGAATCGTTTATGAAAACGAGATGATAAGTGAGTTTCATTCTAAGTTCATTATCCTAATAATAGAACATCGATCTAGGTCAGTATAATAAATAAATTTGATAAATAAATAATTAATTAAATTTTAGAAATATGAAAAATTTATGATGAAGTTACACCACAATCGATGATGAATAACCTCTAACATCACCTGGTAGGAATAGTACATGCGATCTTTCGTGAGATTTTAGATGATGTAGTTGTTCGTGTGTTTTAGAATGTCATCCACGTTATGCCTATACAAGTAAATGAGAAAATTAAATAATTAAAGTTATTTAAACCAATATATATTATAAGGAAAATAATTATATAACAAAATTTTGTCAGGGTTTGGAGTTGATGATTGGAACGCTCGAATGATCATCGAAATTATCGATATCCAACATATCATTGTTGTCATCAAATATCAATTGCACCAATATAGGTGACAGAGGAAAATATGATTGTAAAAGAGGTGGTGGTGGGGCTCCATCGACGAGGCCTCATTTTGTATGGTGTTTAGTATTTCAGAAGGAGACTTTCATTGGTTTTGTTAGATTTTTTTTGTTGTTTTATTGAAAATAGAACTTTTCAATGGGTTAAATACTCATTTTGTCAATGGACATCCATTAGAATTTCTAATAGATGCCATTTGAAATTGACGTTCTATCAGTAAACGTCATAATTGCAACCCTTCTTCCTTCATTTCAATAGGCATTAGTTGGAAGTTTGTACATGTGCCCATTGAAAAACCTATTTTATAAGCAACAAAAACCAAATAGTAGAAACCTATGAGATTTCATCGAGTATCCATTAGAAATTCCAACAGATGTACGTTGAGAGACATAAAATGCTTACAACATTAATAGTCTGATTATCAATAATAATCCTTTAAAAGTTGGGCATCCGTTGGAACGTTTCAACGGATGCCCGTTGATAATCAGATTAGCTGACAAACAAAAAATGCTAAGTCCTAAAGAGTTCCCACGTATCATTGGGCACTCGTGAAAAATATCAATGAATGCCCAATGATAATAGAAGAAGGGAGTTAAAAATGAGAAATTGAAACACTTAAATATTTTAATTTTATAAATACAAAATTTACAAATCTTTTTCTGTTGATTATTTAATTCGGGATTCCTCTTTTGATTGTACATTACATTCATTGCCTTGTTCATCTTTTGCATCTTTTGGTTTGACATCTTCATAATCAATGATGTATTCAACACCTACATTAGTTTTCACGAGAATATCTTCATGATTTTGAAAAAATTAAACATATTGGTTCAGGGTTGTTGATTTGAATTGGATCTTCTTTTTCTTGTTTGTTTGAAAGTCTACGCGGCGTAATCTTTATTACAGTCCACAATTGTTTTTTAGACGTTTCAATGTTGTTTGTTATTTAATGCAATATACTTGATCGGATTGATCCATTGAGATGAATGGATCATACTTTGTATAATGTTGGGACAGGTTTATGTCAATCCCTTTCCCTTGATTTTTTGTTTACCTCGTCCTATGGTTGGATCAAATCACTAAAATTTGAAAATCATTATCTTCAATCCAACTAGACCAAGATTTCAACCTGTAGGATTTGATGCAAAATATCGTAGAAATTATCATCATTGGCTTCACTATTCACGCAAACGCCATATGTGTGTAAGGTGTATCCATGAGTAACCATAATTATCAAACACAATACATTTTTTTTGTAAGATCGTTAGTGATAGATGCCTCAGGTGTTGGATCTCAGGATGTGTATGAAGAATCTATTAACTCGATCGCTCGAGTAGGGTTTGTCGGATCATGGAGGATCTCTTAACTCGCCTAAAGATACTCTTCAAGAATGAACTATTAATTATTTAAATATTATATACAAAACTATGAGTTAATTTTTAATATAACTAAGCACAGATGTATATGGTCATTAATTCTTCATCAAATATCCTTTCATAAAACAATTTAACAAACGGTCATCAACATGATGACATATATAAATTTAAAGATTATCATCATTTTGTACTTTTCTAATGGTAATCGCTCTAGAAAATTTAACAAAATATATGCACAGACGTGATTATACTCTTTTGGCGTTAGCTTATATTATTCTATCCCCTCCCCCAAACATTTAATCTCCTCCAACAAATATTGTTTAACAATGGATCCTTCAATTGCCCCTTTTTTTATTATTTCTTTAGATGGAAAGACACCTTTCCAATGGATATATCCATCGAAATTAAAATCGCCCACCATTCCTCAATTGTTAGCGATTGGGATGAATTTTTGTATGAAAAATAACAATAGTGACTATTCATTTCAATGGGACTTGAACCCAAAATATCTACACATTGGGCGTTGTTCGATGCATATCCATCAAGAAATTTATCATCCTTTTTTAACCATTTCAACAATGTTATCTCCAAAAGACCATCAGTCTAAATATCGGGATGGCTTTTCATCACGTAACCCAAATCTGATCTTCAACATTATGTATTCAAATATTTCCTCGATTGTATGTTATCCTTCTTTTTGCTTGTAAAATTCAAAACATTGTTGATGATGTTATTGAATTTTTTTCTTGATATCCATAACATCTACATATGCCACAATATGAGTGATTTTCAATATGGAAATTCCCCTAAAATGTTGTGTTTGTACCAATTATGCCAGTCACCTTGGCCTTGTAGTTTTTCTATGTCCACGATCTCATCCACACTCAACCAGTTTTAGTAAATCAGTATCGTGCTTAGTCATTTGTTACGATTTGCACCTGTTTGCGTGCATGGGTCCTCCTCTTTCCGTGACACGTTTTTTCAAAACATTTCTTATCTTTTTTTAATATATGTCTAAGAGAAAGAAATCTTCTATAACAATCAAACCAACATGGTTTCTTTCCATGTACAAGACAAACGGAATCTATATCTTCTATACAGTACTAATATGTCTCTCTCTCGTGCGTCCTCCATCCAGACATGGATGTTAGAAAGTGTCTAATTGTCCAAAACAACATTGCTTTCAACGTGATGTTTGTACTTCGAACTTACATCGTATACAATAATTATGTTGTTCGAAGAATCTCTCAATTCATGAATCAATAGCTGAAAGAAGATATCAAAACTTTTCTTCGGATGTTCTATTCTAGAAACGGGAATGTCAGAATCATGACTTCTCTTTTCAAACACATCTCAAGAGGTACATTATACAAGGTTATGTCTTGTTGAAATCCCTTTTAGCATTACAATCAGATGGATGTTGCATTATCCCTTCACCTGTGAAGTATTCTACTTTATAAGGATGTATTTTGGATCAATCACAAGTTGCACGAGGATAAACAATGAGCAACAAGGCAAAAGAGCTATGAGAAGTGTTTGCATGAGGATAAATAATGAAGGCATGGAAAAGGAGCTTTGACACGTTGTCATACAATTTGATATGAAAGACTGGATAACCAACCTAAAAAGACATCAAGGAACACTTATGAAAGACTACAAGATGTCCCTAGAAGGTGAGCAGGCCGAGAGGAGCGAGAAACAAGAGATTAGATAATACTTATCCAGAGCATAATTGTGCTCGGCCAGAGCAAGAAAAAAAAACACTCAACATGACTAATATACTTTCAATTTTTGGATTTACAGGATAATAGTTATATATCGCTTGATCGAGCAACCCGACCGCTTGACGTAGCGATTTTACCGAGTGTTTTTAAGTTAGATGATTTTAGTCTATTTTCCATTTTTTTGGTCTTCATAAATAGAGAACCCATTGTATAACATTTAAATTAAGTTATGATGATTTGGAGTGTCTTGTCTTTGCTAATCCTAGAGATTTTGCTACCAAACTCTTGGACAAATTTTGAATTGTTCACTAACTTATCAACACTAGATCACAAAGGTCAGGGCATCATTCGTTGTGTTTATAGTTCCTTAGTCAATTTATGGTCAGGGTTTAGGATTTCTTTTCTTTTTGAAGACATGTTCTAGGTTCTATTACTGAGTTTCTAGTGGATTTCATTACAATTCCATCCACCTAACAAAATAACATCGATATAGGATCATATCAAGTGGTAATGATAACTATGAGTGTCCCATGAGGCATAACCAACAAACAAGAGATCAACTTGACGATGAAATTAACACCATGATGAGGGCATTACAACGACCTACGACCCTAAAGAAGGAGAGGAGCGCGACAAGGATGAGCCGAGCATGGATCACGACGAGGACGAGCCTAGTATAGGCGAGACAAGCACGGGAGCGGATGGAGAGCTAGGAGAAGATGGATCACACATTGCCATGCTGGTGGTCCATGACAAGCCACTCACGAGATCCCGAGCAAAGAGCCTCCGTACAAGAATCAATGCGTACGTGGCTCAAGTGCTTTTCAACCACCGTCAGGAGTTCAACAACGAAGAGGGGGACACAAGCAGCAACTTTCCAAAAACCACAAGACCCTCCGTCATCAATGAAGTCGAGGAACTCCACCAAATGGTGTCATGAACAAAGGCAACAACTTGCCATATCTTGGCCGGCGCCCAACTTGCCTTAACCGGACATAGCCGTTTGAAATTCAAATTTCAAACCCAACGGCTCTTGCCTTTTCCACCAAGATCCATTTTGCCTTTTTTAGCCTTGTCCGAGTTAAGGCCCAACAGCCATATTGTATTTTTCCCTTTCTTGTTTTTTCTCGGTCATTATTTAAAACCGAGCCTTGTTTTGTTGGAGAACAATCTTGATTCGAATAAAATTTCTAAGTTATTTTCAATTCTTGCGAGTTTTCGCAACCATTGTTCCTCTTGTGCTCCGGGAGTCCAAGACGAACGAGAGACTGTATCGAAGGTCACGTCCATAACCTTCGTGGTGTCCTACGATCCACCCATCCATCCATCACTTGAAGGATCGAGCGAGCGCCCCTCTTGGCCTGTTCCCCTTCGTCCACCTTCCCTACCACCGAGTCTTGGCCAGAGAGTGCCCTTACATGATAGACATGATAGACTCTAGGAAATTCGATGCCTCGACCTTCCCTATCGTGTTACCGGTGCAAGGATTGATGCTTCTCTTCTTCTCCAACGTCTCCCGAGCCTTTCCAGATGTTTTCCCAGCCTTTTCTTGCCCTGTACGTCGCCCCCTTGCTCTAGATCTGTTCTGTTCCTTAAATTCGGACGTTTGAATGCAAGATCTAAGTTGTTGCGAAATACGCGGCCCGCTCGGGCAACATTGTCGCCCGGTCGTGCATAGGCACGCCCCGTCGTGTTCCTTCATAATGCCCGATCGGGTATTCAGCACCCGATCGCGTGGTTGAGCGGCCCGAGTCGTGCAAACTCTCGAGGAATTTGGGATGAATTAATGTCCGAGCAGGTATACGTCTTGCGCCCGATCGGGTAAGGCTACCCGATCTCGTTGCCTTCGTGCCCGGGTCATGCAGGGTATGCGGATAAAACCCCGTAGGTTTTACCCGAGCGGGTGGTCTATGGTGCCCGACCAGGCACCCTTGTCTCCTTAAAATTTCTCTTTTCCGCTCGTTGCTCGGGTGTTCCTTTGGATTCTAAGGCTCGATCATGACTCTGAGTAGATATATCTTACAAGTACGTGGTTTTGTTCAGGAATCCGTCTTTTAAAACTCATTTAGGACTTGTCGCCTAAAAACCTGAAAATCAACAAAACGGGTGTGTGAAACTCATAATCATATCGGATATGTAAATCTATTTATAAAATATATGCGAAAATGGCACTAAAATCTATCCTAAAATTGATACACTTTCAGTGCTATCAAACTCCCCCAGACCTAAACCTTTGTTTATCCTCAAACAAAACTAAAGTCTAGCACAAAAAGTATCTAATAACGATGGATACTAGCTCAAAAATGTCGAAGGGTTAGTCATTTTGCAAATCAACGCATCACATGGATAAGAGCCTAAGCGTACCGAGTATAGCCTTATGTCTACCGAAAGTGCTGAGCCATGAAATACTTCCTAAAATCTAAGTCTACCCACCACTTAGACCCAAACCATCGAATATCGATGTACTCATGTCAATCCTAACTCGAAATAGCGAAAAACTTATCCTAGATGACAGCGGTAAGCTTTTGATATCATTCAAATCTCTTCTTCTCGTTCTTATGCATTTCTTTTCTTTTCGGTACTTAGATCCACGCTTTGTTCCTAGGACGTCAAAGTCGAAGAGGGATGGCTTTCTACTTAGACCCAGGCTGCCTATGGCACACTCATAAGGTTGCGCGACCTTAGAGGAGTGAAGAAGTGCGTTATTGAATATTATTCTATTTTTTTTCAGTTTTTTTTCTTTTTCTTGATTACGCAACACTGTAACCCTTAGGACGTAGAAAAGCGCCTCTACCCACCACTTAGACCCAGACCATCGAATATCGATGTACTCATGTCAATCCTAACTCGGAATAGCGAAAAACTTATCCTAGATGACAGCGGAGTATAAGCGTGTGGAATCTAACTCATGAACGCTAAACATATCAACAAAGCTAAGCTATACGGTATATACGGAGATATGTCTACTTGGTATCGAGATCTAAGGAGTGAATTCAACTAGATAAGTGTTTCAAACACAACTACTCGACTAATTGGTATCAAAAAGGCTTCTAAGAAACCTAGACCATTACCCAGGATTCGACAAAGTCGCAAAACATGACTAAACTCGAAAAAATTTTCACTAGATATCCATCTTATTCCTAATCCTAATCCTAATCATCTAATCCTAATCACATGCATGTTACTCAACGAGTACTGACTCCCCCAGACCTGAACGGAACACCGTCCCGGTGTTCAAGACCTAAGAGAACCTCGCATACCAAACTACGGGAAAATAAAGGTTAGAACGTGTGCACCTTGTGTCTCTTGCTGTCCCGAATTGGTGATGTGGCTGGACCTTGTATGTGTCTCTTCCTCAAGGATGATATCGACATTGAAGAACCTGTGAAAAAGAATCATAAAAATCCAAAGGAAGAATACTAACCCACTGAGTACATCAATGTGAAAAGAATAAGAATAGGTCCGAAAGAAAATAAAAATGGAAGGAAATGCAAAAGTCGGGTTGCCTCCCGATAAGCGCTTGTTTAAGGTCTCGAGCCTGACCAATCTCTACTCATCACATGGACGTCCTCGACGTCGTCTTGTCCGTAGCGTCTCGTGTGCAATATGTGCTCGATAAGGTGCGGCACACGGATCAGCTGAGTTCCTATCACGATCGGTAGTGTCATCCCTAAGATTGGTCATGATACGCTCTATGTTGGGGGCTAGATCGTAATATCCAAACATTCTGGTCGTGCTGCTCCTAAGTCCGGTTGAGTACTCCACGTAACCGGTTAGTCGTCTGTCGTTCGTTTCCATAAGCTTTTCCAGAGATGTTGTGTGTGTGAGCCTTTCGGGTGAAGGCTTCATCTTTACCTTGGGTACTTTGTCGATGTCCCAATTGTGAGCTGGACGTTTGGTGCAGCATCTCGGCATCTTAGGATCATTTGTATACTGCCTTGCACCGCAATTAGCTAGGATTGTGTGGAAGTCTTGGTTGAGGGATTCCTCTTTCCTTTCGTTGTTGAGCAGCTTAGTTGGTACCTTGTAGTTACCTTCTCCAACCGCTACGCGATTCAAATCTAAGGAATCTTTAATCTGAACTTCCTCACAAGTCTCCTCGGCTAAACCTTC
>CM071864.1:31523569-31549080 GCA_036759665.1 Gynandropsis gynandra | reverse complement strand
TTGCCTTCGTGCCCGGGTCGTGCAAGGTATGCGGATAAAACCCCGTAGGTTTTACCCGAGCGGGTGGTCTATGGTGCCCGACCGGTCACCCTTGTCTCCTTGAAATTTCTCTTTTCCGCTCGTTGCTCGGGTGTTCCTTTGGATTCTAACGCTCGATCTTGACTCTGAGTAGATATATCTTCAAAGCACGTGGTTTTGTTCAGGAATCCGTCTTTTAAAGCTCATTTAGGCCTTGTCGCCTAAAAACCTGAAAATCAACAAAACGGGTGTGTGAAACTCATAATCATATCAGATATGTAAATCAATATATAAAATATATGCGAAAATGACACTAAAATCTATCCTAAAATTGATACACTTTCAGTGTTATCAGCACACTCATAAGGTCTTGTAACCTTAACGGAGTGAAGAGGTGCGTCATTGAAGAACATTTTTTTAACCAAAGATTACGCATCAACTCTAACCCTTAGGATGTAGAATAGCGCCTCAACCCACCACTTAGACCCGAACCATCGATCTCGATGTACTCATGTCAATGTAAATCTGAAAAAGTTAGAAACTTATCCATATCGACAGTGGAGTATAAGCGTGTGGAATCTAATAATCCATAGAATATGAACGGTAAAATATATCTAAGTAAGGAATGAACGATATACACAGAGATATGTATACTTGGGACTGAAACCTAGGAGGTGAAATGCAACTATAGATCATAATTTCAAGCACAACTACTAGACTAATCGGTATCCAAAAGACTTACTTAGCACACCTATACTATTGTTCACGATTCGACAAAGCCGCACAATAATGACTAAAGCTCGAAAATTCGTACAATATATCCATCCGTTTATTCCTAAATAGCAAACTCCTAATCACATGCATGTTACTCGAAGAGTACTCCCCCAGACTTGAATGAAACACCGTCTCGGTGTTTAAGACCTAAGAGAAAATCTCGCACATCAAACTACGGGAAAATAATGGTTGGAATGTGTGCACCTTGCGTGATTTGTTGTCCCTAGTTGGCGATGCGGTTGGACGTTGTATGCGTTTCCTCCTTAAGGGATGATATAAACATCGAGAAACCTGTGAGAAAGAATCACATAATCCAAAGGAGAAAAACAACGTCATACCTAATAAGCACTTGTTAACGTTCCGAGCTTGACTGGATCTCGACTCAATGAAATCCTAGTTCCAATACCGTAACTAGTCCCCGGCAAGGGTGCCAAAAACTTGATATCCGGAAATCATAGGTTTTAATTTCCTAGACCACTCTACCGCAAGTATATTGTTCGTGTAGTACCAGGGTCGAACTCTGGGGACCGAGTGCAGCGTTAGAACTATGAATTAACAAGAAGAAGATCGATCAATACAAGATTATGAAATTGGAAAGTAGAGATAATAAAGGATGACGAAGCTAGACTCAACAAGATAGAGTACCATGGGCTTCGGGAATATCGGAACGTGCGATGGATATTTCTATAGATCATGAAATCTGTTTATATCAATCGATGAGGAACTAAAATCTAATCCTCTACCTAGGGAATCAATGTCACTCATCTTCCGATGTAGCGCGAAACGTCTAGATGCATGAAGAACAATAGAGAATTCGACCACTAATGTCGGATGGAAACTCAACCTCTATAAACGGAAATGACTCTCCCAAGCCTAAATCCTCTATCTAGGATATAAACGTACTCACCTCCCGATGTAGTAAATCTAAAACCCTAACGCACGACGAACAATGGGAGTTATACCTCGATTATTACTGTTCCTAAATAGATTAACCGATCGGTCAAATTCTCATTAATCTAATTCATTCGAAGGATATTCCCGAGACTCAAGTCTGACTCTCTCGATGCCTAAACGAATCTCTAATCTCATTCAAACATGTCTAATCTCACTCGAACGGATCTAGTCTCATTCAAACATGAAATCAACGAAGTAAGAACACATTATGCACATATTTACAACCTATCAAACCATACGAATGAACAAACAAAAGATCATGAACCTATCGAATTATCTTGACAACGGGCAATTCATGCTCATAAATAAGGAATGGTTCTCTTGACACCTAAACCTCCTAACCATAACAACGTGCAATCCTACCTTCCGGCAGCGATTAACTCGTTATTACTGTAGCGTTAAGCACACAATCCTTGTTCCTAAGTCGTCTAACTGACCGGTCAGATTCTCATTAATCAAACTTAATCAACAATCACCTGTTCCAGATTCATCATCTAACCTTCTGGCTAAACACGAATTCCTAAATTACTGAGCGGTCAGCACAAATATAAGACATTTACGATGTTGATTGTAAAACCGAATTTCAAGAAAACTTCGATAAATCTAAGCATTAACGAATAATTTCAAGCATCCATTAGAAATCCGATATCCCTAACCCATCGCAACGAGAACTACTCAGAAATTGTAGAGAAACAAACACAAACGCAGTAAGGTATTCATCTTGCCTATCCTCCGAGCGTGACCTCCGACGAATCCTTCGGTTCCCCGAAGTCTCCTTCTTCGGCCGTGCTCTCTCTCTTCTCCTTTGCTGTGGTTTCGTCTCCTTGTTCTCTTCACTTTTCAGTATGTTCTTGGCTTCCCCCTTTGGTTCCATCTTAAATTCAGCCCGTTCAAAACTCAAAACAAGTTGTTGAGGGAAAAGGGGCCCGCACGGTATATGGCACAACCCGCGCAGGGTGAGTGCTTCTCCATCAGCCCGACCGGTTTCTTCATCAACCCGACCCGTGCTCTTCTTTCTGGTCATGGCAGCCCCGAGGGCCCCTTAGCCACCCCGCATGGGGTCATGTTCTGTTGCAAAATCCGTGGGTGATGATCAGCTCCTCGACCCGTGCAAACTTTGCTGGAGTTGCAGCCCGCGCAGGGCCTCTTCGAAGCCTGAGCGGGCTGTGTTTACTTGCTGTTTCTGCTCCTTTCGCTCGATGCTTGTGTCTTCCATGTGGTTCTGTGGCCGTGCACATATTGTATCTTATCACTTTTCACGTTTTCAGGCTGGTTTTGCTGTAATCACTTGTGTTTGCTTCATGTCTTCGTTTCCTACACAAAACACGAAATAGTAGATGAAGTCCTCGAATGTACTCAATAACTCGGTAAAGTCCAAGAAATCTAATCAAAACTAAACCTAGGAATCATGAAAATACTATGACGGATTACATGTTATCAATGACCATGGGCTTCACAATGCAAATGAAAATTGTGAGGAACATGAGGCAACAAAGAATGAATCACCTGTAGTGTGACAAGTGTTGGAATTACATGACATAAAAGATTAACTAGTGAGGGATGAGAGGTGTGAGAATGTGAGTTACCATGATGTAAATCATCACAAAAATAGTGAGGTCTTGAGAGAATCTGAGACAATGGTATGTGAGAGCACACCCATGAGGATAATATTTATTTCTATGAGTGTGAGAGAGACTACAATATTTTTTTCTCCACCGATGAATGTACTTGCACACAAAGAGGTCTTGTTTCCTAAAAAGATTCCATCTTGTATCTAGTTTTGTTTTAAATTCATTGTAGGGTTTTCAAGTTGATTTTTGGAAGAATGAACCACCGCATAAAGACAAAAGGCTAGATGTGGTGTGGACAATTTTGCAGCCGAGAAATGAAATGTGGGTGCATTTGCGCACAAAATGTCGCATACAAAGGCATAAATCACATATTCTAATGCAAGAAGATGGGCCTTTTAGAGTTTGCAAATGCATCAACCTAACACCTACCAAAATGGGTACCATGTAAGTACATTGTAGATTTGATTTTCAAATTTACTAACTTGGCTCATTTCCATGCAGCTAGACATGATTTGAAGATAAATCCTTTTAAAGAAGGAGGGAATGATAAGGATGATTTTTTATCTACCACAAGTTGCATAAGAATAAACAATGAAGGACAAGGCAAAGGAGCTTAGAGAAGTGTTCACACGAGGACAAACAAAGAGGGGCAAGACAAAGGAGTTTTAGGACATGTTCACATAATTGGACATGAACGAATGGATAACAACCCAAGAGAACATCAAAAAATACAAGTGGTCCTTACAAGAAGAGGAGGCCGAGAGGAGCAAGAAACATGAGAATCAAAGAATCATCGACCAGAGCAAAATTGTGCTCGGGTAGGGTGCTCAGCTAGAGAATGAAAACGCTTGACCCTAGAATTTTATATGGACCAATATAATTTAGTTTTTTGGATTTTAGGGTTAAGACTTATGTAGCAATCAGATCGCTTGACCGAGCGATATTATCGAGTTACTTGAAGTTAGCTTATTTTAGTTCATTTTTCATTATTGTTTGGTCCTTATAAAAGAGGACCCATTGTATGACATTTAAATTAAGTTATAATGAATTGAAAGTATCTTTTTTTACTAATCCTAGAGACTTAGTACCAAACTATTGGACATATTTTGAGTTGTTCGCCGAATGATCAAATAGATCACAAGTGTTGTGGTGTCGTTCGCTGAGTTTGAGGTTTTCTAGTCGAGTTAGAGTTAGGATTTAGGATGTCATTTCTTTATGAAGATACATTCTAGGTTTTGATACCGGAATGCTAGGGGGTTTAAGTCTGTTCCACCCATATAACAAAAGAACATCGGTCTAGGATCATATCATAGTGTATCATGTCATTGAGCAATAGTTTTTTCCAACTCTTATAATCTTATTAACTTTTTTGGTACATGCATATAGAACATCTTCTTGTATGATACATATTTCTGTTGAGATAGTTTATCGAAAGAAATTTTCTTGCACTGCAAAATTTTCATGCCACGCATTGTTTGGAAAAATTATTCCATACAAATTTTTGCCACAATGTAATTATTTTATGCTGATCAATTTTGATGATAAAGATAAACAAGAGTAACCTTCATGATCCTCTTATTTTATTTCCATTGCTTGTGATTCTTACACAATCACACCTCTAATGCCACTATCTTCACCATACAAGAACAAAACTTAATAACTCTCCACGACGTGGACATTATAAAGGTGATTGAAAAAAAATCATTGACTTCAATACTTCATGTTTTGCATCTTTTGTAAGGTTGTAACATTATCCCGTGTTCTTGACACAAAATTTTCATCGACATCAAACTCTTGAATTATTCCAATTTGAGTAAGAATTCTTGCATAACCTCCTCTATTACCAGATCATTTCTTCTGTACATCCACTCTCTTGATCAATATATATTTCTAATTTGAAGAGGATGATATTGTTTGAAAGTATGTCTACAGTTCAACTATCGATTGTAGAGAATTCGGGATTGTTGTACTAGTATTGTTATTTCAAATGGTCATCCATTGAAAGTACCAACAATGATCATTTATCGCTAATGATCGAATTTTTCCAACTGTTTTGTTATAGGAATCCGTTGATACAACACACAACATTTTCAATGGTCTATCAATGAAAGGTTTGATGGATTTCTAGCTGATAATATCCATTGAACTGTTGCAATGTTTTAACGGAAAAAAATTATTGTCGATCTATTGAAAATCATGTAACATTTTTAACTGACATCTACGGACGCCTCAACGGCGCTTATCCATTGATTTTACATTGACGTTACCAATGGATTCTAACGGCTTTTACCGTTGGTATATTCTTCAATAGGCGAATTAGTTGATCGATTCATTGATTTTAGCATGTTTTTTTGTAGTGTAACAATTAGATCCTTTCTAAGAATTCCTATTGGCAGATTAATGGGAACTTTACCATTAAAAATTTTGACTTTAGGTTAGTTCAATGATGACATATCCATCTACATTATCCATATATGTCACTTAGTAAAAGAGAACTACTAATTTGTATCAAATAAAAACTACCACATGCATGTTGATCTAACACTATAACTAACATCGTATTAGTCATCCTATGATCTAGAACACATTTTGGTTTATATACATTAAAACTTATATCTCTTTATCATGATCTCTATCATGATGATGAATTTCTAATATGAATCATGGACACATATTCTATGCATTACACACACACATATAATTACAATCTATATATGCAAATCATCAAACTGAAATAAAATAATGTCATAATACTAAAATTAAATATTCATACAAAAAAAGAACGTATACTAGTTATAATTGTGAGCTAGAGTCTCAGTAGATGAGTAATTGATCCTTAGCCCTTCTAGATACTTAAGTATGGTTTTTACCAACATCAAATGTTCCTCATCCGGATCTACCTAATACCTACTCGCTACACTTAGCTAGGGCATTTACATGTCATGGTATACATGTCTACTCCCACCATGGTAGTGTACGAGAGAATCCTACTCATGTGTTTTATCTCATATGTGTCTTAGGACATCCCACACGAAAGAAAGAAATTCCAATGCCTATCCAAGATAGCCCTTCTTGGAATTTGCCATGTTATAGTGTGGCATGATCGTATCTATGTACATAGACTAGGAAATCTCGGTAGCCTCTTAAATCTATCTTTATAGATCCCTACTCCCAGAATATAGGCCGCGTCTCCAAGTATGTCATGGAGAATTGCTCTGAAAATAAACTCTTGGTTTCCTCCAATGACGGGACATCATTTCCCATGAGAAAAATGTCATCCACATATAGCACTAGGAAAATCACATTACTCTCACTCACCTTCTTGTACACGTAGGGTTTTTCTTTGCATCTAAAAAATTTGAATGTTTCTACTAGTTTGTTAAATTTAAGATTCCAACTATGAGATTTTTACTTAAGACCATAAATAGACGTTTGTAGCTTGCATACCATACAATCCATGGAGGAGATCAGGAAAATTATAGGTTGAGTCATATAGACTTATTTCCTGGAGCTCTCTATTTATGAATTTTTTTTCATGTCCATTAGTCATATCTCATAGTCATGATAGGCCACTATCGCAAGTAGAATCCAAATAGACTTTAGCATTACTACAGGGGAGAACGTTACTTCATATTCAATGCCTTCATGTTGAATATATCCATTAGCAACAAGACGGGCTTGATAGGTATCCATCTACCCATCAGCTCCAATCTTTTTCTTGTGAACTCATTTACAAGTAATTGGTCTAGTGATTGGTGAAGGTTTTACCAAAGTCCATACTTTGTTCACCCTCATCTACTCTATATGGGATTTCATGGCTTTTTCACTACATCTCAGAGTCAACACCCTACATCACTTCATCAAGAGTCAGTGGTGATATGATCCTAGATCGACGTTCTATTTTTAGGAGGATTAATTTGGAATGAAACCCACTAGTAATCTGATAGTTGAACTTAGAACTTGTGTTCCCAAAGAAAGGATTTCCTAAACCCACACTAAAACTTGACTAAAGAACCTCAAACGCTCAAATGACCCCACAACACTTGTGATCTAGTGTTAATAAGGCGAAGAATAACTTGGTATCTCTGCGATAGTTCAATAGCTAAATATCGAAGATTAGTAAGGAAAAATATGATTGCATTGATAAAAACATGGGTAATAATGTCATAAAAAGAGTCTATTTATAGAGATCAAATAATACTTGATCGAACGGTGCAACTGTTGATGTCCTTGTCTACCCATGGGTCGTACTTTCATGTCCATTTGCATGTGCACATTTCTCAGCTCCTTTGTTCTCATCCTTGTGATCGGTCCTTGTATGATCCATGGTGGAGCCACAATCAGGTTCTCATCAAATGGGTTATCATCAGTATGACTTCTCTCATTATGTTACACCATTAGGTTCAACCTATCAAGTAAATGTCGAGAACGTATAGACCTTCTAAGAGGAGCTTGTACAAAAGATACAATCTCATCAAGATTATGTTGTGAATAGTTTCTTAGACTGGTTCCATAGCTGGTCCTTTAACTTCAATACTTGAAGATTGAACGTCCTTGTTCATCCTCAACACATCCAAAAAAGGTTGTTCATAGGGCATCTCATGCTGTTGAGTTTATACCAGTTCCATGGATTCTTGATTCTTATCAAGAATTATTTCATCACCGTGATTTCCTTCCATAAGGGACCCCTTTTAAAAAAAAGTTCGCACCTCTAGCAATAAATACTTTGTGGTCAAAAGAGTGATAGAAATAATATCATATTGTTTCCTTGGGATATCCGATAGAACACTACTTATCGTATGCAATTGCAGTCTCTTGACGAGAGCTAGACAACCCCATATGCGTATGTATTTCGAGTTTGGATGAGACGTACACGATGCAACAACAATGATGTAGAACCTCCACGATAATATTTGACGCGGTAAGAATCCTAAAGAGAATTGATTCTCTTTCTTTTTTATGTTTTTTGAATTCTTTTTCTGAAGTCTAGTTTCTCGTTGTTCAATTTTTTCTGTGGCTAAACACATATTTACATGTCTTAATTTTGACCACCATTATGATATTAATTAACAATGAACAACTAAACAGAAATATATATACACACATTGGTGTCTCAAATATATGATACCTCGAACAAAAACTGTATTATATAGAATATAACATCAATAAACTAATTTAATTTAATCAAATAAATTGACCCAGTTATGAATTTTTTTATAGACATAAGAATTTTTGTTTTTAATATTGCAAAATACAAAAATCGTAGGGTTGATTTAGGTGCTGAAACGTGTTTTATCAACCCGATTATAGATCTAGTCATGTTTAACGATTAGTTTTTTGGGGTTTCAACGATGAACAAATTAAAAAACAGTTTCGTAATACCTTTTCGTTAAACGTGCGATAGTCGGATGCAAGACTTGATAATGCAAGCCCTCTACACCTATCCACGCTGAGATCAGATCTCTTTTGATACGAAATTCAGGAAGAACGAAAACTGTTTTTCGTTCTTCGTTTTCTTTTCTTTCTGACGCCTACTAGGGTTTTGATTTTGTGATTCTGAAATCTGATAACGAAAACTCGTTTTTCGTTTATTTATAAATATTAACTTTTAATAATTATGACCTAAACCCAAATTATCAAATATTACATAAATGGCATAATACTTTCAATCTCTCACTTGCCTTTACGTAATATCTCAAATAGTCGAAGTACATGTATCTCCATACACATACTTGCTCGTACATCTTATGTACTAACCCAAAAAGAAAAACAAATACAATTATATTCTTAGGTACTAGCGGATGAATATAACTGCATTCCACACTGATTGTCTAACAATCACAAGCAGATACCGAGACACTTGTATGCGTGTGACCTCGTAGGTTCATCACTAAACTGGTAGTCAATTAGTCTTACTAATTAACTAATCGAGGTTGGCGTCTAGAAACACTCCTCAATGACCAAATAGTGTGAAGTAACATCCTTACTCTGTAGAACCATGGTAAAAGGACAATATTATTATTTCCTTCCGTCTTTAGAGCTCTGGATAATCCTAGGACATGGTCTAACTGTCAACTCCTAATAGATTATCAACTATGTTTCATGCCTAACATAATTGGCTGGTGAATGATCGCAAGAAACTCTTTTCTTCTCTCATTCAAATGCCTTGGCCAAGGTCTTTTCAGCCATTATGTTGCTGACAACATAGAGCTCCAACCCTTTACCTAGAGTTGATGGACTTGATCAATCACTAACTGCACAAGCATCTAATCATTTCCAATATCCTTTCAACTTATATCCTAAGACATAAGGTGTCCAGAATCAAAGAATGATAGATAACTTGTAAGTTACCATGTTGATCTCAGGTCTAAAGAAATCATAATATTCTAATCCTTGCAGAGAAATTCCTATTAATAGTTCAATGGTAATGCAACCATTAGGAATTCTCCCTTAGTGTCTGTTCAATGATCACATCTCTATGTGCATCATCCATTCATGTGATTTAGTAAAAGAGATCTACTAATTTCTATCATATAGAAACCATCACATTCATGTTGATCTATCCGAATTACTAATGTCCAGTTAGTTATCCTATGATCAAGAACGATTTATTAAGTTTCTAAACTTAATCATGGACTCTATCATACTAGATATGATGACAAGTTTCTAAACTTAATCATAGACTCTATCATACTAGATATGAAAATATATACACATATATATTATGCAAATATCATCAAAATGATAAAATAATGCCATTTTATTTATTCATAAGTGTTAAAAAATATATGACATAAAAATAGCTCTTAAATAGTTACAACAATTGTACTATTCCTAGAACTAATTCAAGCATTTCATGTTTTTCAATCCAATCTTCAACTTGTGCTTGTCAAACTCTTTTGAACCAAGCGCCTTTGTGAGTGGATCTGCTGCATTTTCTTTTCCTTCTACCTTCTGGATTTGAACGTCCCCACGCTCAATGATTTCCCTTATTAGATGGTACTTTCGCAGAACATGCTTTGAGCTTTTATGAGATCTTGGTTCCTTCGCCTGGGTTATTGCCCAAGTATTATCACATAATAAAGGAACTAGTTCCTTTATCGAAGGTACCACACCAAGTTCAGTTATGAACTTTCTCATCCAGACTGCTTCCTTAGCAGCATCACAAGCCGCTATGTATTCTGCTTCAGTAACCGAATCAGCTACAGTAGCTTGTTTGGAACTTTTCCAACACACAGCACCCCCATTGAGGCAAAAGACATATCCTGACGTCGATCTTCTATCATCCTTATCGGACATAATGCTGGCATCTTTGAACCCTTCTAACTCTAAGTTAGAATCTCCATAAACGAGGAATTGGTCTCTAGTCCTTCTCAAGTACTTGAGAATGGTTTTCACCAATTTCCAATGTTCCTCACCGGGATCCGCCTGATACCGACTCACTACACTTAGCGCGAAGGCTACATCAGGCCTCGTACATGTCATGGAATACATGATGGCTCCCACTGCGCTAGCGTATAGGATCCTACTCATGCGTTCTCTCTCTTCTTGTGTCTGAGGACAATCCTCTTTGGAGAGAGTAATTCCAGTGCCTATCAGTAGATAGCCTCTCTTGGAATTTTCCATGTTATACCTCTTAATGATGGTATCAATGTACTAGGACTGTGATAGTCCAAGCAACCTCCTTGATCTATCTTTATAGATCTTTATCCACAGAATATTGCTTCTCCCAGATCTTTCATGGTAAACTGTTTGGATAACCAAAACTTCGTCTCTTGTAACGCCGGAATGTCATTCCCCATGAGCAATATGTCAGCCACATAAAGCACGAGGAAGACAACCACTCTCCCACTAAAATTCTTGTTCACACAAGGCTCTTCTTCGCATCTAACAAAGTTGAACTCTTCAACTGCCTTGTTAAAGCGAATGTTCCAGGTTCGAGAAGCTTGCTTGAGTCCATAAATGGACCTCTGAAGCTTGCATACCATATGACTTTGAGTTGGCGACGTGAAACCCTCAGGTCGAGTCATGAAAACTTCTTCCTGGAGCTCTCCGTTAAGGAAAGCTGTTTTCACGTCCATCTGCCAAATCTCATAGTTAGGGAATGTCGCTATCGCAGGCAGAATCCAAATAGATTTGAGCATTACCACAGGGGAGAACGTTTCTTCATAGTCAATCCCTTCTCGTTGACTATACCCCTTGGCAACTAGACGAGCTTTATAGGTCTCTACCTGCCCGTCTGCTCCAATCTTCCTCTTGTAAACCCATTTACAACCTATCGGTCTGGAAGCCTGTGAAGAATCAACTAAAGTCCATACTTTGTTGATCTTCATAGATTCCATCTCGGATTCCATGGCTTTCCACCATTTCTAAGAATCTAGGCCTTGTATAACCTCTTGGAAAGTCAACGGGTCGTCATCTCTATGACCGACCACGTCCTCTGGCACCATCAGATTAATTCTATTAGGTGCACGTCAAGAACGTGTTGACCTTCTCAAGAAAGCCTGTGTAACAGGTTCAACCTGCACTGAGATATCTTGTTGGGCTTGTTCATGAACAGGGTCCTGAACTTATTCCTGAACGAGCACTATCACTTCAACATTTGAAGATGAGGCGCCGGAGCCTAACAACATATCTCCCAGCCAAGATTGCTCATTTGACATCTCATGTCTATGAGCTTGCGTTGGTTCGTAAGGTTCTTGAGTCTCGTCAAGAACTACTTCCCCACCATGAATTCCTTGATCAAGGAATTCCTTTCCAAGAAAAGGTTGTCGTTCTGGCCACAGACGGGTGGTAGAAATAATATCCCATAGTTTCCTTAGGATAACCTATAAACCTACACCTGTCAGACCTAGCATGAAACTTGTCTAGCTGAAGTCTCTTAACGAAGGCCGGACACCCCCAAACTTTAATGTGTCTCAGGTTTGGCTTACGTCCTTTCCATATCTCATATGGTGTCTTCGAGACTGCTTTGGTGGGAACTTTGTTTAGCAGATAGGCAGCTATTTCTAAAGCGTAGCCCCATAAGTTCATTAGAAGATCAGTGAACCCCATCATGGATCTCACCATATCTAATAAGGTTCGATTTCTCCGTTCCTATACACCATTATGTTGCGGTGTTCCAGGAGAAGTCCACTGAGACAAAATCACATTTTTCCTTACATAATCAAGAAATTCATGACTCAAATATTCTCCACCTCGGTCAGACCTCACCATCTTGATGGTCTTTCCAGTTTGTTTCTCAACTTCACTGCGAAATCTCTTGAACATTTCAAAAGATTCAGACTTGTGTTTCATAAGATACACATATCCATATCTAGACATATCGTCAATGAAAGTTATGAAATAAGAATATCCTCCTATGGCTTGAACTTTCATAGGTCCACATACATCTGTATGTATGAGTCCTAGAAGTTCAGTAGCTCTATCTCCGATTCCAGTAAACGGAGATTTGGTCCTTTTTCCAGTGAGACAACACTCGCAAGTTACATATGATTCATAATCATATTGACCAAGAAGACCTTCTTGATGCAACTTGTTTATCCTTTTCTCGCCTACATGACCAAGTCTACAATGCCAAAGGAAAGTCTGATTCACTGAATCATCTTTTTTTCTCTTCACGCCAGAAACATGCATGTTAATCATATTAACTTTTGCATTGGGTAAGACATAGATACCTTGTTGTAGGTAACCATTTGCACATAATTCATCATTATAAAAAATAGACCAAATTTTATTATCGAATATTGTTTTATAACCACATCTATCTAACATAAAAATAGAAATTATGTTCGGAACAAATTTCGGAACATAAAAACAATCTTCTAAAACCAAGGTCTTGCCCGAAGGCATACAAAGAGAAATCGATCCTACAACTAATGCCGCAACGCTTGCACCATTCGCAACTTGTAGGTTGACTTCACCTTTCTTCAACCTTCTACTAATTCTCAGCCTCTGCAACACATTGCAAATGTTAAAACTACTGCCGGCATCAAATACCCATGTAGAAGAATCAATAGTAGTTAAAGAAATCATGAAAACATTTTTCATGTATGTCTTACCCTCTTTCTTTTTGAGAGATGCAAGGTATTCCTTACAATTTCTCTTCCAATGCCCTTTCTTCTTACAAAAGAAGCACTCAGCATCAGCTTGGTTAGATGTGCCCCTTTTGCCCTTGGGTATGGTCACACCACCCTTGGGCCCATGGAGCTTCTTCTTGGGTTTTTTGTTGCCCTTACCGTTCTTGGAAGAAGAGCCGACCATCACTATGGCACTAAGTCCCTTAGACGTCTCGGACATTGACTGACTTTCATAGTCAATCAGTTGGTTCAACATCTCATGCAGATCCATGTCCATCTTGTTCATGTTAAAGTTAATAATGAACGAAGAGAACGTCTCAGGCAATGACTGCAAGATTAGATCTTGAGATAACTCTTTGCCCAGTGTGCACCCCAGCTTCACAAGCTGTTCAATAAGACTAATCATATTACGAACATGGGGCCCCACCGGAAAGTTCACAGAAAATCTGGACTTGAATAGAGCCTTCGACAATTGATATCTTTCCGTTCTGCTCTGTGCATCGTACATCTTCTTAAGATGCACGATGATAGCAACAGGATCCATATCCTCATGCTGGCGCTGGACTTCTGAACTCATCGAGGCTAGGATGATACACTTGGCAGTGTCAAGGTCATCCTTTTGCTTTATCCAAGCAAGCAAGCCATCCTCATCGTCATCAACAGGGGATTCCTTGATAGGATTCTCGATCGCATCGAGTAGCTTCTCCTACTTGAGGACGATCTTGAGGTTGCGGTACCAATCATCGAAATTTTCCCCAACAAGCTTGTGGACATCGAGAAAGGCACGTAGGGAAATTGAAGACATTCTTCGGGAAATCTGGAAGGAAAAATTGCAGCATTTGTTAGTACACTTATTTAATCAAATAGATATGGACTTTGATCTAAATGATTATTTTACTGATTAATACTACAGTAGTATTCAGAAATCGTATTTCTTTTAGTAATATCTTTTGAACTAATGATGCATAAGCCCCCTGGTTTTCAGGTCGTTTCTTAAGCATATTAAACATGTTGATTTTAATATGGCTCTATATCACATAGTCACCTGGTAGTCAGGTCGTTCCTATCAATATATAGTTGAGTTAATCCTTCAGCTCATGGTCAGATAACAATTAAGTTTATGTCCCCCGAGTAATCCAAGCGTATACAAAAACTAATTGTTCCCTCCCACTAGACATCTGATGTTGTAGACCTATGAATTGAATTCTTGAACTACATGCCACCTGGTAGTCAGGCCGTACCATGTAAACGAGAACCTATTAAAAAGCGTCTACGATGAAGAAAAAGCCTAACGATAAACAATTTATCGTTTAAGAACTCAATTATTAATTTTAAATTAAAATTCTATAATTTTAATTTAATTTTTTTTTAATTTTTTTTATTTTTTTTTTGAAAAAGGGTTAGGGTTTGGGGTAGGGGAGGGTTAGGGTAAGGGTAACCCTAGCCACCGCCCCCTTTTGCCTCCGCCCTTTTAGTTGCCGGCGGAAGGGCTGGTCGGGCTGAACAGCCGCCGGTCAGGCGCCTAGGAACAATCGCTCACCGGTCGTGAGTCGTCGGCGTCGGTGACTGCGAACGCCCTAATTCGGACGACGCTCGTACGTGCGCCGCTCCAGCCCGCCGCATCTGCCCTTGCACCGTCCTCGCCGCCTGCTCGCCGTCAGTCGCCGACCGTCGCGACCCTCGACGTTAGACGCGGCATGCGACACCGCCCTTCCTTTCCTTTCGCCCATTCGACTCTTCCCCTGCTGCACACCGGGCACTTGTGCGATGGCTCTAGCGATCGAATCGCTCGCCATTCGTCGCACGAAAATGCCGCCTCTTGGGTGTTCGACGCCGGCCGACCCTTCGCCGCGACTGACGACCCTCGTCCGGCCGTCTAGGGTTTCGGTCTCCACCCAGGGTCCTCCTTCTATACGTTTTTCGATCCGTTTTTTCACAAAAAATTCGAAAAACTAATCCTAAACATGCATCCAGACGCTCTGATACAACTGTAGGGTTGATTTAGGTGCGGAAACGTGTTTTATCAACCCGATTATAGATCTAGTCATGTTTAACGATTAGTTTTTCGGGGTTTCAACAATGAACAAATTGAGAAACGATTTCATAATACCTTTTCGTTGAACGTGGGATAGTCGGATGCAAGACTTGATAATGTAAGCCCTTTATGCGTATCCACGCCGAGATCGGATCTGCTTTGATGCGGAATTCGGGAAGAACGAAAACTGTTTTTCGTTCTTCGTTTTCTGTTCTTTCTGACGGCTACTAGGGTTTTGATTTTGTGATTCTGAAATCTGATAACGAAAACTCGTTTTTTCGTTTATTTATAATTATTAATTTTCAATAATTACGACTTAAACCCAAACTATCAAAATATTACATAAATGGCATAATACTTTCAAAAATATTATAAAATTGAAATACATTTGTTAGAAAATTATATAAAAATTTAATTTTTATTTATAATTTATAGTTAACTAAAAATTCAAATTTTTATTTTATCTCATTTGATCCCTCCGTGTCGAGATTAAAAACTCTTGTCAATCTATGGGACGATTTACCATTGGATGGCATCAAACCGTGACTTGATGACACTCATTCATTTCCACGAACTGTTCATTTTGATGAATTTTTGGTTTCTGATAAGGTGCTACCAAATACCTCTTGAGCTAACTGTTATTGTTATCCAATATGTCTAGGTAATTCAAGTTTTTGTTCTCCAATATGTCTTCAAATTTGGGAACGGGCTATAACCGTGAGTTGGCTACTCTAAGGCAATCCTAGTTTGTGGTCCACATTATTTTTATCACGTTATTCGTAAAGGTTTAATAAGGACAAAGACTTATCGTTCAAAAGCTTGATGGATAATGAAGCAAGTGTCATGCCAATAAATAAGAAAGAGGAAATCGAATATTAGGTAAATCAGAGAACGTAAAGGCAGAATTGAATTAAGAAATATATCAAAAATTTTAGAAAAAGCATAAGAATCGGTGAAAGGAAATATATATAAGAAATTTTAGAAAAAGGATAAGGATCATCCTTGATATTTTGCCTTTTCAAGCAATGCAAAACAACCAAAACACAATTCTATTCCTTTCACCAATGCTAATAATTCTAGTAAAATTTATATTTCTAGAAATGTGTTGTTTCCAGAGATTGTTTTTCCTTTCACCGATTCTAATGGTTGTTTTGCAGTTGCTTTAAAAGGCAAAATATCAAGGAGCACATCCTAAGGCTTCCTTTCTTCACGTATACCCTCAAAAATCTAAGGATTGGAAAGAAAACAAATAGAGAAAAGATAAATATGCCCTTACTTTTTTTGCACGTGAAAACACACACAGTTTGACTTTTTTTTCAAAATGAAACCTATTTAAAGTTAAGAGCAAGGAGCGAGAGATGATTTTGAAGTTGAGAGTAAGGATCGAGTTCAAAATATGGAAGAAGGAAATTTGGAAGTTGAGACCAAGGAAATTTCGAATGAGAAAGAAAGAAAGAAATGACAAGGATCAGTAATGAAGAAGAGAGCACGAATAAATCTTCAATGGTATATGTGAATGAATCGATTTCTAGGGTTTTATATTTCAGATGAAATACATTAGAGATTAGTCCATCGAAAGCGAAATTGTTTGTTAATTACAAATGGGTGTGAGTCTCAGTGAGTCGCTTGAGTCGAACAGGGTTAGGAGTCTCAGTGAGTCGCTTGAGACTCATGACCCTCTTCGACTTAAGAGACTCATTAGGTCTCAAGGGTTGCTTGAGTCCCATTGAGTCGCTTGAGTCGAAGAGGGTCAAGACTCTCAGTGAGTCGTTTGAGACTCATTACCCTCTTCGACTCAAGAGACTCATTGGGTCACAAGGGTCGCTTGAGTCGTAAGGGTCTCTTGGGTCGAGTCGCAAGGGTCGCTTGAGTCACAAGGATTGCTTGAGTCTCAACGATTGCTTGAGTTGGTAGAAGTCTAATGTATTCTTAATTGATTACTTTGCCGGTTTTGCCAATGCCGAAGTTTCTCTATGAATCCAAAAGGTGTGATACATTCAGGCTGAAGAATTTTGGTCGTAGAAAGGTGACTGTCGCACAAGTGAAAAGCTTGTGAAGGCGAAGAATTCCGCCGACTGGAAGAGGTTGGCAACTTTGATGGTGTTGTAGCAAGTTCTTGATCACAAGCCTCCATCAGACAATTCTAACAGCCATGATCGACTGACATGGTCGATGACTTGGAACTTTGTGAAGGCTTTCCATGGGGACTTTCCACATTTAAGAAGCTTGAAAATACTTGTCACAAGCACATTAGCGGAGAATCACCAAAACTAAAATGGCATTGTGGCAGTTTCATGATCCCACATATGGTAAATTGTATATATGATTAGAATAACATGAATTTTTCATACTTTTTATGTTCTTATCATTTTGTTTTAATGTTTCAGTTACTTCCATTCGAAACCATCCTTAGATTGGGTGAAAACGGATGGTACGTTGATGTTATGGATGCCGATCCATCATGCCCAAGGATGTGCAAGAAGTAAGTAAAATCCAATTTTAATCCGAAGAATATGTCGTGATGAAGCAGATCAAAGATTCTAAGGTAACAATTAAACAAGGGTCACAATTGTCACAAGGGTTAGAAAGTTACAAGGGTCATAATTGTTATTTTTTGTTTTTGCAGGATATTAGAAGTATTCTTCGTACTAAATACGATGAGGAATATGAAGGACTACGAGGGATATAACGACCTAGATATTCAGATATAGATGGAACATCTACATAAAAATCCAAAGGGTATTTTTTGGGAGGACATTCGTAAGCTCGATTATATGATGCGAAAAGCAATTCTTGATGAGAAATAGAAGGGAAAACAAAAGGGGAGTAAGAGGAAGAAGAGCAAGGGTGAAAAAGCAATAGAGGTTGTAGATGTTCCACCTATATCTAAAGCTGATAAAGATTAAGAAGAAGGGGAAGGTGATGCTCAAACTAATGAAGAACGAGAAGGTGATGTTGAAGCTGAAGAAAAGAAGTCGGAGAAAAGAATCATTGAGCAAAAATTACTGAAGGAAATAAAGAAGTCGGAGGAAAGAATCATCAACACTGTAATAGACCATCTATGGGACATCGATTTGATTTGCCCAATACAAAATTAAAGACGTCGAATCCTTAAGGCGCTAACAAAGCAAAAAAGACTAAAGGCTGAAACCCGACAAAATCAAAGGCTGCCTAGAAAGATATGAGCATCGGACATGAATCTTATGACACTTTGACATACGATGATTTTGAATTCCTTCAAAGTGCATATCCAGTGTCAAGAGAAGAGTCGGTGGAGTCTGAGGCTGAAAATAACTCTCAAGATAGCTCAGAAGACAATGTGGCAAACATTGCAACATTAAATCCTTCAAGTGGACTTCAGCCCAACATTCATCAAATTGAACACATTTCTAAAGAGGTTCTTCCAGTGGTTGCTCTTGTCGAAGAGGTTGCCGCTAATGTTGGTGCTGAGAAAACACTAGATATTTTTGTCGAAATTCCGCCAAGTAATATTGAGTCACAAAGGTCATATGAGTCAAAAGGTCGCATGGGTCGCATGGGTCACAACGGTCACATGGGTTGAAGGGTCGCATAGGTCACAAGGATCGCATATGTTGCAAGGGTCACATGAGTCGCATATGTCGCATGGGTCACATCGGTCACAAAGGTCAACAATGTCACGAATGATGAGTCTAATCCATGAAGTAATTCTTATGCAGATGTTGGCATTGATGTTCCTAAGAGGTTCCTGCAAAGGATACTCAAGTGGTTCCTGTCGAAGAGGTTGCTGCTGATGTTGTTGTTGTGGAAACTCTAGAAGTTCCGGTCAAAGAGGTTGATGTAGATGTTTCTGTTGAAGTTCCACCAAGTAAGTAATACTGAGTCACAAAGGTCATTTAAGTCAAAAGGTCGCATGGGTCACAAAGATCGCAAGAGTCGCATGGGTCGCATATGTGGCAAGGGTCGCATATGCCTCATAGGTTGCATATTTTGCAAGGTTCGCATATGTAGCATGGATCACTTCGGTCACAAAGGTCATCAATGTCATGAAGGATGAGTCTAATGAATGAAGTAATTTTTATGCAGACGTTGAAGCTTCATTGAATGAGTATAATTGTCCAATGATATTTAATCAAAAGTTAAAACCATCAAAGACAAGACAAGAGCCATATGTTGAACCTCCATCGATACCGGCGAAAGGAAAAAAACACTTGGAGAACAAAACCCACGAGGTGGACCAATAACAAGGGCAGCGAGAGGGAAGGGGAGAAGGTGAGGGAGAGATGTAGATAAAGCTATTGCTGTAGAAGAACCCGCAGAAAAGGTGGTTCAAGAACCTGAAGGGAGTCGAAATTTTGTGTGAAAGCCCAAGGGATTGGAATAGGGCAAGATAACCCGAGCTCTTTCGTTCATGGAAGCTAGTAATGTCTGGTTGACTAGTCTATATAAATTTATGATGAAACCTCACCAAGAGCGTTGGTGAAAATCTAAAATAAACTATTCTTGGGGCCCAAAGTTTTGGGAGATCATACTAAGGATGGCGTATGGTTTGAAGATGATGTAAGTTTTTTTAACCTTTAGTCACGAAAGTCACAAAGGTCACATGGTCATTTTAGGTTATATGTATTCATGTGTGTCAATTATTTTTGCAACAATTGGATGAGACATTGTTCGAGCTGCATTATCGCATCCAGAAATTATCATTTCGATATGGGTCAAAGAATTATTATGTTTGTGATCTTGATTTCATGCAATCGCTAACGATGTGGATAAATGAGGGCATAGAGGAATTTTTGGATATTTTTAATGATTATTTTGAGGGTCGCTATGCATTGAGAGATACGTAAAAAATGGTGGCGGAGTACGATGGCTTGCACTCGATTGTAAATATTTCATCACCAAAAAATCAATATATGCCTTGTCATTGGGTAGCAATGAAAATGATTAGAAAAGCCGATGGATCACGATATATCACTGCCAGAAAATCTTGAACGAGTCGCATATAGATCTGGTGATGGAGATTATAAGAAGAGCTTTGTCCAAGAGGTTGCAAGTGAGAGGGTTTCATTCCTTGACTTCCGGAAAAGATAAATGGGAGTAAGAGTATTATGAAGGTCTGTCACAGAACAAACTTAGAAGCCATTCTATCGAGAAATGGGGAGAAGTTCCCTAAAATTTGTGACGTCCAAGTTGCTTCCATGTGTGAGAAGTGTGCTACTGAAATATTTGCGAATGGAGTAATTATCGATGTACCCCAAGACCAACACCTCCCATCATCTCATCCTTAAACTTGATTCATATTATTTGTAAATAACTTGAATCATTTTTATTATTTGATTCATATTACATTTAACTTGATCAATATTTTTTTTAACTTGATTCATATATTTTTGAACTTGATTCGCATGGGTCGCATTGTTGGGTCGTATATTTCGAAAGGGTCGCATGGTTTGTAAGGTTAAGGGTCGCATGGGCTGCAAGGGTAGCATATGTCGAAAGGGTCGCAAGGGTCGCTTATGTCGCAAGGGTCGCATATATCTAAAAGGTCGCATATGTCGCATATGTCACAAGGGTCACAAGGGTAGGATACGTCTAAAGGATCGCAAGGGTCGCACATGTCTAAACGTTCACATATGTTGCATAGGTCGCATATGACGCAAGGGTCGCATATGTCGAAAAATGTCGCATATAACTAAAGAGTAGCATAAGTCACATATGTCGAAACAGTCGCATATGTTGTATGGGTCGCATGGATCGAAAGGGTCACATATGTCGAAAGGTTTGCATGGGTCGCATATGTCAAAAGGGTCGCATATGTCACATGGGTCGCTCGAATCGAAAGGGTAGCATATGCCGAAAGGGTCTCATATGTTGAACGGGTCGCATTGGTCGCATATATCAAAAGGGTCACATATTGTGCAAGGGTCGCATATGTCAAAAGGGTCACATGGGTCGCATATATCGAAAGGATCACATATGTCGCAAGGGTCACTAGGGTCACATGGATCAAAAAGGTCACAAGGGTTGCATGAGTCACAAGGGTCGCATGGATCACAAATTAATGAATACCAAATCCACATAGTGATAATAAATCCACAATAATAATAAGAATAATAATAAATCCATAATAATAATAATAATAATAATAATAATAAATCCATAATAATAATAAAAATGATAGTAAATCCACAATAATAACAGTTAAAGGTTACTAGGGTCATAAGGGAATGAAATACCGATAAAAAGGTCATTGATAACGCCTAATCCGTCATAGTATTTTCATAATTCCTAGGTTTAGTTTTGATTAAGATTTTTTAGACTCTACCGATATATTGAGCACAATTGAGGGCTTCTTCTATCATTTCGCCTGGTGTGCAGGAAGGAAGACATCCGAAGGAAAAACACGTAATTCGGCAAATCTACTCGAAAATGTGACCAAAGTGTGAAAGGAGCACGACCAAGCAACATCCTGCTGCACGAACGAGTTGATTGATATGTTGAACACACAGAACGATCGGGCATCACTCCAAGCCTGACCGATCAACCAAGAATTCATGCAGCATGGCTAAGCTCAATATGTGCACGATCGAGCTCCTAGAATCCATGCAGCACGACCGAGCATCACCACACGCACGACCAGGCTAAAGGAGAAGGCCACATGCACGACTAAACATACAAACATGCACGGCCGGGCTAAATGTCTAGAATGATCCCCGTAGGTGTTGCATGACCTGGGCTTGTTCCATGCCAGGTCGATCACCTCCAGGAAAGATGCTGCATGACCACACGTCATCATGTGTACGAGCAGGCTTGCATGGCAACTAACCAAGCGAGTGACACGATAAGTTTGGGGGAGTTTGATAATGCCTAATCCGTCATAGTATTTTCATGATTCCTAGGTTTAATTTTGATTACGATTCTTAGACTTGACCGATATATTGAGTACAATTGACGGCTTCTTCTATCATTTTGCTTGTTGTGCAAGAAAGAAAGACATCCGAAGGAAACACACGTAATTGCGGCAAACCGAAAACGTGACAAAAGTGTAAACCAAAGTGTGAACCAAAGTGTAAAAGGACCACGGCCAAGCAACATCCTGCTGCACGACCGAGCGGATTGAAATGCTGAACACACAGAACGGTCGGGCATCACTCCAAGCCCGACCAATGAAGAGGACGTAACTCGTGTTTAGGAGGACGCGACCCGTGATGAGGATGACACGACCCGTGCTGAGGAGGCTGCGACCCATGGTGAGAAGGACACGACCTGCATTGCCAAAGACGGGACCTGTGTTGCCGAGGACGCAACCCGCGCTACAACGGACGTGACCTATGCCGTAGAAGAAGCGACTCGAGCTGAACCAAAGGGACGAAAGGTGGACACGACCCAAAAGAAGGACATTGTTCCCATGACCCATGCTAGGGCTAGAGAGGGGGAAGCCTTGACCCTACCAGCAGGTCCCGTGACCCGAGCTAAAGCTAAGAAGCTCAAGGAGGCGATCATCGGAATTCTCACAACCGTTCAAGTTCAAGATGAGTACTCGAGTCCTCAAGAAAGTTCCAACATCCGCATCATACTTCAAGTCGAAGCACAACTCACAACGATCAACAATTAGGGTAAGTGTTTTGTGCGTGCTCTTTGCCCACCATTGGTTTTGTCCCACGTGGTTTTCCAACGGCGTGTTTTTAACGAGGCCTCGACTCACTTCCATCTTCCTAATTGTTGATCCGAAACTTATATGTTAATCGTATCGAAGTAACCTATCTTACAATTATATTTTATTTTGAATTCGGATATTTTAGTTCATTTAATTCAGCCTTGCATGGCTTCTAAGCATTTAATGTTCATTGAACTCTTGCATGGCTTCCAGCAAGTGTTGGCGTGTAATATCCAACAAATTGTTCATTACTCGTAGGTGCGACATATCATCGAAGACGAGTCGGTAACTCGAGAGCTTTTCTGGAAATCTCATGTGACCATTCACCCCACACGCCTTGTGCAAGGAGTCTTCTGACTCGGCTGCAACAAGGACAATCCTTCCTACCTTCGTTGTAAAGCGTCGTTCCAGCGAGGATCGCGTCAAGTGGTATCAGAGCTTGCTCCTGAAAAGGTTAGTTCATTTTTGGCTATTTGGTTGTTCTTAGACCATATTTAGAATTGAACTGTGCGTAGTTTCTGTTCGTTGCTATGTATATTTGTGTTACAAGTCTTGGTTGCTCGTACGATATTTGTTTTGCTTGTGGGCTGCTTCGGTGTGCTAGTGTGCAGGTTGTCCGTGAGTTTGCTGCGTTTAAAATCATCAACACAATGGAAGATAAAAGTACAAAAACCAATCGAGTAAACAAGAGGTTGATTGAGGCTCTTGCGGCTCGATTGGAGCAAAGCCCTAGCAACAAAATCGAGGAGTTTCGGCAAGAATTTCATTATGAAACTCAGACCCGACCAAGAGACAATCATAATTTCCAACAACAAGAAAGGAATCAGCATGAGGAGAACAACAACTATTACGAACGAGGCAGTTCATCCTCGTCTCGAAGTAGTCAAAGGAGACGCGGAGTGGTGCAGGAACGCCGAGACGACTCGAGGGATGACCTTGCTGGTTTTAAGCTCAAAATCCCTCCGTTCCACGGCAAGGCTGATCCGAACGTCTATCTAGAATGGAGAAGAAGACTGAACTCGTGTTTGGTTGCCAACACTACATCGAGGCAAAGAAGGTTAGGGTTGCTGCCACAGAGTTCTAAGATTACGCCTTGATTTGGTGAGATCAGCTCGTGACTTCTAGGCGGCGTAATGTAGAGGAGCCAATAGAGACGTGGCTGGAAATGAAGGCCATCATGCGCAAGCGTTTTGTTCCAAGTCATCATCACCGAGAGATACATAAAAGACTAAGGAAACTTACCCAAGGGAACCGAACCGTGGAGGAGTATTATCAAGAGATGGAATTGCTGATGTTGAGGGCTGATATTTCGGAGGATAGAGAGGCGCTAATGTCTCGTTTCTTCGGTTGTTTTAATCTGGAAATTCAGGACAACTTGGAGATGCAACACTACGTAGAAATAGAAGAGATGCACCATAAGGCGATTTTAATCGAACAACAACTCCAGCGGAGAAGAATCTCATGTTATAACTTTGGGGTTGGAAAATACAGTCATCAACGAGAGGAAAAACCGAGCTATCCAAGGAGAGACAAATCTGTTCCAGCGGCCAAAGACACAATTAAAGTGGTTCCAGCGGCACCCTGAGACAAAGGAAAGACCGAGGCCACTACCTCAAGGGCTCAGGACGTGAAATGCTTCAAGTGTCACGGAAGGGGCCATTACGCAAGTGAATGCACGAACAAGAGAGTTATGATCTTTTGTGACGATGGCGAGTTCGAATTCGATGACGAATCTACTGAAAATTCCGACGAAACATATGAGGAAGAACCGACCAAAGGAGAGTTGTTGGTAGCACGACGAGCCTTGAGCGAACAGCCTAAGTCTGACGAACAAGAAAAATGAGAAAACTTATTCCACACTCATTGCCTTGTTCACAGAAAGGTGTGTAGCGTGATTATAGACGGAGGAAGTTGCACGAATGTTGCAAGCGCTACCATGGTTTGAAAACATGGGTTGAAGTTCCAAAAGCACCCGAGGCCGTACAAAGTCTAGTGGCTTAACGAAAATGGCAAGATGAATGTGACCAGCCAAGTGACCGTGCATATTTCCATTGGCAAATATGAGGATGAAATCTTGTGTGGCGTTCTTCCAATGGAGGCGAGCCATATTCTTCTCGATAGACCGTGGCCATCGGATCGCAAGGTAAAACATGATGGTTTTACTAACAAATATTGTTTTGAGTTTAATGGAAGAAAATCATTCTTATTCCTTTGACACCAAAGGAAGTACATCAAGATCAAATGCACTTAAAACTGCAAGGAGAACACGTACTTAAGTCTTCGAACTTCTACGCGAGACTGGGTGAGATCAAGAAATCTCTTCACTCTAACCAATACGTATTATTATTCGTGTTTAAGGAAGCCCTTTCGAGATTGACTAACCTTGCACCGGTGCTGCTGAATGAGATTACATCGTTATTCGAGGATTATGAAGATGTCTTTCC
>CM071864.1:31491414-31516526 GCA_036759665.1 Gynandropsis gynandra | reverse complement strand
AAAGGGGGCGACGAACAGGGGAAGGAAAGGCTGGACAAAACATCTGGGAAGGCTCGGGAGGCATCGGAGAAGAAGAGAAGCATCATTCCTTGCACCGGTAACACAATAGGGAAGGTCGAGGCATCGAGTTCCTTAGAGTTTATCATGTATAGGACTTTGTTATCTTCCTCTTTTACTTCTTCCATGAGTGAGTAGAGTCCCTACTGCGGGTAGGGATATCGGATTTGTGTGTATGAACAATGAATTGCGTTAATGCTTAGTTTTATCAATTTATTCTTGATTTACGGTTCTACACTTAGTATTATCATTCTTACGCTAGTGCTAACCGCTCAACGACATAGGATTTCGGACTTTGCTGGAAGGTTAAAGAACGAATTCGGACCTGCTAAGTTGTAGATTAAGTTTGGCTAATGAGAATCTGACAGGTCAGTTAGTCATCTTAGTGATAATGATTGCGTACGTAATGCTGCCATAATATGTGTTAATAACTGCTGGAAGGTAGGGTTACACGTATCTATGGTTAGGAGGTTTAGGCTCGGAAGAATCACTCCTCACCCTAGGGCATGAATTTCCCGTTGTCAAGAATAGTTGATAGATCTATGAATCTTAGTTGTTTCATCTATGCGAATTCCGGTATCCCGTACACCGTAGTGTTTTCCATATCTAGTTTTATCCCCAACCTAGTTTCGTTGTCACCATTAGGATTAGTTTTGGGAATTTAGGATTACATCCCCTACTATCTTTTCCCATCTTAGTTTAGTTTTGTTCTTAGTTTAGTTGCTTTAGTCCCTAGATATCGACCCTGGTACTACGCGATCCGTATACTTGCGGTGAAGTGGTCTAGGAATAATTAAACTCGTGTTCACAGACACACCAGTCGGTGTATACACCGACATATGTATACGCCGACATATGCATATATATATATATATAATTATGTATTAATTGATTAGGGTTAATTACAAGAGAAAGGGAGGGAGGACACTGTCAGTCAGCTGAAAGAGAGAGAGAGAAACGTCAGCTAGAGAGAAGAACGAAAAGAGAAGAAAAAAAAGAAGAGAAAAGGAAGAGGAAGAATTAATTGGAGAATATTTTCTTCACATTCTTCGTGGGTGGATTCTATAGGGATTGTCGTAAATCTCTAAATAATTCGTTGTGAATTTTCACTTTATTCGAATATTTATATTATGGAAATTTATGGAATTAAATGGATCAATAGTAGGGAACGTTGCTCGACGTTGTTGCTAGCAATATTAGCCAGAATCGTCAAATCGTCGAGACGCTAAGGTGATGATTTTCTCCATCGTAATTTCGGATTTGTGTGTGATTTATGTAAGCAATTATACTTTTAAAACGAGGCATGATCACAATAGGATTTACAGGATCATAATGGAAAAAGTGAGACGCTACAAGTGAATAGGATTAAACTCTAGAATTATCGTATGAGAATTGATGGTAAGTATATGAGTTGTATAAGTGACTAGAGATGATTTAGAGAATTGACGTGCGGCCAAGTGTTGGGGTCAGAGAACTTCGATATTTGGGTTTGGTGTTTAAGTCGAGTGAATATCTTGTTAGTGTGCTCGATCGGGTGATTTCACACTCGAATCTTTGGAAGAGGGCGTGTGCGAGCGCGTTGGTGAGAGTTGTAATGTGAGGAGTATCGGGTCGATGTTGTTAGTATTGCAACACTTGGATATGGGCCGGCGTCATACCGTGCTGGGATTGTGGTAACCTTGCGAGCGACGGAGCGTCGAGTAAGTCAGGTCAGTGGAATTGTCGGTGTCGTACCGTGTTGGGGTTGTGGTAACCTTTCGAGCGACGAAGCATCGAGTTAGTCAGATCAGTGGATCTGCCAACGTCGTACCATGTTGGGGTTGTGGTAACCTTTCGCGCGACGGAGCGTTGTATTGTACTGATAGCTAGGGTACGTTGTGACCTTGCGAGATTTTCAGTGTGCTGGGGTCCTTTGGACTTTGCGAGCATATGCCCGAGCTAGAGTCGTGTGGACTATGTATGTTATGATCCAGTGTGGTACTAGTCTTAGACTTTTGATACTCAGTGAGGTTAGATAGAATATTTGTATATCTTTAGTTTAGACTTTGGATATATCATTATTTTATGATATTCAGTTCGAGCGGGAGAATATGTGGCACAAAGTACATACATGTATTGATCAAACTGAGTGTGTATTTCGTAATCACCCTATTTGTGGGCTTTCGTGGATGGACAGGGTATGGCAAGGAAAAATAGCCACGACGTTGAGCAGCAACATGAAGGTTCACAGCGGACTGATGGGAGAGGTGTGCACGAGGTCTCGATGAGTTTTATTTTGCATTTCGTATTCATTTATTCATTTATCGTGACTATGATCTTTACGTATTTGTTTTGTTATTTGGTCTAGACCATTCTTTTTTGAATAAATCATATATTTGTTTTATAAATGCGTTGAGCGACGATACGTGTAGCCACCTCTTGGAGGTGATGGTGGACACTCCTAGTCTCGAGGTAGTTCCGGGATGGGGGTGTTACAAATTGGTATCAGAACCGAGTTGTCATTATCATACTTATCGTTTTCACTGGATTTCAAAATCTTTTGCAAATATTTTAATAAAGCCACGAGACCGTAGCACACATGTCCTGAATTGTCTAGTGGGGTTTAGAGCTCTGGAAACTAATAGTAGTTAATTGTGTGTAGGAGACACTACCGAGGAGGATGATTACTTGAGCTCTTGGTCACGGAATGAGTGGAGGCTCTCGTTCCACTAGCCGTATGCAGTCTCAATCATCTGAACGAAGATCGCAAAGTGGAATAGATAGAGATGTCATGACAGAAATGTTGAGAGAGCCATTAGAAAAAAGTCAACAACATGATCAAGAGGAGAGTTTGGCGACGCCACAAGTACCGATGCAGGCACCGACACCACCACCAGTACAGCAACCTGCTCCGCCACAAATATTTTTGCCACCACCACCAATGCCTCCTCTAGTGTTTAATCAAAGGCATGCAGAGACATCGGAGTATTTCTATGTCATGGATCACATGGCTAAATGGGGTACAAAGTCATTTCGTGGCGGTGCGATACCTCCCATGAAGGCGGAGGAGTGGATGTTTCGATTAGAGCGGAACTTTGGATCATCTAGATTTCCATTTGAATTTGTGATGGATATTGCGCTCCACTATTTGGAGGGAGAAGCGGTGTTTTGGTGGGAAGAGATTCAGAGGGAACGTCCAGATCATGTGTTTTCTTGGGATGGATTCAAACAACTTTTTGAGTTGAAATATATACCACACGTTGCTCGTGAAGAGATGGAGTTGGCATTTCTACAGCTCACACAAGGTGATCGTACTGTTGCTTAGTATTATGAGACTTATTTGGAGTTATCACGATTTGGGGCCAAATCAGTAACCTTAGAAGTTCTCAAGGTCAAGGACTACGACCGGAGATAAGACGCAGGATTGAGATAATCAAGAATGGATTGTTTGAACTAGTTCAGAATGCTCAGTTGGTAGAGAAGTGACACATCGAGGAGGGCATCTTGAAGTCTTCGGATGCCAAGGGGAAACATGTTTTCCAACAAATTCGGGGAAGATCAGATCAGAAGAAAGCAGTTTCGACACGTCCTGTCGTATCAACATCGAGGTACCCATGTCATCATTGTGGACGTGAGCATGTAGGGGCATGCCACAGATTTGATAGGCGAGTAGGATGCTTTTGATGTGGAAGTTTAGAGCATAAGTTTCAAGATTTCCCCTAGCAAATGGGAGGAACTATGAGGCGAGGAAAATTCGACGGATGTTTCCGCTGTGGTAGTATGGATCATTTTCTAAAGGATTGTCCGACGGTTCTAACGCCACAGGTTAGAACTAGGAAACCTGAAGAACATGCATGGAAACGTAGGGCTGTACAACCACGGGTATATGCCATGGGAGGTTACGAGAAGGAACGTGAGGGTCAAGAAGGAGACGCTCAACCTATCGCTTGTATGTCATATTTTTATATTATATGTGTATGCCTTACATATAATAATTTTCTATGTCGAGGTGAGCTACATGATAGAATTAAAAAGTAGATTCTTTACAATATTTGTATTATGTAGGATCGGTAATCGTGGGAGGTCTATCTACTCATATGTTATTTGACACCGGTGCGACACATAGTTTTGTGAGTCCATCGATGGCTAAAAAATTAGTTGTTCAACCTGAGGATCTAACGAGTATTGTCCGAGTGCATACTCATGGAGGTCAATTTTTGGAATCCTAAGGAGTTGTCAAGGAGGTACCCGTGGTGATAGAAGGAGAAGAACTAGCTGCAGAGCTGATCAATCATTCCGATGGAATGCTATGATGTGATCCTTGGAATGGATTGGTTGTCAAGACATCGAGCTGTGATGGATTGTTGTCGCGGTCAAGTGAGTTGCCAGAAAAGCGGCAAGGAGCTTAAGTATCAAGGAATTTGCTCGGGTCAAGGGATTCACATCATCTTAGCGTTGTGTATGGAATGATTACTAGATCAAGGGTATGACCTATATCTCGCTACCATATTAGTAGAAGAAGTGGGTCCATCTGGGCAAGTCGAGGAGATCCCTGTAGCGCGAGAGTTTGCAGATGTTTTTAGAGAATTGCAGGGCTTACTACCAACGCGAGGGGATCCATTTGAGATTGAGCTAGAACCGGGTACTACTCCAATATCAAAGTCTCCATATCGAATGGCACCAGCGGAAATGGCAGAGTTGAAGAAGCAATTAGATGAGCTACTTGACAAAGGTTTTGTACGATCAAGTCCATCACCATGGGGTGCACCAGTCCTATAAGAAAGATGGGACTTTCAGACTGTGTATTGATTATAGGGCTCTGAATAGAGTCACTGTGAAAAATCGTTACCCACTACCGAGGATCGATGAGTTATTAGATAAATTAAGAGATGCGACTTGGTTCTCAAGGATAGATTTAGCATCCGGATATCATCAGATTCCAATTGCAGAAGGTGACATTAGGAAGACCGCATTTCGAACACGAAATGGGTATTATGAATTTGCGGTTATGCCATTTGGTTTAAATAATGCCCTTGCTGCATTCATGAAGCTAATGAACAATGTGTTTCGGGACTCCTTGGATCGTTCCGTTATTGTATTTATCGATGACATTCTGGTCTACTCCAAGAGCCTAGAGGAACATGAGGAACATGTGCGCTTAGTGTTAGAGCGTCTCAGAGAACAACGATTGTTTGCGAAGTTGAAAAACTATAGTTTCTAGAGAGACATGTTGGATTTTTAGGAGATGTCGTATCAGAGGAAGGAGTTTCTGTCGATCCTGAGAAGGTGTCAGTGATTATAAGTTGGGAACGACCAAAAAATTAAACAGAGATAAGGAGCTTTTTAGGGTTAGCAGGGTACTATCGACATTTTTTTATGAACTTTGCTAGTCTAGCAATGCTAATGACGAGACTTACGGGAAAAGATGTACCTTTTGTTTGGAATGAAGATTGTGAGAAGTCCTTCAAGGAGCTAAAAGAGAAGGTAACAAAAACCAGTGTTAGCCTTACCATAACCAGGGATTCCATACATCGTCTACACGGATGCATCAAAGACGGGATTAGGATGTGTACTTATGCAAGGAGATCACATGATTGCTTATGCTTCAAGGTAGTTACGTAAGCATGAAGAGAATTATCCGACTCATGATTTATAGATGGCAGCTGTGGTCTTCGCGTTAAAGATTTCGAGGGCATATCTTTATAGGAAGAAGGTATAGATTTTTACGGACCACAAAAGTCTAAAGTACATATTTACGCAGCCAGAGTTGAATCTGCGTCAGAGAAGGTGGATGGAGTTTATCGCAGACTACGAGGTGGATATCGCATAATATCTGGGGAAGGCGAATGTTGTTGCAGATGCGTTGGGTCGGAAAAGAGTTGAGGTTTCGGCTATGCAAGAATTCGGGGATTTGATTAGCTAGATAAATGCTCACAGACTAAAGGCAGTGCAGACTGAGTTCGAGAGTGTCGGTTTGCAAGCCGTAAATTAGGCTGGTCTATTGAGTAGAATTTGTACATCACAATTATTCGATGAGAGGTTACATAAGATTTGTAATAATCAGCAAGACACGAGGTACAAGTTGTATCAGATCAAGGAAGACGGTCTAATGATGATTAGTGGTCGAGTTTGTGTAGCGAGGGATCTAGGGATCAGAGACGCTGAGCCAAGCTCATTAATCTAAGTTTTTGATTCATCCGGGATCGATGAAGATGTATTGGGATGTTAGCCAGCTTTATCAATGGCCACGGATGAAGAAGGACATTGCTCGATGGGTAGCAAAATGTCCAACGTGTCAATTAATTAAAGCGGAGCAACAAGTACCAAGCGGAAAATTGCAAAGTCTACCAATCCCCGAATGGAAGTGGGATCATATTACCATGGATTTCGTGATGGGTCTTCCAAGGACGCGAAGTGGCAAGGATGCTATTTGGGTAGTCGTGGATCGACTAACTAAATCGGCTCATTTCATTCCGATAAAAAAGACTTTTGATGTGAATCAGTTAGCAAGGATATATATTGCGCAAATTGTGAAGTTGCATAGGGTTCCATCCAGCATTGTTTCAAATCGAGATGGGAGATTCACCTCACGTCTTTGGCAGGCGTTTCAAAAAGAGTTAGGAACTAAACTACGTATGAGCACCGCGTATCATCCACGACAGATGGACAATCAGAGAGAACTATAAGGATGCTTGAGGATCTATTGCGAGCATGTGCGTTGAGGATCATTTCCCACTTGTCGAGTTCGTATACAATAATAGTTATCATGCGAGTATCGGGATGCCACCATATGAAGCATTATACGGGCGACCTTGTCGTACACCCTTGTGCTGGACTGAAGTGGGGGAGAGATCTATCTTCGGATTGTTAAGATGAAAATGAAGACGGCTCAAGATCGTCAAAAGAGTTATGCTGGTCTAAAAAGGAAGGATGTTGAGTTTAAGATTGGAGATATGGTATATTTGCGAATTCAAGCGAGGCGAAGGAGATCAGGTGGGAGTCGAGTGAACAAGCTATCTATTGGAGCTTCCATCATCTTTAGAAGGAATACATGATGTGTTTCATGTATCATTGTTGCGTAAGTGTCTATCAGTACCAAAGAAAATACTTGTTGAGCCACCAAAAACCTTGAGGAAAGACTTAACGTATAAATAAGGTCCAATACGCATTGTGAATCACCAAGTGAAACAGTTATGGCGTAAGCAAATTCCTATGATAAAGGTTGTGTGGGAACATCATGGTGTGGAAGGAGAAACATGGGAACTAGAAGAGGATATGAGACATGAGTATTCCGAGTTGTTTGGAGATGAGTTGTATGGTTCTTCAATTCACTGAGTACAAATGCTGCTGTAAAAATCAGAGATATTGAATTCGAGGACGAATTCCTTTGTAGTGAGGGAGAATTGTGAGGCCCAATTTTTTTTAAAAAAAAGGGATTAACTCGGTGTATACACCGATATACATGTATATATATATAATTACATATTAAATTATTAGGGTTAATTAAAAGAGAAAGGGAGGGAGGACACCGCCGGTCAGCCGAGAGAGAGAGAGAGAGAGAGAAACGTCGGCTAGAGAGAAGAACGAAAAGAGAAGAAAAAAAGAAGAGAAAAGGAGGAGGAAGAATTAATTGGTGAATATTTTCTTCATGTTCTTCATGGGTGGATTCTAATCGCGATTGTGGTAAATCTCTAAATAATTCGTTCTGATTATTCACTTAATTCGAATATTTATATTATGAAAATGTATGGAATTAAGTGGATCAATAATAGGGAAAATTTGGTCGGTGTTGTTGCTAGCAATATTAGCCAGAATCGTCAAATCGTCGAGAAACTAAAATGATGATTTTCTCCATGTAATTTCGGATTTGTGTTTGATTTATGTAAGCAATTATACTTTTAAAACGAGGCATGATCACAATAGGATTTATAGGATCATAATGGAAAACGTGAGACGCTACAAGTGAATTGGAATAAACTCTAGAATTGTCGTATGAGAATTGATGGTAAGTATATGAGTTGTATAAGTGACTAGAGATGATCTAGAGAATTGATGTGCGACCAAGTGTTGGGGTCGGAGAAAGTCGATATTTGGGTTTGGTGTTTAAGCCAAGTGAATATCTTGTTAGTGTGCTCGATCGGGTGAATTCACACTCGAACCTTCGCAAGAAGGCGTGTGCGAGCGCGTTGGTGAGAGTTGTCACGTGAGAAGTATCGGGTTGATAACGTTAGTATTGCGACACTTGGATCTGGACCGGCGTCATACCGTGTTGGGGTTGTGGTAACCTTGCGAGCGACGGAGCATCGAGTTAGTCAGGTCAGTTGATCTATCGGCATCGTACCGTGTTGGGGTTGTGGTAACCTTTCGAGCGACGAAGCAATAAGTTAGTCAGATCAGTGGATCTCCCAGCGTCGTACCATGTTGGGGTTGTGGTAACCTTTCGAGCGACGAAGCGTTGTATTGTACTGATAGCTCGGGTACATTGTGACCTTGCGAGATTTTAAGTGTGTCGGGGCCCTTTGGACTTTGCAAGCGTATGCCCGAGCTAGAGTCGTGTGGACTCTGTGATTTATGATCCAATGTGGTACTAGTCTTAGACTTTTGATACTCAGTCAGGTTAGGTAGAGTTATTTGTATAGCTTTAGTTTAGACTTTGGATATATCATTATTTTATTATATTTAGATTGAGCGGGAGAATACGTGGCACAGAGTACATACGCGTATTGATCTCACTGAGTGCGTATTTCGTACTCACCCTATTTGTGGGCTGTCGTGAATGAGCATAGTATGGCAAGGAAATAGAGCAATGAGGTTGAGCAACAACATGAAGGTTCACAGCGAACTGATGGAAGAGGCGTGCACGAGGTCTCGATGAATTTTACTTTGCATTCATTTATTCATTTATCATGACTATGATCTTTACGTATTTGTTTTGCTATTTGGTCCGAACCATTCTTATTTTGGAATAAATCATATATTTGTTTTATAAATGCGTTGAGCGACGATACGTGTAGCCACCTCTTGGAGGTGATGGTGGACACTCCTAGTCCCGAGGTAGTTCCGGGATGGGGGTGTTACAGAAAGAATTTGAGTACTTGGGAAGAATGTTTACCACATGCTGAATTTGCATATAATCATGTTGTACATTCTGCTTCCAAATTTTCACCTTTTGAAATCATTTACGGGTTTAACCCCGCCTCACCTTTGGATCTAATGCCGCTACCTTCGAGTGATCGAGTTAGTATGGACGGAGAAAGGAAAGCAAAGATGGTCCAACAGATCTATGAGAAAGCTAGGAAGAACATAGAGGAGAAAACAAAACTCTATGTGAAGCAGGCAAACAAGGGACGAAGGCAAATGACTTTCGAGCCCGGCGACCAAGTTTGGGTTCATTTAGGAAAGGAGATATTTCTGAACGAGCGAAAGTCAAAGTTAATGCCCCGGATGGACGGACCCTTCACAGTAACCAAAATAATAAGCAACAACGTCTACCAACTCGACTTGCAAAGTAAGTATAATGTGAGTCCCAGCTTTAATGTTACTGACTTTGTGCCTTTTGTCGCAGATCAAACAGATTTGAGGACAAATCATTTTCAAGTGGGAGGGCATGATATGATCATGGACAATGTCGAGGATGCAACCTGAGCCATGGCCAATGAAGAGGACGTGACTGGTGCTGAGGAGGACGCGACCCGTGATGAGGAGGACGCGACCCGTGCTGAAGAGGAAGTGGCCCATGTTTAGGAGGTCGCGGCCTGCATTGCCAAAGACATGACATGTTTTGCCGAGGACGCGACCCATGCCACAACAGACGCGCCTCATGCCGTAGACGAAGCGACCCAAGCTGAATCGAAGGGACAAAAGGTGGACGCGACCCGAAAGAAGGATGTTGGTCCCGTGACCCGCGCTAGGGCTAGAGAGGAGGAAGCCTTGAACCTACCAACAGGTCCCGTGACCCGAGCTAAAGCTAAGAAGCTCAAGGAGGCGATCGTTGGGATTCTCACGGCCGTTCAAGTTCAAGACGAGTACTCGAGTCCTCAAGAAAGTTCAAACATTCGCATCATACTTCAAGCCGAAGCACAACTCACAACGAAAGAAAATTAGGGTAAGTGTTTCGTGTGTGCTCTTTTGCTCACCGGTTGTTTTGTCCTACGTGGTTTTCCAATGGTGGGTTTTTAACGAGGCCACGACTCACTTCCGTTTTCCTAATTGTTGATCCGAAACTTCATACGTTAATCGTATCGAAGTAACCTATCTTACGATTCTATTTTATTTTGAATTTGGATATTTTAGTTCATTTAATTCGAGCCTTGCATGGCTTCTCAGCATTTAATGTTCATTGAAGTCTTGCATGGCTTCCTTTGAGCACTTATGGCCAGCCATGCATGTGTAGATGAACAAGTTTGAATTTTGAATTTTATCTTTGAATTTCTCTTTGAGAATTATTCTTTGTTGGTGAGTAATATCCAGCAAGTGTTAGTGTGTAATATCCAACATTTTCTTCGTAGGTGCTTCATATCCTTGAAGACGAGCCGGTAAATCGAGAGCTTTTCCGCAACTCTAGTGTGACCTTTCGCCCCACACGCCTTGTGTAAGGAGTCTTCTGGTTCGGCTGCAGCAGGTACTATCCTTCCTACCTTCATTCTGGAGAGCGTCGTTCGCGAGGATCACGTCAATATTGTACGATCGAGCTCCTAGAATCCATGCAGGGCAGTCGAGCATCACCACACGCACTACCAGGCTGAAGGAGTAGGCCACATGCACGACCGAACTTACCAACATGCACGGTCGGGCTTAATATCCAGAATGATCCCCGTAGGTGTTGCACGGCCCGAGCTTGTTCCATGCCCGGTCGATGACCTCAAGGAAGAATGTTGCACGACCGGGCGTTATCATGTGCACAATCAGACTTGCATGGCAACTAACAAAGCGAATGACATGGACATCCGTTTGAATGAGCGTGAAGTTTAAAAAGAACCAGTGGAGAGAGAAACAGGAGAAGAAGCAAGACGGATCAGAACATAAAAGATGAGAGAGAGCACGACTGAAGAAGGAGATTTCGGCCATCTGAAGGATTCGTCCGAGGCCACGCTTGGAGAATAGAGAAGATGAATACTTTCTATATTTATTTCTCTATGATTTCTAAGTGTCCTCTTTGCCATGGGTTAGGGATGCTATAGAATGTATTGTTTGGTTTAATGGGTTGTATGTAATGCATTTATACTTGCTGATCACCTATTTGAATGAGATTAGAGATTTGTCTAGGCATCGAGAGAATCAGATTTGAGCCTCGAAATTAACCCTAGAATGAATTAAATTAATGAGAATCTTGCTGGTCAGTTAATCTATTTCGGAACAATAATAATCGAGGTAGTGCTCCCATTGTTCTCCATGCATCTAGGTTATAGATTTATTGCATCGAGAGTGAGTACGTTTATCTCCTAGATAGTGGATTTAGGCATCGAGAGAGTCACTTCCGTTAATAGAAGTAAAGTTCTGATTGTGTCTCATAGTAGAGGTCGAGTTCCCTATCGCTCTTCATGCATCTAGATGTTCCGTGCTACATCGAGAGATAAGTAACGTTGATTCCCTAGATTCTGGATTTAGACATCGAGAGAGTCATTTCCGATAGTTGAGGCTGAAATCCACATCCATACTCCATGCATCTAGATATTCCGTGCTGCATTGAGAGATGAGTAATGTTGAATCCCTAGGTAGTGGATTAGATTTGAGTTCCCCATCGTTTGATATAACCCGATTTCATGCTTTGTAGAAACATCCATTAAATTTTCCAGCATTCCCGAAACCTATGGTACTCTATCTTGTTGAATCTAGTTTCGTCATTCTTTTATATCTTAATTTTCCAGTTTGATAACCACATATCGGTCGATCTTCTTGTCGTGAATTCTTAGTTCTAACGTTCACACTAAGTCCCTAGAGTTCGACCCTGGTACTACACGTACCGTATACTTGCGGTAGAGTGGTCTAGAAAATTAAAACTTCTGATTTTCGACCATCAGTCACAAAGGTCACTAGGGTCACAAGTGTCACAAAGGTCACTAGGATCACAAGGGTCGCATGGGTCACAAATTATTGAAAACCGAAACACATACCGATAATAAATCCACAATAATAATAACAATAATAGTAAATCCACAATAATAACAACAACAACAAGTTCAAGTTCAAGTTCAATGGAATGAATACTGAAATAATAATTACTTGAAATCAAATATTGTTGTTGGTAGATCCTGTTGGGGGGGACATATCGAAGCACAAGTGTTGCTCAATTGGAGTCTAGTTTGAATGTGAGGGAATATCCTTCCTTTTGACCATTTCATGACAAAAATTTCTCCAACCTCCCATGATGCAATCACCACCATGACACAAGGGCCTCAAATCTAACGACCACACCCTTCCTTGACTGTTCATCAGTATTATCTTACATTGTCTATTGATAAGACTGTTCAACCTTGTAAACCCTACCGGAAGGTTCTGCATCATCACCAAAGTTACATTAATAAAAATTATTTAAAATCTAATAAAGAACCAAAGTGATATATGATGAATCGATTTGAGGTCACTTACCAATGCATCTACGACCTGATTTGAATGCATGGTGGTTACCGTAAAATATGTTTGAGCATCAGGAGATGACCCTGCATCTACGTTTGATGATGATGATGATGATGATGATGATGATGATGATGATGATGCATATTGCAAATTACACAAGGGTCACAAACAATGGTTAGAACGGATTTTTACCCATGTGTCACAAGAAGTATAGAATGAATAAATGTGTTTCAAAAGTGATAGTGGTATTTTAGGAACTCGTTGGATGAATTTGAGAAAATATTAGAACAATACATTTTAAATTCGTCAAATTTCAAAATTATTGATATTATTGTCTATATTGATTCTTAACTAAACATATACCATTCAAATTTATAAAAAGAAATTTCTAAAGAGTCGCACATGGGTCGCATGAGTCAAATGGTCACAAATGTCACAGAAGTCCTTGTTCACATGATTAGGAGCACCAGGTACGAACTCGACAAATTTATGGATTTATAAAGATGAGGGCCGCACAAGGGTCATATTGGGCCGCATGAGGCAGATGGGTTCTCGTTTAAATATGTATCATTCTATTTTATGCTAATTGATGGTCACACAAGGGTCACATTGGGTAGCATGAGTTGGATGCGTTCGCATTTAAATATGCATTATTCTAATTTATGTCAATTAAGGGTCCCACAAGGGTCATATTGGGTTGCATGAGTCGGATGGGTTCCCATTTAAATATGCATGATTCTAATTTATGTCAATTGAGGGTCGCACAAGGGTCATATTGGGTCCTAAGAGTCGGATGGGTTCCCATTGAAACTTGATTCATTCTTCTTGATGCCAATTGAGGGTCGAAGAATTTATGGATTTATAAGGATGAAAGGGCGGAAAAAAATCTATGGATTTCACATTATTATGAACAATAGATGCAAAATAGATATTTTCAACGTTTAAATATAGATTTATTTATAATGCTTGACAAAGGTCACAATGGTTACAAAAGATAAAAACAGGTCACAAAAGGTCATATTTGCAGACTGCAAAGACACCATGATGTCCTCCCCCGTAAATCATTATAGAGACTCGTGTGTGACTCAACACCATTTCCGAGTTCACCTGTAACCCTGTCCTTCAGTAGCGCGGATACAACATGATGTCTGAGTCTGCCGATTATCAAGAACTTAAGTAATGGAGATACAACACAATGTCCTTCATCCACATTGTATGGACTTGTGTGTGACTGCATAGAGATTGAGTCCATCGATTACCAAGATCTTGAACAACACAGAGACAACACAATGCCCTGCGTCCACCATGTGACCTTCGTGATGAAGGTCACAAAGTTTTTTCAAAGATTTTAGGGTTAGAGACGTAAATGAAGAGATGAGAGATGGAATTCAATCTCAAATGGGTGAGATGGTGAGACTTAGAGAACTTGATGGAACTCTTAATGGGTGACATGGTGAGACTTAGAGAACTTGATGGAACTTTTAATAGATGGATGGACAGATGAGAGTGCATCGTAGACGCACGTATTAAAAAAAACATAACTGGAATTCGAAAAAAAGGCAAAGTTGCCATTTGAAAAGACAAGAGTCTAACATCAAAACGACGAGTCACAAGGATCGCATGGGTTTCATATCTCGAAAGGGTCGCATATGTCGAAAGGGTCACATATGTCGTAAGGGTCGTATATGTCGCAAGGCTCGCAGAGGTCGCATGGGTCAATTGGGTCCCATAGGTTGCAAGGGTCACATGGGTCGCATGGGTCATAAAGTCACAAAGGACACAATAGTCCTTAAACATCAATGAGGAAAAAATAGATGCGAACATGACAAATTTATCGATTTATCATGATAAAATTTACCAAGGTTTAGTCCAAATAATACAAATAATATAATATTATAAACTAACAAACCTTTCTTTTTGAAGTTGGCATATCTGGGTTGTCACGTTCTAAACACTGTCAGTGATGCTGGCACTTGAAATTGTTTATCTCGATGAAGATGGGGTTTTGCACGGTCGCCACGATCAATGTTCCTTTACATTAAACTTTTAGAAAGAAGATTAAAGAGTTATACCTAAACATGACCATTCATAAACACGCAAGTGGTTTTGAATAAGTGGAACAAGCACGACTTGAAGCATTTAGAAGACTAGATTCTTCTCCTCCAACCAAGTCTTCAGAAACTGCAAGCAAAAACTAGGTCAAAATCAAATCAAAAGGAAAAGGAAATCGATGAATATTCGAACATGAACCACATATCAAGAGTTCATCGAATGATAGAGGGAGCTGCACTTGGTGACTTGCTAACAGTTTGATGCACTAAATGTAAGTGTTCTCTAAAAATTATCAATTTTCACAATTTATAACCTAGACTAGATATTCCGCAAGGACACGAACCATGTAGTACCAGGTCGAATACAGGGACTAAGTGTGACTTAATCTAACCGCCTACGAAAAGTAATGTCATGAAAACATATAGGATGTGTGTGTGTTGGGGGGGGGTGTGAATAGGAAAATTAACCTAAGCTATTGTCTATGTACAAATTGGGACGGTGGTGTTAGACACAAGTTTCATTGTACGTATACAAACTAGCTAAGGATTTTGGAACTATCATTCTTATACGTTCGTGATTCATCATCTTAAATGGATCTACCTACTCTCACAGTGTTATTCAGATCTACCTACTCTCGTAGTGCAAACCCTATTCGAGTGCACAAACTATGGACGTCTCCGCCTAATAACCTATATATTGAACATAATTAATGAGTCTATTGGCTCTCACTGTGCAGACTCCTATCCAATATCTAGACCACTACGCTCTGACCTATATATTGAACGTATTATCCCATGATATCCTCACTCCTAGAAAAATTAGTCAATTGTTAGATAATTACTCATGCCTATCTATTGCACTAGATATAGCCTATTCTGATTTCTCCATCTGAACTAAACCAGTTGACAATCAACTTACGGGATCCTTCAGAAATTGAAATAATAAAGCATGCAATAGACCATAGAATTAAGATAACGATATTGCGATTTAAATTTGTAAGAATCACATACAAAATTCTCTAATCTACAACGGGGATCAAACCTATAGATCTACCTCATTGAGGCAAATTAAAAATAATAAAGAGAAAAAAGGGTTAGGAATGCTTAGTTGATCTATCTCGATCTGTTGCAGTCATGACCTCGCCTGCAATCCATTCTTACTAGCCGTCTAGCTCTTGATGTGATCCTAATAGCTTCTTCACTCTTTTGTCACAATCCTAAAGTATCTCACTTTTGATTTTGGTTGCTCTAGAGTTGTTTTTCTCACCCAAATTTGTCCTCACTCGTCATTCTTTTCTAAAAAAATTGTTTCTTATTAATAGAGAAGCACCCCTACTTCTTGAACAATTCAACTAAATTTTTAAGTGGATTCATTAATGTTTTGTCAACTAGGCTTTCTCTCGGGCCGAGCGATAGGTTATTTTGCGCTTCCCTTATGGAAATAGGAATCGTTTGACTTATTTAGATGGGCTGCTCGGTCGAGCAAAGCACCACTCGAGTCGAGCGTTTCCTCTAGACCAAAAAGACACGTCCCGAATGGATAAATGCTCGATCAAGTAGCTTTTTGCTCGGGTCAAACAAATTCAATGGATAAATTTTCAGGTTTTGCACCGATTGCGTGAATGACTACTCTAACCAAGCTAATTCTCTAGAACATTTGCTATAATAAAATTTAGTATGCTCGACCGAGCATATATAACACTCGAGTCGAGCGTTTTCACTGGATTTATCTCGAATGATCGTTCTCGTACCGAAAGTTACTATGTTTCCCCTAAGTGTGCTACTTAGTCCTTATTACCTGTAAGATAATAAAATGATCCAAAAAGACGTAAAAAGAAATTAAAAAGATGCAAACGATATAAGAACGTATGACAAATCATATAGTAAAATAAGTGTGATCATCACCTTAATCTCTGTTCCCATAATTTTCTTTCCTTCCAAATAATCCTTCGTGGCTCCACCATCATTATCAGATTTTTCATCACCACAACCTTCATTTTACATATGTCCAACACCTTAAAACTACCATTCCTCACATACGGCATGATACTTTAAGATTTAGATCACGTTTCAACCGAGAATTCAACTTTCTTATAAAATTTAGGAACAAAATTCGTATTTAATATTGAAAATTTATAGTAGATGGTTTATGAAGCATTTACTTGTAGAGTTTCAGCAAAGAAAATCGATGAATCATTCTTCAACACAATTATTTTGTTTCTCATGGATGTCAACATACCCACGAATAAGTCTCACTTCTTGCTTGAAGACATCTCAAAAGTTCTCAGGAATACAAACATCTCGAATCAGATTTTCAAATCCTTGGCAAACAAAACGACTCTGTATATATGCATGTGTTGTGTATATACCTCTTTTGGAGAATGAACATGAGACTTGTCAGTACCATTAAGTAGTGATATGATCTCGGACGACGTCGAGGACACGACCAATGATGCAGAGGAGGATACGATCAACAGCGCTGAAAAAGAGTTGGCCTGCGCGACCTGAGACGCCTCCAGCGCGACCCGAGAGGCCACCTGTACGAACCGAGACACCATCAATGCGACCCAAAAAGCCATCATTGCCACCTGAGACACCATCAGCGCGACCCGAGACGCCACCAGTGCGATCCGAGACGCCACCAGCGCGCAGAGGAGGTTGTGTAGAAGACTAACAAAAGAAGTAAAATGGATGAAGCCGAGAAATCATTTCATAATTGCAGCAAACATCCAGCAAATGCAGTAACAATCTCCAACTGTCACATGCTCAATTCATGCCAAAAAGAGAATAATATCAGTTAAACTGAAGTTAGTGACTCTCTCTGGCGTGACACTGATGGTGGATTTCTAGGGTTTGGTGTTTTGTTTGAAGAGGGGGAACACAAAGGGAAACTTCACCGAACTGAAGTCTTTGACTTGGTTTCTGAAGATGGACCGGGCTGAAGAAATGGAGTTGGACCGGGCTGGAGTTGAGCACTTGGACTGAGCTGGAGCTGGATAATGGACCGGACTGGAACATGAAGACTGGCCAAAAATAAAATGACTGAGGCCCATTACAGTTTTAGGTTTCCAAACCTGAAATCACTATGTATTTTTCAGTTTAATGTAAGACAAAAAGCCATGGTATTTTGGGTAGTTTTTACATTAATATCCTATTATTGTATGCATCGTATTCCTAAGGGTGTACGCAGTATAAATATTTAAAACCCTAATTATATGAATTAAGAGAGCAAATATTCGGAAACACTAGCAAAATCAATCTGATCACAAACAACAATACTTCGAGGTTTATATCCCAGGTTGCATAAGAGCTTAAAAAGCTAACACTGGCCATGAATAGAACATCCTAAATATTGTTCTAGGCCAATAACAACAACTACAAATGGTATCACAGCGTTCAAGGTCAGGAATGATTATTGAAGTAGCACAAATGGCACAATAATAAGCAATAGTAGCAAAACCAGCACAACAACAACAACATTCAAGCACAATACGCACAAGGAATGATATCTGAAGCACAAGCACAACAAGCAAGAAATACACAGCTTAGGTAACTCACCCTAAATCAACTATTAAACTGACCTAGATGGACAGGTCACAGAACTCCTCGCCCTTACCTATGTTCGAGGGCAAAAATTACATATTATGGGTGATTAGGATTAAGCCAACCCTAAGGTCTAAAGGGTTGTGGAAGGTGGTTACTAAGGGGTTGCCTGAGCTGTCTACTATGGGTGAAATGACCACTGAAGAATAGAAAATAAAGGTTACGGCAGAATGGGAAGAGTTGGAGGCTAAGGATCAAAGGGCACTCGAGTTGATTTATCACGGAATGTCGGAGGAGATTTTAAGCGCTCACTTATCTATATGTGAGACATCTAAAGCAGCTTGGGATCTCATAAAAGAGAGGTTCCAAGGGGATCCCAAATCTCCACGTATTAAGCTTCAAAGACTTAGAGTCTCATTCTATAATATGAGGCAGGAGGAGAAGGAGAGCATAAAGGATTATGCCAACAAAGTTTCTGAGCTTAGGAATGAAATAAGAGCCTATGGGGCAAGGATGGAGGAGGACGAACTGGTGTCCAAAATATTGTGTTCATTGCAGATGCGTTTTGACCAATACGTGGGAGTAATAGAACATACGAAGCACCTAGAAACTCTTACAATGGGAGAACTTGTGATTGCAGGGAAATGGGACAGGTCTGGAGGAAGAGTTTAATGCCAAACATCATGGCATTTTGGGTAGTTTATGACTGAGTCCCATTACGGTTTAAGGGTTCTAAACCTGAAATCACTAAGCATTTTTCAATTTAATGTAAGACAAAAACCCATGGTATTTTGGGTAGTTTTTACATAATATCCTAAGGTTGTATGCATCATATTCCTAAGGGTGTATGCAGTATAAATATGTAAAAACCCTAAATTTATGAACTAAAAAGAGCAAATATTCAAAAACCCTAATCTACACACAACCCATTTTCTTTCTTTTACCAAAATTCCAGCAAAATCAATCTGATCACAAACAGCAATACTTCAAGGTTTATATTCCAGTTTGCACAAGAGCTGAAGAAGCTAATAGCGGCCATGAATAGAACATCCTAAATATTGTTCTAGACCAATAACATCAACTACATAAACAAACAGCCAAAATTATGGGCAAACATGGTAGAAATACATAATATATTTTATGTATTTAGCTATATATATGTAATAAAAAAACCTAATGATAATGAGAGTATTTTCCAGAAAATCTAATCTACACAAACAGTTTTTCTTTCACAAATTTTCAGCAAAACAGATCACAAACAGCAACAATTCTCTTTTTTCATTTTTGTTTGCACAAGCTTAAAAACTAAGGCGGCCATGGAGAACAACCTTAGTTTTGTTCTAGGCCACTAAAATAACACCAAAATCATTGTCATATTCGTTTCCTTTTGCTCCTAAGCTCGATACAGAACTCAGTCATATACCCAATGTCGGAGGAGTTCAGAGAGCTATGAAGATGGAAATGGAGGAGCTAGGCAGAGCTATAAGAGAGGAGAAAAGCCAAAAGGAAGATGATACAATGAAGATTCTTTGACACTGTGCATCTTGTACCTCGTAACCCGTGTTACCTAGAATTCTAGGTTGGATAACCTCACAATTTCGAATGATTCATTGGACTTGTTTCGTTTATGTCGCATTCCGTTTGTCTTGGATGTGGATCAAAATCTTGCCCAAAACAACACGCGGAGAGGAAGATGAAGCAAAAAGAAGTTGAAGCACCATTTTATTAAGAATTTATTGGAAGAATGTGGGGGATTGATGACAAAAAAGACATTGAAGGCGGTCAGAAAGAACGGACAAGAAAGAAAATGTTCGTAGAGGTAGAGAAAAAACACTCAATAAACACCAACCGACGAATGACGAACGACGCTTGAAATTGATTTTTATATTATTAAAAGTTAATCTGATATGGAGCCTTGAAAAAAGAGCTTTTGCATTGATTTTTATATATATGATTTGAGGTCTTACTTATTTAGATACAAAAAAATTTTACATAAAATATTTGGTCATCACCATGAACCAATTACAATGGGAGATTACAATAACATATTATTGATTGGCAAAGTGCATACAAATTATGACGAATTCAGTACGGCATGCACACAAAACCCATAAGATATGCTTTTTATGTGAACATAAAATTTTATATTTTTCGCTTTTATACCCATTAAAAATAATTTATAAATATTGGGATGGGAATTCATAAATGATATCAAGAGTTCATCTTTATATGATTTATTGAAAATTAAATTTTAATCTTTATATGTTATATTGAAAAATAAATTTATCGTTTAAATGCTTGGTCAAATAATCTCATATTGATCAAATGTATCATTTGACTAATACGTTAATGACATCACTGCGTTTGATACCATCATCAAAACCACCTTTCACACTAATACAAATACAAAAAATTAGAAAAATGAATAAAATTAATGAAGTTTTATGCAAGAAAAAACTGTTATGCGATACCTATGCATGAATTCTTTGTCGGTCTCACATTCAACATCAAAACAAAATTATGTTGTCGATGTTGAGTTCTAATATAGTTGACCTAATAAATTTAAAAATTTTAAACGATTTATTTATGAAATGAAATAAAAGATTATACTAAAATGTGAATAAACATTGTATAGAACAATAATAAAAAATCTTGCATAGCTCCAACAAATTTTGGGTTTAAACTTGTTACTATAACAATTGATGGGTGACATCCAAATACATCTACTTTGCTCCAAAACTCAATTTCTTTTTGGTCCCATATTGTAATGGTAACATCCATGGCACTGCCATTTATAAAATTACGATTAATATGTAAACTTAAGAAAATGTCGTAGTTGTGTAACCATCACAAATACATACTCAAACAATTGTATACGCAATAAAATCCTTTGAGTCGATGAATATTATCGTTGTAAGAATCTTTGATCAGCTTAACGCGTCCAATTATATCTATAAAAGGTACACGTTATCATGATAATAGTTAAACATGCAATAAAAATTGAAAAAAAAGTTCATGAACTGATTGAAAATTATAATCTGGTAGTTCAATATTAAGATTTGCCAAGGCTACGAAATCAACCTTGACCTTGAATCTAAAAACTTCATTAGGACTGGTATTGTCAATTTGAAGCGAGAATGAACCGAAGTGAAACCCTACATTCAGTCAAATTGAAATTCTCATTTCTTCGAACCACATCAAACCAAAATAGAGTATATCGAGCCTTCATTGAATAGATGAGTAAATCAGGTAGAAATATTGGAACTTATAGAAGCTTGAATAAGAGTCCGCTGAAATAATATGGAATGAAATGACAAAATTTAAAATACACAAAACAATATGATACAAAAATATGTTGATCCTTAAATTCATGGTGAATAATAATTCTTAAAAACATGTTATAAACCTGTATGTTATCCATATATAAACAAATATCATTAAACCTAATTATGAACATAAATCTAAATAAATAGAAATACAATATTATATCATATGTTAAAACCACAACATGATATATACGACATATGTTAAAACCATAACATGTTATCCATATATGAACACAAAATATATATATAAAAATATCAAGATATATAGTGTAAACAACATATGATATACAAATCGATGGAAATAAATCACCAAACTCTATCCATGAGAAAAGATGGATGGACAGACTGCTTTCATACCAATCACCAAACTTTAGTCTTCAAGTTCTCCATTTTCTTTAAATCTGTTATTTAAATTGTTATATGCAAAGTGAAGAATTTATCTTTGTCTTCTGATTGTGAATAGCTCAGTCTTCCATTTTCCTAAAACTGCAACAATTTTGTTAGTAAACTTGCTTTTTAAATTAAGTTTTTCCAGACCGTTAAACCTAGACAATAATATGAAATTATATATATAATAATCCTTGCAAGGTTGTTTCTGGTGAAACCACATCATCATAGATTATTACATGTTTACCTTACAAAAAATATATCCATTAAAAACCTTTCTTCTCACCCACTTATCCCCACTTAAATTCCATTTAATTTTGATAAAAATCTCTAAAAAAAGTAAAACAAAAAAAACTCTACATAAATTCCTCCTCCTGTTACTTCAAAATACATTCAGAGATGCATATTCACCTATTTCTCTACGTAAACTCCTCCTCCTGTGCTCCTCCTCCATATAAACTCTCATCTCATCATATTCACCTATTTCTAATGATGATAGACATACCATATTCAGACAGATAGATCTGCTCTTTCGCAAAAAGGAAAAAAATCTCATCTCACCTATTTAAGATGTCGGACAGGTCTTCTCCTCCTATGTTCACCCTCCGCAAACACAACCCTTGTCATCTTATCCTCCAAATAAACTCCTTATGTTTCTTCAAAATACATTCAGACAGGCATATTCACCTATTTCTCTACATAAACTCCTCCTCTTGTGCTCATCCTCTACATAAACTCTCATCTCATCATATTCACCTATTTCTAATGATGACACGCAGACCATATTCTGACAGAGAGGTCAACTCCTTCGCAAAAAGGAAAAAAATCTCATCTCACCTATTTAAAATGTCAGATAGGTCTGCTCCTCTCGTGTTCACCCCTCCGCTAACACAGCCATTGTCATCTTATCCTCCAAATATTCACAATCCTGTACCTCATTCAACTTTAATTTTTCTAACATGTTATATTGTAGCTGCACAGATAGATCGGACATATGTGGATTGGGAAATTCCAGTTTCTAATGATGATAGACATAACATATTCAGGGAGCCCATATTCTACGGTAATCTGTATCTTGAGAACAAGTTGTTTTACCCATATAAGAGGAGCATTTGTAGTAAAACGTTGCCAACATACCACCTTCTGCTATACGTGTAATGTTTCTCTTTGTCATTCTGCAAGAAAAGGTTGCCAACAGTGGATTATCATCTGCACGGATGAATTAATAATGAAGTACTTAATTCCGAAAAAACAAGGCAGTTCGAGGGAAATAAATCATCAAACTCTGTCCATGAGAAAAGATAGATGGGTAGACTGCTATCATACTAATCACCAAACTTCAGTCTTCGAGTCTTCCATTTTCTTTAAATCTGTTATCTAAACTGTTATATGCAAATTCAAGAATTTATCTCAGTCTTTTCATCGTGAATAGCTCAATCTTTCATTTTCCTAAAACTGCAAAAATTTTGTTAGTAGACTTGCTCTTTAAATTAAGTTTTTTCAAACCCTTAAACCTAGGCAAAAATATGGAATGAAGACAACTCAAACATACATTTAGTATATATTTAAATTTCTACGTTCCATCCACACTAAGATTAGTATCTTTTCCACATTCTAGAGAAATAATGGCTTTCAAACCTTTTATTATATGCAATAAAATTTACTAAATTCACAATAATAACAATATTTACAGCAAGCATTTATCTTTCTATTATGAATAACAATATGCCTTTGTTTCCTTTTCATCTTTCCAAAATTGTTACCAAATCAATATATCAATTAATACCTTAATAATCTTGCAATAATATGTAATGAAGACAACTTTAACATAACATTCAACATAGAGAAATAAACAAGGCTAGGTTGGCTACGCGGTTTTACTTCATAGAGATTGTTGATCTCTTAAAGAAACACAAATGTGAGAGCCAATACACATTTAATGTATCATATCATGTTATTATTATTATAACTAGGTTATGTTTTGTTTATATGCAATAAAATTTACTTCATTCACAATAACATTAGTATTTACAGCAAGCATTTTCAGACCTTTTCAACTTTCTAAAATTTTTACCATGTCAATATGTCAATTAATACCTTAATAATCTTGTAATAATATGTAATGAAGACAAATTTAACATAAAATTTAGCATAGGTTTAAATATCGCACGTTTTAACACCATAACAACTCTTTATTATTCCTAAATAACTTCTAATGTGCAGAATTATTAGTTGAAAAACTCTAATTTCCATCCACATTTAGATTAATATCTTTTCCAATGGAAAAACTAGAGAAATAATGCATTTAAGCCCTTTTATTATATGCAATAACATTTATTAAATTCACAATAACAACAGTATTTACAACAAGCATTTTCATACCTTTTCATATTTCTGAAACTGTTACCATGTCAATATGTCAATTAATACCTTAATAATCTTACAATAATATGTAATGAAGACAAATTTAATATAATATTTAGCATAGGTTTAAATATCCCACGTTTTAACACCATAACAACTCCTTATTCTTCCTAAATAACTTCTAATCTATAGAAGTATTGGTTGAAAAAACCCTAATTTCCATTCACATTTAGATTAATCTCTTTATCAACAGCTAAACTATAGAAATAATGCCTTTGAGATCTGTGAACGCAGTAAAAATTGGATCAAAGTTTGTATGTGTTGTTTCAGGTGGTTGAGCAAATTAAGAGAGCTAAATTCGAATTGAAAGAGACTGGAGCGAGTCAACGAGAAGACCAAGGAGAAGAATGAGGAATCAAGAGAAACGGGCGGATTCAAAGCTGAAGAGATTTCAGCATGACGGCGCGGCGGAAGAACCGGAGGTGGTTGCTGAGCCGAGAGCTAGGCAGATAAATTGATCTGGAAATCAAGAAAGAAGGTCAACAATCTGTAGTGCAAAATTGAAGTACACAAAACAGAGAACAAGGGAGTTCAGAGTTTAGGTGTACTTAATTGGTCAGTATCATTAAGGTACATAAAACAGAGAACAAAAGAGTTCAAAGTTTTTAGGTGTACTTAATTGGATACTGGGTGGTGAGTGAAAACAGTTGAGGTTGTATTTACACGTCTAACTCAGGGGGAGCTATCTCTGGAGGTCTTTAGTACATTGTAGAAACCAGCAAGTGTACCTAAAGATTGACAAGTAAATAACAAAACTGTTTGATATCCT
>CM071864.1:31476583-31491406 GCA_036759665.1 Gynandropsis gynandra | reverse complement strand
CTATCTTTTCATCAGTAGATATAAATGAATTTAAACAGATTCAAGGGTGCGAATCAGCTAAGGAGGCATGGGACACGCTAGAAACCATTCACGAAGGCACAATAAGTGTGAAGAGAACACGACTAGATATATTGGAACACCGGTTTGAAAAATTGGAGATGGGAGAATATGAAAGTGTGAAGGAATTCAGTGGACGGATGAATGCAATTGCAAATGAGGTAAGTGTACTTGGACAAAACCTGGATGATAAGGAACTCGTCAAGAAGTTTTTAAGATGTTTACCGAAGAAGTTCCACGCTCAGAAAGTGGCCATGAATATGTCTTTGAACACAGACACAACTAGTTTCAAAGAAATATTTGGAATTCTAGCAGCGTATGAACTAGAAATGCAACTGGAACAAGGAGATATCGCCAAAGAGGGAAGCAAGGGACTCGTACTACAAGCTGCTTCAGAAAACACCAGGTTAGATAACCTTGAAGAAAACATTGTATTACTAACCAGAAAATTTGAAAAATTCATGAAGAGAAAATCAGGAATGAGAAAAGCATCAACCGAAGATGCCGGATTTAGAAAGGAGAACAAGTCTAGTTCTCAGTGTCATGAATGCAAAGGTTATGGGCACTTTAAATCAGATTGTCCCAGCATCACAAAAAGGGAAAATATACTGAAGAATCTCTGAGAAACACAGTGTTTTAAATGCAAGGGTTTTGGTCACACAAAGAACGAATGTGCTGACAATAATTTAGTGAAAGGTAAATCACTAATCATGTTGAGTGACTCTAGTTCTGAATCTGGAGAAGAATCAGAAGGTGAACAGTCCAGTTTTGTTGCTTTCATAGGAATCATTGATGAGGATGACAAAGAAAGTGAAAAAGATCAACTAGAAGACGAAGATGAAGTTGATGTTGAAATGATCTACAATGACTGGATCAAGATGCAGTTTACAAATAGAATTAGGAGGAATGTGCTCCCCCTTAAGATCAGAATAACCAGGTGGAACAGGCATGTAGATTTCCTCGGATAAATCACCATTTAGGAATGCATTTGACACATCCATTTGACATAAATGCCAACTATTTGCAACAGCAAGAGATAGAAGGATTCAGACGGAACACGAGCAATACAGAAAATAGATTTGTTTCTGGAGGAGATTTACAAGAAAGACAGCCAACTTACAGCACGTCAAAACATGGCCAGAATCAGCAAAGTATTAAATGGAAAAGAAATTGGAATCATCCTGTTGCTGACTACAGACGCAGAGAACAACATCAGAGAGGCTTTCATTACTACAATCAGAGAAGAAATATGTCAACGTCAAACTCAGGAAATCACGGTTGGAAATCACAATATGGAAATTACAGAAGAAGAAAATTTGTTACTTGTTACTTCTGTGGAATTAAAGGTCATAAACAGCGTACATGCTACAAGAAAAACAAGTATGATGCAAGCAAGTCCTAAAAAATAAAACAGATTTGGGTAAGGAAAAGTTATCTGAATTGCTACGTTGCATACATCTCGGCACACAAAGAAAAGACAAATACCTGGTATTTTGACAGTGGATGTCCAAGACACATGACAGGTAACAAATTGTGTGCAACAATTTCAACATTTATCGGTCTGGAAGTTATTAGTGGACAGAAAGTTGACGAGTACAGTGACTATTGTAACGCCGATTTGTAAGGCACTTGTGTATGAATTTTACGCGAATTTGGCCCCTGAAATCGAAGACTTCGGTTCTGCTATGTTTGGCACCACGTATGTTCGTGGTCGAGCTTTAAAATTCAGTGCAGAAGTTATAAATGATTTTTTAGGTATAACACATATACTGATTACTCGAAGCAAAAAGCTTCAGCTGGATCTTGATATGGACACTGTCACTAAGGAGATGACAGAAGGTCGGCTAACAACGTGGTCAGGGCAAATTCCGAATTCAAAGTTGCAATGGGAGTATGCATTGCTGAACAAGATTTCACGCACCAATTGGATTCCAAACAAGAAATCGGACGCTATAAGACAGGACACTGCAGTATTTCTTTACTGCGTGAAGAATGACATTCCCATAAACTTTGGGAAAGTATTTTTGGATGTCATTATTGGACTGGGGTTATCAAACTCCACTAAGTTCATTCTTTCGTTTCCCTGTCTGATCCAGAACATACTGGTTCAGCAAGCCTCTGACATTATTGGGAAAATTGAAGCTCGTGAAAATACTCCGCCGTGGATCATATTGGAAAAGCACTACATGGCAAAGATGCCATCGGAGACGACAGCGGGGTCTTCCAAAAGTAGTGTGGTACGGGAACTTAAAGAACTACGCCAGACTGTGACTGCCACCCTGACTGACATGCTGCGCAAGATTGATGCTCTTATCTTGAGCTCTCAGAGTAATCAAGTGCACCTATTTTAGTATGTCATTCGTTCCAATTTATATTTTGGCTGATCTATTTTTGAAATCTTATCACATAAACAGGGGGAGACATACAGAGCGAAGAAGAAGAAGAAGAAGAAGAAGAAAAAGAAGAAGAAGAAGAAGAAGAAGAGGAAGAGGAAGAGGAAGAGGAAGAGGAAGAGGAAGAGGAAGAGGAAGAGGAAGAGGAAGAGGAAGAGGAAGAGGAAGAGGAAGAGGAAGAGGAAGAGGAAGAGGAAGAGGAAGAGGAAGAGGAAGAGGAAGAGGAAGAGGAAGAGGAAGAGGAAGAGGAAGAGGAAGAGGAAGAGGAAGAGGAAGAGGAAGAGGAAGAGGAAGAGGAAGAGGAAGAGGAAGAGGAAGAGGAAGAGGAAGAGGAAGAGGAAGAGGAAGAGGAAGAGGAAGAGGAAGAGGAAGAGGAAGAGGAAGAAGAAGAAGAAGAAGAAGAAGAAGAAGAAGAAGAAGAAGAAGAAGAAGAAGAAGAAGAAGAAGAAGAAGAAGAAGAAGAAGAAGAAGAAGAAGAAGAAGAAGAAGAAGAAGAAGAAGAAGAAGAAGAAGAAGAAGAAGAAGAAGAAGAAGAAGAAGAAGAAGAAGAAGAAGAAGAAGAAGAAGAAGAAGAAGAAGAAGAAGAAGAAGAAGAAGAAGAAGAAGAAGAAGAAGAAGAAGAAGAAGAAGAAGAAGAAGAAGAAGAAGAAGAAGAAGAAGAAGAAGAAGAAGAAGAAGAAGAAGAAGAAGAAGAAGAAGAAGAAGAAGAAGAAGAAGAAGAAGAAGAAGAAGAAGAAGAAGAAGAAGAAGAAGAAGAAGAAGAAGAAGAAGAAGAAGAAGAAGAAGAAGAAGAAGAAGAAGAAGAAGAAGAAGAAGAAGAAGAAGAAGAAGAAGAAGAAGAAGAAGAAAACTTAAGTAAACTTAACTTAAAACATAAGGGAACTCGTGGGGCAATTTAGGAAACAATTGGACCGACTTAGGAGGCTTAAAATTGAAGTACACTAAACAGAGAATAAGAGAGTTCAGAGTTTAGGTGTACTTAATTGGTCAGTATCATTAAGGTACATAAAACAGAGAACAAAAGAGTTCAAAGTTTTTAGGTGTACATAATTGGATACTAGGTGGTGAGTGGAAAACAGTTAGGTTGTATTTACACGTCTAACTCAGGGGGAGTTATCCGTGGAGGTCTTTAGTACATTGTAGAAAGCAACAAGTGTACCTAAAGATTGACAAGTAAATAACAAAACTGTTTGATATCCTCTGGTCTTTTGATTATCGATTTAATAGTCATCTTCTACAAGTTTTCAAGATCTTTTATTATATGCAATAAAATTTATTAAATTCACAATAAAAAAGTATTTACAGCAAGCATTAACAGACCTTTTCATCTTTTATAATTGTTACCATGTCAATATGTCAATTAATACCTTAATAATCTTTCTTTTTTTAACTAGTTGCATTTGATAGATTTCTAAACCAACTATATATTTTCCCACCTTTGACAGCTCAAATACCTCATTTCCAATCTCACTATCCCCACTTTTTACAAAATGTCTACTGCAGATAATACCTCTACCAAATCAAGCAATTCCACCATAAGCTTTCATCAACTTAAGGTTGGACACAACATGCCAAATATTATCGGTCGTGTTTTCAGGGTTTTGGAGGCACGGAATGCTAAAAAAGGATGTAAAATTATGTGGAACGAATTCCTCTTGATTGGTGAAGATGTAAGTGTTTTTTCGTTAGAAATTGGAATTTATTGTTCTGCCTTATTTCAAATTGCTCTCATCTTTGTTCCAGGCCACATTGTTACATGGGACACTCACATGCGCTCTTTTCATGCGTTTTAAATGCAAGTTAGTTGAAGGTGACATTTTGCGCTTTCAAGGCTTTGATGTTATTCAAACCAGCAAACACTTCAAATTATCTGAAACCAAAGTGTCTATTCGTTTGACAAATAATACAAAGTTAACTCCTCTAACACACAACACCGTTACTATTGTTGAGGAGGTGTTTTGTTTTCACAATTTTAAGTAGTTTTTTCTCTCACAAACCAAAATATTGAGTTACCAGGTTTGTATATTTCCCAAAAGCTTATGCTTTTGCCATTTATTTGTCGATATTTTTAGGAAAAACTTATTGTTCTGTTGTTTTCTTCGGTAGATGTCATGCCCGTTTGACATTACGTTTAAAACTTGCTGAGTAAATACTATTTTTAACATCCTATTGACAAGTCATTATAACTTCTTCAGCACCTTTAACGTCTAAATTATTTTCATTTTGCAGTGGCATGGAGGTCAACTTCACAACATGGGAAAGAATTGAACTGAAATTTTATTCAAAATTATCGAAAATCAGTTTACAACCTTCTATTGTGGTTGTTATGAGTGTTAACCTCAAATTAGTTGTTGGTTGGTTGATTTGATGTTGTTAGAAATATATTTATTAATAAATTTTGCTTTTTCCTTTACTAATTGGATATAGTCAGACTTTGATATTATAAGTTTATGTAGGTCATATGTATCTCAATACCACCTTAGCAACTCGATTTTACTTTGACGGAGAAACTTTTGTTGGATCTAAGTTTATTGATAGGTATGTGTTTTATAACTATTTTTTATGGTATAACCTCATAAAAGAAATTGAAATTTAAGTTATATTTTTGTATGTGTACAGTGTTAGGGATGGATTCGACGATGCTATCATTAGTTGTGAAACATTCAAAAGTGGTGTGAAGATGGAAAATATGTCAATTTTGGACTTATACAATTATATTACACAATCTGAGCATCAGGTATATTGTTAATATTTTTTTCTTAAAAACGAATTATTTGCTTTATGATATGATAATTTGGCATTTCATTAATTTCAAGAAGCCGATTTTGTTGGTGTTGCGCGAGTTGTAGACATTTTGCCTAACAATGGGTGGAGTTATGTTGCTTGTGGAAAAATATTCTAGAAAATTTAGGCAGACATCTGACTCGATGGTTTGCACATATTGCAATGATCCGACTACACTTGGGGTTTCAAGGTATTACTTGCACAAATTCAATTTTGGTTTCCATTTGTTTAAATTTTTCTATGAAAAAAAATATTTTGAATTTACTAACTTAACTAAATTCTTTATAAAACCTCAGGTTTAGGGTTGAATTAGTTGTAGATGATGGAAAAGAGGTTGCAACTTTCGTAGCATTTGATCGTGATATCAAGAAACTTGCTAATAAGCAAGCTGAAATTTTGCTTATGGTTGAGTTTATATTTATTTACGTCACAGTTATAATTTCGATATAAAAAAATTGTTTCTATTACACCATTCTAATAGTTCTATATATAAATTGGATGGTGGATCTCCAATGATAATTCCAATATGTTTACTCGATATTGTAGGAAAGACTTTCACATTCCAAGTGAAGGCTACATCGTACAATTTTATGCCCAATCATCAAAATTTTACGGTTACACGCATTGATCCACAAATTCCTTTAGCCGATAAGAAAGCACCCATGGATAATACATTTGTCGAAACAGACGATATGGCATTGAAGAAAGTTGATCAAGGAAAAAGGTTCGATTGAATTAGATTATGGGTTAACCTTTTATTTTCAATGTGTTTTATCAATATTCAGTTAGTTCAGACATTTCACGTGACATTTATCTATTTTTGCTTTTTGGATTTTCTGTTTGGTTTAATGTTTTTAACAGTTAAACTGTTTGTTCCATCATTAAAATATTCTTCACAAACTGCAACTTAAATTTATACCAAATAAGTACATCTTGCCTATAATTTCTGACTTCAACAACAGCATGTGGAATCAACTATGTTGCATCTGAAGGCAGTTGGAAAGAAACATCACCTACACAAGCAGCTGAAAATTATTGAATTCTTTCAAAAATTTGGGCAAAAGTTTGAAAGCTACAAATTGTACCTGCCTAATTATATCCATCAGACAAAACACAAAAGAAGTAGTTGGTGCAATGTGAATGAGATTCTCAAGAGATTATTCTAAGAAGCTTTTAGATCATCCAAAATTAGAATTGTCTGACGAATCAAAATCGGAGGCATTGAATCTTCACATTTTCTTTATAATCACATCCACCCATCAAAACATACACATATATGTGTATATATATATATATGTTGCACATGTACATATATGTCTAAAAGGCAACAACGATAAGATGAAAGGTACGAACTTTCCTCTCCCTAAAGGCAATAAGAAAAAAGTGAATAGTTAAATCGTATTCAATAAAGCAATCAATTAGAAAAATTGAAATTGTCAAACAAATTCAACATAGTAGAATATTCAAAGAATAGAATTAAAAAAGAACTTTGCCATTAGAGAAATATTATAACATTTTTTTTTTATAATTCTGCCCTAAAAATAATTAACTATTGAAAATCTTCATAAACAAGGAAAAGCATGATTAAGAGCACTTCGGGTAAATCGAAAGGAGAAAAAGGGTCAAAATCTTCAACACAGAAATAAAATTTGGGTGAATGTTTGAACATCAGAAGTTGAATGTGAAGTCAAATAATTAAGCATTAAACACAACAAATGTACTATACACCAAAAAATATGATTTCTAAATTTGACTTCTCCATTATTCGTACCAAATTTCGAAACAAATTGATCACCCCAAAAAATATTTCAGAGTCTCGAACATGTTCATCGAGTTCTGGTTGAGCATCTTGCGTAGATCGTTTCAAAAACACTATACAATTAAATACCTAAGATACCATAAACACAGAAAAAATATTGAGAGATTTTGACCTGTATTTTTAATCATAAGAAGAGATGAGGAATCGCTTGAGTTTGACATTCGATTACTTCTCACACCGAGAGTAGGCAAAATCTCAGTGTAGAGACTGAAATGGCTGATTTCCCTAGAAATATGTTCATTTTCGTCTCTACTTCATGCCCACACGACAATACCCCTCTGTTCCATCAAACTCGCCATTGTTTGTTGTTTCACCAATTCCTGATTTTATAGGATCATAATACTATAGGATGGTTCAATTTAATATTGTATTGAATTTAACTGATCAAAGAATCAAGCTAATAGATATTATACAATGATCAACGTCCCATTTATTGAAAACACTAAGGAAGAAAAACTCAACTTTGTGAAGTTATGTCCACGAGGAAACTCTGCTCTTATTTTATAGAATGTGCAGTGGGTTATGTTTGAATTGCGGTATTGGTGTGCACCACATGGAAGTTGAATGGCCATTAAGCCTGGAGGAGATCCAATAGCCATCAAATTGCCATCTTGAAGCCTCACTGGTTTATGCCATAGCCAATAGGCAGATATGCTGAAAAAAAAATAGCCACAAGAGCACTCAAACTAGCATTTGGATCAAGACACACGGAAGTAATGAGAATAGCCAGATGTACTCCCCCTAGGAAACCAATCAGCAGAGAAAGCAAAATTATATCTCCACCTTTGTGGAATTTCGACCTATTTGTGATGAACAAAAAGGGGACCTACGGCTGGAAGAAATTTTTATAAAGGAAACTAAGTTTTAAAAAGGAAACAATGCCTCTTTAAAACCAAATCAAGGGGATTAGAGACCTGACGATTGCAATCAAAGGCCAAACAAGAGCGTACGGAATCAATCCAGGACAGTTAGAGGCTGGGTTAGTCATACCTCTCAGGCTTGCTTTTCTCTTTTCTTTACCGGTAGATTGATTTTGTCAGCTTCGCAAATTCGATTACATTGTCGCCAAAACACAACACCGCATTGCAGAGCTTTCAAGGAAGCTCGCGCTTGCATTTGCCACTACTAAACTACCTCTCGAATTTCTCCACTACTACATCGTCTTGCTCAATTTCGTGCCAGTGAAACTGCAAGATAGGGTTTCTCCACTGCTCGTGCTTGTGGTATCACCAATGGGAACTTCCCAAAGATGTAAGAAACCCTCGGCCTGAATATGTCAAACGATTGTTTAGGGATTAGTTTAAGGATAGGTTCTCTATTAGTTGTTTACTTTGGGTCGTAGAGGGTACCAAGGTTTCATCAATAGTCATTTAATTTTGTTTACATTTTTATTTTGTTTATTCACATTCATAGTTTTATGCTTTTTTTTTCAGTTATAGACACATATGTGGAAGCCTAAGTATTATGGATTTGAACGGGACAATGTATTTGGAGACAATTCAGGAAAAAATCAACCATGGTTTACAACCATATTTGAACAACCAAGCAATTTCCTTGTAAAGAGATCCGACAGATAATTTGGCGAGCATCTGTTAGCATTTATACCTTTAAATGACTTTGGATGAACCGTAAAAAACACATCATGTTAAAGAGCATAACAGAAATATATCTCTGTTCAACTAGCTATAAAAATGCTCGGGCTCTAAGGAAATTTATTATGCAACATAAGCGAGCATTTAAAAAACAATTAGGTCAGTTATACATGTTAACTATTGATTACATAATTTCACATTCTTTCAATAAAGATTATCTAACATATTCATCCATGAAAAAAAACACATGCAGCTCGACCTAAATCTATCTCCAATGGAACATCATCACCGCGTCTGAGAGGTTCGAACAATCTTTCAACCCAAATGAAAATATAGGAAACAATAATTTAATAAAATATTTCTTTAATACCCTCACTAATTTATTATGGGTTACAATTAGGTGATCGGAGTAAGCTAAAGCATTTTGAAAAGTCTATAATTACATGCCCTCATTGTGATGCCTTGCTTTGGCGTGCTGAATGCATTGGTCATGGTCCCATCAGGGGTAACTTGTTATTCAATCTATGTTGCATGTTAGGGCACGTTCATCTACCAGAAGTCCTTTCTCCACCACATTTTCTTGGAGATTTACTTAATAATTCTTTGTAGTTTCGTACAAATATGCGCGCTTATCCTTGCTTTCACATCAATCTTTGCACATATTGACAACTCAATTTCAATTGAAAATGGACTATACATCTTTCGTATCCACGGCCAAATCCACCACAACATTGGATCGTTGGTTCCGAATGAGGGAAATCCTCCTCAATTTGCTCAGTTGTATATTTGTGACACTGGAAACGAAGTTGCAAATTGTATTAAAACACTTAGTCGAACAAAAAATGCGGGGAACCTCAGTGAAGACATAGTATCTCGTTTCATTCAAATGCTTGATGATCAAAATCATCTAGCCAAGACTTTTCGTAAGGCACGTGATAGATATGAATCGTGGGATTTCGCTGACTATACTTTAAGATTGTTGGAACCTTGTAGAAAAGGTCGACAATATGATTTACCGATGGGTGATGAAGTAGTTGGCTTAATTGTTGGAGATCTTTCATCAAGTACAGGTGAGAGAGATGTCATCTTACAACTTAAACCTATGGGTTAGCTTTACAGAATAAGTGATTTGCATCCTTTGTTCATGAGCCTCTGATATCCATTGTTGATTCCCTACAGTGAATATGGGTTCCATGAAGAGAACTCTCACACTGATTCAACGAATAAAATCAAACGTACATTTGTCACAATGCGTGAGTACTATGCTTACCAAATTCAAACATGTTTGTCTGAAGGAATGACAATTATCAAAGGAGGTCGTCTATTTCAACAGTATGTTGTTGATGCATACACCGTAGTTGAACAAGAGAGAATTCGATGGGTTAGAAACAACTAAAAGAAACTTAGATCAGATCTCTACAATAATGTTTTCGACGCAGTCGGAAAGGGTGATAACAGCGGAAAGTATATTGGTAAATGAATTATTATGCCACCATCTTTCACGGGAGGATCACAATATATGATTAAGAATTACCATGATGGTATGGCTATTTGTAGATGGTATGGTAATCCAGATCTATTTATAATGATGACAGCAAATCCCAAATGGCAGGAAATCTTGGACCATCTTAGAATGTATGGTGGAGAAGTTCTAAGTGATAGGCCAGATATTGAGTGCATAGTATTTAAAATGAAGTCAGATTCTCTTTTGGTCGATATCAATGATGGAATTTTCTTCCCAAATCCTATATCAGGTAATTTTCCCTCTTACATTTCTTTTCTATCACTTTAATAATCGTTTTCTATTACTAACACAAATAACTAATATTTGAATGACTTTCGTTTTAACAGTCATATATACCATAGAGTTTCAAAAGTGTTCCGCATGCGCATATCTTAATTTGGTTGGAACCAAATTTTAAAAGTCCAACCGCTGAGGATATTAACAAGTACATCTAAGCATGATTACCAAATAAAGAACAAGATTGTGAAGGTTTCTCACTGGTTGAGCAACATATGATGCATGGACCATGTGGAATAGATATGTCTCGCTCGCAATGTATGGAAAATGATATGTACTAAGAATTATGCCATAGCCTTCATGGACTACACAGACGTGAGTCATGCAGGATATGTCAGTTACAGACGCTCGCAGGATGACGCAAAATTTGTCATGAAAGGTGATGTCAAGTTGGATAATCGTTACGTTGTTCCCCATAATCTTGCAATTCTAAAGAAGTATAAGGCGCCTATCAACGTTGAATGGTCTTGTAGATCAAACGCAATAAAATATCTTTTCAAATACATCACAAAGGGGGTCGAAAAATCAACGCTTTTAATTTAGAGGGGAACAAGTCGGGAGACACCTTAGAGCTCAGAATGTTTACCTGTTAAAGAAATTAATGAAACTTCCAACTACCTGGATTGTAGGTACCTATCTTCATGTGATGCAGTATGGAGGATATTTGAATTTCTAATTCACTATCAAAGGCCATTAGACATGCGGTAATCGGTTCATTTTGGAAAATGAGCATTTCTTAACATTTGAGGACTCATAAGATCTTGATAGAGTCTTGGCAAAACCTGGTCCTAACCAAACAATGTTTACACAGTGGATGAAGACAAAAAGATAATATGAAGTTGCAAAAGAATTAATATACATTCAGTTTCCAACGAAGTTTGTTTGGCACATCATAGACAAGTTTTGGTCTCCTAGGAAAATAGGATTATCGTTAGGCAGAATCGTCAACATTCATCCTGCGGCTGGAAAACTATATTATCTCATAATGTTGTTGAATTTTGTAAAAGGTCCTTGCAGTTTTAACGATATAAAAACTGTTGACGGATTCAGATTCTTTACCTACAAAGAAGCTTGTGTTGTAAGAGGGTTACTTGATGGTGATAATGAATGGAATCAGGCCATGACTGAAGCTGCTAGGTGGGCTATGCCATCACAGTTGCGCTAGCTTTTTGTGACGTTGTTATTATATTGTGAGGTTAGCAAACCAAGTGATCTTTGGAATAATTGTTGGAAGTGGTTATATCATGACATACTCATTAACAAAATAAGAGAATTCAGATTTGATGCACTGCACCTTTCGAAACCTCAAGTTCAACAATACACTCTAATAGAGATTGAAATACTTTTAGCTGAGAATGATAAATTATTGACAGATTTTCCAAATATGCTAGCACCAGATAATAGCATTTTGCAAGGAATATCTAGGGATTTATCGCATATGGAAATGCAGTTTGACCAACAATCAGAAAAGTTAGAGCATGAAGCCACTATCAATGATGAACAGTCGGAAATCTTTTCTGTTGTTATAAATTTAGTGGAACATAACAAGGGAAAATGTATTTTCGTTTATGGTCCGAGTGGAACGGGTAAACTTTTTGTATAGGATGCTTATTTCAAAATTAAGATCAGAAGGAAGAATTGTTATTCCAGTTGCTTCTTTAAGCATAGCAGCACTACTCCTCCTTGGGGGAAGAACTGCTCACTCTCGCTTCAAAATTCCTATAGATATAAATGAGTGATCAACTTGCGATATAAAACAACGAAGCATGTTGGCAGATCTAATTATCAAAACAAATCAAATTATTTGGGATGAGGCACATATGGCACACCGGCATGCAGTAGAAACTTTGGATCGAACTTTAAAAGATATAATGTCTTCCATCAACGAAGCTGTCTCGGAAAAAAACCTTTTGGGGAAAACTATTATACTTGGTGGTGATTTTAGATAGATTCTTCCTGTTACCCGAGGAGGACGACGAAGACTGTTTAGGCAACAATTAATCGATCATACTTGTGACGAACATGTTGCATGTTCATTTTGACACAGAATATGCGATTATTGCAAAATGAGGTTGAATTTTCAAAATGGCTATTAGATGTTGGAGAAGGTACGACACATGGAATAAACACTTCCACTAAAAAACACAATGATGGAGAGAATATCAAAATTAAGAATTTGTTATTGCTTAAAATTACGGACAATCCATTACAAACTCTAGCGGAAACAACATATCCATGTTACACAGGAACTTACATGGATCGTGAAAATATTAGAGAACGGGCAATTTTGACACCTCGGAATTCACATGTTGATGAGCCAAATGATTTTTTTTACTATCGAAGGTCCCAGGACAGTTGACGGAATTCTACAGTTCAGACATAATTGGAATTGACAGTTCACCTAATGATGATTGGTAATCCTTCTATCATGTGGAATATTTAAACTCCTTGGAATTTTCAGGTTTGACGAAGCATCAAATTGTTTAAACGGTTGAAGCCCAATTATGATGCTCCGCAAAATCAACCAACGCGAGCATCTCTGTAATGGCACGCGTTTGGTTGTTACTCATTTGGCCACACGAGTGCTAGAGGCTGAGATCATCACAGGAACTCATGTTGGAATAGATTCCTATACCAAGAATAATTTTATCACCCACTGATTTAGGCCTCCCGTTTACATTGAGGAGACGACAGCTCCAATAAGATTGTGCTACGCAATGACGATAAATAAAAGTCAAGGACAAAGTCTGAACAAATTGGATTATACCATCCTAAACCAATCTTAAGTCATGGACAACTCTATGTTGCACTTTTAAGAGTAACTTCTTCACATAGGCTTAAAATATTGGACACAAATGAAAAATCAGATGAAGAATCAACTGTGACAAAATGTGGTTTATCGAGAGATTTTCACCAATTTACAAACAACTTAAGGTAAACATAAACAATATATTTTTCATTTAAAATTTTCCACTTACATTTTATCCAACATATATTTTTCTAATAATCCATCTTTGATTTAATTGTATCTTATAGGTCGTGGATAATGCTATAAATATACTAGCTGAAAGAGGTTGAAAATTTGTATTTCAACATTTAACCGCTTCAAATATTAATCATTCACACATAGGATCATAGTTCTCAAATGTTCAAAACACAAACTTTTAATTTTATCATTGTTTTTCAAACAATAATTAATCCATCTCAATTATATATCGTCATTCTAAAAATTTAATATTACAAAAAAATTGAAGTGAAAAAGTCTGCGCATCATACGGGCACGTTACCTAGTTAAATTAATACTTATAACAAAATTAAAAGATTATAAAAAATATGGAAAAAATAAATAAATAAGTGACCACTTATAATACACTTAAAAAAATTTACAAAATAGTTTTTTTCGATAATAATATATAAATAATTTAAAGTTTTATTAAATTTATATATAAAAATATAATGTTATATCAATTTTAACTAATAATCAAAATAAAACTAAATGATTATAAGAATTATAAATTGTTTTATTTTAAAAGTTTTAAAAATTATAAACTATATTATTTTAAAAATATTTTTTATTAATTTTATATTCAAAATTTATTTAATAATTATATAAAATAATAATTAAAACAGAACTTTTACTTGTAATTATAACACACCTCACAACTCTTATACGTTATATAAAATTAGTGATCGAGCCTCTATTATTAATTGAATTAATATAATTATATAGTTATAACAAAATAGGTGTGTCATAGCCGGCGGAATATCAGATATACCCTCGTAGAGCTAAAACGCTTCAAAAATACCCTTCCCTAAAATAATTATTTAATCGGAAAAAAAAGTGGAGAAAAGACAAATTTACCCTTAATTTTCGAATGTGAGAAAAACCGCATTCTGGGAGAGTAAAAGCCAAGAAAGAACAAGTGATTTCGAACTTGAGAGGAATCCATTCGAAGTTGGCAAGAAGGAAATTCGAAGTAGGCAAGAAGGAAATGGCTAGAATCAGCAGCGGTGGAGAAGAGAGCACGAGTCAATCTTCAATGGCGTCAATAAGTGTAAGTAGATCGATTTCTAGGGTTTTGGAGGATGTCGAGTCCCAAAATGGTTTATTGATTTGAAATGGTGTGAGTGTCAATGAGTCGGTTGAGTCTCAGTGAGTCGGTTGAGTCGCAAGAGTCGGTTGTCTCAGTGGGTCTGTTTGGGTCGCGATGGTCGGTTGAGCGTCGATTTCTAGGGTTTGCAGGCTTTCGAGTTCCAGAATGGTTTATTGATTTGAAATGGTTGTGAGTGTCAGTGAGTCTGTTGAGTCTGAGTGAGTCGATTTGGGTCGCAATGGTCGCTTGAGCGTCGCAGGGAGTCTAAGGGTCATTTGAGTCG
>CM071864.1:31420725-31435119 GCA_036759665.1 Gynandropsis gynandra | reverse complement strand
GCGACCAATGGGACCAATGTGACCTATGCGACCAATGGGACCAATGCGACCTATGCGACCAATGGGACCAATGCGACCTATGCGACCAATGGGACCAATGCGACCTATGCGACCAATGGGACCAATGCGACCTATGCGACCCATGCGACCCATTCGACTTTAGCGACCTAGTGACACATGCGACATATGAAACCCATGGGACCCATGCGACTCTAACGACCCTGCGGCTTATGCGACCCTACGATTCTAACGACCCTACGGCTTATGCGACCCTACGACTTATATGTCTCGATGGAAATTGACACTCAAATGACCTTTTCACTAAATATTACTTACTTGTTGGAACTCCATCAGGAGCAAGGTTTCTTGACACTACATTTGGACGTCAAAGGGATTCAAAAGCAAAATCACCAACAGTGTCAGAAGATTGGGTTTCGGTGATCGCAGCTTTCTCGGCAGCCTTTGATTTTGGATTAGGCACATGAATCCCGACATCCCTTAGAAGGTCTCTTATGGCGTTGATGATTCTCTTCTCCGACTTCCTTATTTCCCCTATTAATTTCTTCTCCAGTGTCAGAGGGACTGCAACATCAGCATCAACATCAGCATCAGAATCAGCATCAGCATCACTCACGCACTCCTTCCTCTTAGTCCCTTTTTCCTTCTCCTTTTTTTGATCACCAAGAGCTGCTTTTCGTGTCAGCAGTTCTTGCTCACGGATATCCTCCCAACAAATACCCTTCGGATTTTTACGAAGATGTTTCATCCAAATCTGAACATCGGGATCGTCGCATCCATCGTAATCCTCCAGACCAGAAAGTAAAGCTTCCTCTTCGTGATCAGCACGAAGAATACTTAGAATATCCTGAAAAACAAAACATAACCATTATTACCCTCTGTGACCCTTGTTTCCCTTGTGAACCCTGTGTAATTGTTACCTTAGAATCTCCAATCTGCCTTATCACATCTACATACTTCGGGTTAAAATTGGATTTAACCATCTTCTTGCACATTCTTGGGCAGAATCGATGCCCCTCTTCCGGTCGTCGGAATTCTTCGCCTTCACAAGCTTTTCACTGACTTGTTCGAAAGTCACCTTTCCACGGTCGAAATTCTTCAGCCTGAATGTGACACCCATCATGGACTCCCATCCTATGGGATATGGTCCGCATTTCAATCCGGAAATTAGTGCGTGCTCCACTATAGAGTACCGGATGGGAATGCTGTTTATGATGAACCACAACTCTGTATTGTCCCGTATAATCACGGAGTGATTTAGTAGTACAGACATTTGAACCTTCGTCAATGTGGAGTCACATTGTAAGTGAAATAAATGCCTAAATTGTGACTCCTTCTCGAAGTAATGCAACTCAAGTTCATGTAAGATTCCTCTCAGCGTCCTTATTGTCTCGTGAGGATAACACTTCGTGGTGATCTTTGGAATTCTGTCCATGTGCTTGAATTCATACACAAATCTCGGCTTTGGCGCCACCTACAAAATGACCAATTCCGAATACATTATACTTCTACCGACCTAAGCGACCCATGCGACTCAACCGACCCATGCGACGCAACCTATAAAGAGTGTTCATGCAACTCCTACTACCCTTGCGACCTAACCGACTCACTGACACTCACCCATTTCAAATCAATAAACCATTTTGTGACTCGAAAGCTTGCAAAACCCTAGAAATCGAACTACTTACACTTATTGACGCCATTGAAGATTGACTCGTGCTCTCTTCGCCAGTGATGCTGCTGATTCTAGCCATTTTCCTTCTCGCCAACCTCAAATCGTTCCCTCTCAAGTTCGACATCACTTATTTCTTTTTTGAAACTTTTAAACATGTTTCACGGCGAAAAACTGTTCGGTTTTCTCGTTTTCGACAGTTTTTCACGTCGAAAAACTGCCGAACTTCCAATTTTCCACGTTTGAACATTAAAGACAAATTTATCTTTTCTTCAGTTTTTTTTTCAGATTTAATAATTAATTTGGGGAATATTTTTGAAGCGGATATTCCGCCTATCCAAAATGTCTTTTATTTTTTTCATTGTTCTTACTAATTTGGTCCTTTTCTGCAATTGTCCCGCTTGAAGGGGAAAATCTGGTCGAACTAGAAGAAGAAATAGAACAAAATGAACCCAAATCTGCAACTCAATTCAAACCCATCATCTCTCTTCGCCTGCATTGACATGGGCACAAACTCCTTTAAGCTTCTGATTATCCTCGTAGACCCTTCCCGAAGATTTTTCATTCCAATCGAGAAACTCAAAGAACCGGTAGTTTTGTCCCGCGAATCTCCGACATCAATCTCGGCTCAATCTCAGGTTCGTGCTCTCCAATCTCTCCGGAAATTCAGAAGTTTAATCGTCTCCCACAACCTGTACTGCAATCAGATCCGGTGCGTTGCGACGGAAGCCCTGCGGGAGGCAGATAATAAAAAACAGTTCGTGAAGGCTGTGTACGAGGATGTTGGGCTCCAGGTCGATGTGCTGTCGGGTGAAGAGGAAGCAAGGTTAGTTTATCTGGGTGTGCTTCAATTTCTTCCGGTTTTTGAGAAACTGGTGTTGTGTGTTGATATAGGAGGTGGGTCTACTGAATTTGTGGTGGGTAAGTGTGGTAATGTGAAATTTGCTGCTTCTTTGAAGCTGGGTCATGTGAATTTGACGCAAAAGTTTGTAAAAAGTGGTCTTGGTGTCGAGGAGATGAGAGAGCATATCCGTTATGTGATCAATGAGTCTCGAATAGCTGATAGTTTGAAGGAATCTGGTGGTTTTGAGATGGTTGTCGGATCTTCGGGGACTATAAGAGCTATTGAGAATGCAGTTTTCAGTGGCTATGAAGCTGATTTATCTCAAATGCATTCGGAGGGGTATAATAGGGATTGGAGATTTAGTAGAAGAGAACTGAGCAGCCTTGTGGAAAAGCTATGCGGTGGAGGAGAAGACGAACAGATGCAAAGAGACGGGTTTTTCAAGAGAAGATCAGAGTTCATAGTTGCTGGGGCAGTATTGTTGGAGGAAATATTCAAGAATCTAAGAATCGAGGAAATGGAGGTTTCAGAGTATTCTTTGGGTGAAGGAGTTATTGCTGATTCTCTGATTAAGGGTTTTGGTGGATTGCATGATTTGAATGGCAATGCTAGGTGCAGATCAGTCATGAGGCTTGCCACGCGGTTCAATGGAAAAAAGAGAATGAACTCTGCTTTCCACTGTGCTGAGATTGCTAAGGTACAATTATCTTCAGCATTTACAAGCAAGGTGTTGTGGGGTAGTGAATTAGTTAAAAAGCTACATACCAATGTCCATTTTCCAGGAGATCTTTGCTGGTTTGAGGAAGTGCGCTGAGCTTAATTTTTCCGTAGACCATAAAGATCTTGAATATCTCGAAGCCGCCTGTTTGCTGCACAACATCGGGGTCTTCACTGGTAATAAGGGTTACCATAAGCAGACCTATCATATCATAAACGTTGGTTCCTCCTCAACATTTTCAAATAGAGTAAAATAGATGGTTTTGTTTCTCTTCAATGACTTGATAATGTTTTCTTTTATTACAGAATGGGGGTCATCTCCAAGGCTATACTGCTGGGGAGGTCAAGGTATAGTAATTAAGCCTCTATAATACGGAACCATGTATTAAATATCTCCTTCTTTGATTAGCACCTTTTCAGTTACAGCTTGTAGCTCTGCTCACGAGATACCAGAGAAAGAAATTTCCCAAGCTTGATCATGCTTCTCTTAAGGACTTCATTGAAGAGGTACTGCATTTAATGGTTCAATTTTCAAACAGGCTAGTTTCTTGTTGTAGTTGTCCTGATAATTCTTGTTACTAGGCCTCTGTTTCTTGTTGTGTTCATCATCATTTTTGTTTTGTCTGTTGCAGACAAAGCGGAAGTTCATTGTCATGTGTGTAGTTATACGCTTAGCTGTTATACTTCAACAAAACGATAAAATGGATCTCCTAGAAGTTGATTATCTTGAATCTTGTGAAAGCTTCAAACTTGTAAGTCGTTTTTTCCAGTTGTGCTAGTTGCCGCCAACCATTTGTCTTAACGGAACTAGAAGCTGTGGTCATTACCTTTGGACTTTTGGCTAACCGTTACTACAAGAGACTGGGCTTGGAATAATTCTCTTCACGTATCAATGATTTTCTTTGCAGGTGGTGAAACAAGGCAATGACGAGAAATCGGTTATTGGTTCTGGAGATCATGTAAACAAGGACTTCGGGACAAAACAATTGAAGCAAGAATTAGAGCGTTTAGAAAGGGTAAATTTCCTCTCCCAAATAATCTTTCTTTTTACCTCCAAAACATTAAAAAGCACCAAACTTCACTGTATATCTATTATAGGCTTTTTGTTGCAAACAGTTATCCAAATCAAATGAGATTCTGCGATTAAGTGCTGAATTTGGTGATACAGCAGATATAAGTACTACAGTAGATGTTCTGTGAGTATATCACAGTGATCAAAATACAAGTATTAGATGAGTCTTGCTTTTGATTCTTTTTCCCAAGAGATGATACGTACCATTTTAGTAGAAAAAGGTAAATCGAGTGCTTAAATGGTCTGCAATAATTAAACACCGCTGTAATAGATCGGTATTTCATTTGTTTGTTTTTGGAAAAGTCAGAAGTTCCCGTATTTGGAATAAAAACGAGCATTTGTCAGTTCTGTGCAAAGTTTATGTTTGTTGTTTTATCTTTTGCCTTAATCCTGCAGGTGTTGAACAAGAAAATGGTGGTTGTATCTTCCTGAATATCCAGCAGAGAAGTCTCTGAGCGCTTTACTCCATCAGCATAAACCGAAGCTTGAGGTACGAAAAACGCTCTAAGATATCAAGTCTTGTAAAGAATTAATGTGCGAACTATCAAGCAATAAAATATGCATAATATCCACTTACCGCAAGAGTACAAGGGTCGAATTTTGGGACTAATGCAACCTAAGTTAAGAATACGACTAAATTAAGACGGGTTGAATTGATGGTGATTTGGGACAAATTTCTAGAATACTAAAATGGATAATGACAGGAATGAGGAGACGTGAAAAACTTGATAATTAAGAATACTATGGGTTTCGGGTTATCGTGATTTACGAGGATGCAACTAACAAAGGATCATGAACCTATCGAATTATCTTGATGACGGGGAATTCATGCTCATAAATAAGGAATGGCTCTCTCGACACCCAAACCTCCTAACCATAACAACGTAGGCACCTAAACTTATTCATATCGACAGCGGAGTATAAACGCGTGAAATCTAATAATCCATAAAGAATGAATGGTAAAATATATCCAAAAAATTAAAGAATGAACGATATACACGGAGATATGTATACTTGGTACTAAAACCTAAGAGGTGAAATGCAACTATAGTTCATGATTTCAAGCACAACTACTAGACTAATCGATATCCAAAAGGCTTACTTAGCAAACCTAGAGTATTATTCAAGATTCGATAAAGTCGCACAATAATGACTAAAGCTCGAAATTTCATATTAGGTATCCATCCGTTTATTCCTAAAAAAACTCAAGATCTAATCCTAATCGCATGCATGTTACTCGACGAGTACTCCCCCAGACTTGAATGAAACACCGTCTCGGTGATCAAGACCTAAGAGGAAATCTCGCACACCAAAACACGAGAAAAGAAGGATAGAACGTGTAAACCATGTGTCTCTTGTTGTCTCGAGTTGGTGATATGGTTGGACGTTGTACGCATCTCCTCCATTGTGGATGACATCGAAGTAGAGAACCTGTGAAAAAGAGTCACACAATCCAAAAGAGAGAATATGATACAACGAGACAGTTGATAGAGTTCATGCATACGAAAAGAAAAAGAATTAAGTTCTGAAATAAAAAAGAAGTAAAAAGGATACGAAGCTCGGGTTACCTCCCGAGAAACGCTTGTTTAAGGTCTCGAGCCTGACAAAGCTCTACTCATCATATCAAGGTGGGCGTCCTCGTTGTTGTCTTGCGCGAGGTCGCGTGTGCAGTCTCCTTCACGTTGGGATCCCGAATCCTATGGCCTGATGCTTTCTCAATCCTTCAATCGGGTTTAAAATGTTGCTCGGATGGATGAGAATCAGAAATCTTGTTGATAACTATTAAAATTGTTAATTTATTTTATTTTTCGTTGCATTTTCACTTCAATATATTTTTTACTTCATTAATTTTTTTATGCGACAATATATATATATATATATATATTGAAATAAAAAATTTAAACAATAAAATAATTACATAAATCACCCTGCTCATAGCGCGGGTTATAAATTTGTAGACGAGGTTTTATATCATCTGAAATTGATGGACGAATGTGAGAACCATCCGAAATGTAATGGACAATTCTCATGTCCGTTTGGAAATTTTTGAACCGCATAAAGTCTCGTTCAGAAATTTCTGGATGGATAGAAGCCCCATCCGTAAATTACGGATAAATGTTTGTGGCGTTCATAACTTGTCTGTAAATACGGATGAATTAGGGACATCCATCACGTCCGTGAATTTGCATACGGATTGCAGATGAAATGCGGTATTCGTACGTAATATGTGTGACGACCAAGGCCGTCCGAAAATTCTGTTTCAGAAAATATAGTTTTCTAGTAGTGAAAGGAAAATAGATGATTTAGGTCTAAGTGGCGGGACATTTTCAACTTCGATATCTTAAGGGCATAAGGTCATAATATTAATGTGAATTGTGTTTTTTTATTCTTATTGTTCACTCAAAAAAAGGGAAGAGTTACTACTGAAGGCCATGATATAACATAAATGATGGAAATTAAGGCAGAAACTAGAGATTATTAAAGTTTTCTTGTGTTTGAGATGAATGATGTGTTTGTATTCTGATACCAATTTAGTTGTATTTGAATTGACTTGATTTTATATTTTTTATATTTTATGAATGGATCTTGTCTATATCTTGTTTTATGAAAGAGTTTTGGGGTTCATGGCTAATATTAGTAAAGTCGACCAAATATGAGAAACGAATTAGAGACGATTGAGAAACAATGGATTAGTGTTGTTAGAATACTGATGAGTCTGTTTTAACTCCGGGGATCATTGATTGAATATCTATGGATGTTTAATATAACTCCTAAGAATAGTTACAAAGATTTGGAGGAATATGTCATAACTCTAAAAAAATCAAATGGGCAGTTTATAAGTACATGTAGGCTTGATCAAGTGAATATTGACTACAATTTAATTGCAACTCAAATAGAGGTAAATTGTAATTGGATTGTAGACTTGATGAATAAAAGTGTAAAAATTGAAAATATCTTTTTTAATTTATATTTTTGTCAGATATATATATATATATATTATATATTTGTTAATAGTAATGTAAATATTTTTATTTACAAATAATCAATACTTTCTTATATTCTTATTACATAAGTTTTTATGTATGTATTTACATATTCTGTGTTTACTTATATATTTTCCCTAATAACAATATATTATAATTATATTACAATGATATACATATATATATATATACTTTGTAACCATTTTTAAAATTTTTAATAGGGGCAAATTCAAAAATACCCTTCATATGCTATTTTGACTTCAAGCCTACCCCTCCCTAAAATATCGTTTCAACTCCAAATCTATCCTAAAAATATTGATAACCACATATTACCCTTATCCGTTAGTTAATCGATAATTTTTCTCTCTTTTCCAAAGCACCTTGATTTCTCTCTCTCATGTTACGCAAAAATTACTATTCTTCAACACCACATCAGATTCGACACGAGTAGCTTAAAATTGGCATCAAAGTCATCGCAAGTAGCTTGAAATCGACATGAGATTCGCCGTGAATAGGTTGAAATCATTTGTTGTTAACAAAGAAGCTTGCAATTATGCACGTTCCGCAGAAAAATCAGGTATGTATAGTGAGTTTTTCGTGTTTCTCTTGTGCTTTTCGTGTTTCTTTTGTGAATTGGATAACCTGAGTGAGTAGTGAGTAATATGTATAGATTTGATTCTCCTTTTTTCAAAACGAGTCTTGTATTGATGTCACTGGATCATAGAATCTCATCGAGTCGCACGGTCGCACTGGGTCACAGAGTCTCATCGAGTCGCACGGTCGCAGTGGGTCACAGAGTCTCATCGAGTCGCATGATCGCACTGGATCATAGAGTCATATTGAAACACGTGGTTGAATTGGGTCACAAAGTCGCATCGAGTCACACTGTTATACTGGGTCACAGAATCTCAACGAGTCGCACGATCGCACTAGGTCACAGAGTCTTATCGAGTCCCACGGTTGTAGTGGGTCACAAAGGTACAAGGCTCACAAAGGTCCAAGGTCGCAAAGGTCCAAGGGTCGCAAATAGGTCACAGGGTTACAAGGGTCCAAGGGTCTCAAGGGTACAAGAATCGTAGAGGTACAAGGGTCGCAAAGGTCCAAGGGTCGCACAGGGGTCAAAGGGTCGCAGGGGTACAAGGGTCGCAGAGGTACAAGGGTTGCAGAGGTACAAGGGTTGCAGAGGTATAAGGATCGCAAAGGGATCAAAGGGTTGGAGATGTACAAGGGTCGCAAAGGGGTCCAAGGGTCGTATGGGTACAAAGATCGTATAGGTACAAGGAACGCCGATGGGTCAAAGGGTCACAAGGGTACAAGGGTCGAGAAGGGGTCAAAGGGTCGCACGGTCACACTAGGTCACAGATTCTCATCGAGTCGCACGGTCGCAGTGAGTCATAGAGTCTCATCGAGTCGCACGGTCCCACTAGGTCATAGAGTCTCATTGAGTCTCATGGATCACACTAGGTCATTGTGAATTTGAAACACATGGTCGCAGTGGGTCACAGAATTTGAAACACATGAAAATACAACGAAGTTGAAGTTAAGCTATTTGCCCAATATTTATGAAAATAGGAAGCCAACATACATAATGAATGACAAGCATCTCATTTGTTATCTATTCGATCACATAAGAGGAATTCGACCATTGCTGTATGTAAAGATAGAATCGGCAAGTGTGAAGTGTGAAATCGAAATTGAGAGGGAAGTTGAACCTTTAATTCTTTCTTTTGGAAGCATTGTTAGAGAATGTGAGGATGGAGGTGTTGTAGATTATGATGACTGTGTTATTTTAGGTCCAAATAGCAAAAGTAGAGTTAGGAGTAATCCGATGGAAATAATAAATATTTTGGATTCGGATAATTGTGATAGTGAGCATACCAGCGGGTTAAGAGAAAATGGTGGATGTGCCATGAATGTGGTAGTTGATGAAGTTGTTTGTAGCAATAATAAAGTTGATTCTGATGTGCCAACAGAGCATAAGGATGATGATGGTCAGAACAATTTCGAAATGGTAGTTCACGAGAAGACAGAAAGTGAAAAAAATATCTTCAAGTTCGAAGATGGATTGCATCTTAAATTTGGGCAAGAAATGTCCTTCAAATGTACAATAGCATACACAGTGAATGAATTTGAAGTGCTATTAAATAATTTAAAGGCTAGATACAAATATGACTTTTGTGACTGTTGTGATCTTTGTGACCATTTTGACCTTTGTGACCTTTGCGACCCTTGTACCCCTGCGACCCTTGTACCTCTGCGACCCTTGTACCCCACCGTGACCCTTCTATCTCTACGACTTGTACCTCTACGACCTTTTAACCCCTCTGCACCCTTGTACCTCTACGGCCCTTGTGACTTCTGTGACCTTTCAGACCATTTTGACCTTTGTGACCTTTGCGCAGGTATCCTAATGTTGCAAAGTATTTTGAAAAAGAGGAGCATGATCCCGTTAAGTGGGCAAGATGCAAATTTAAGGGTGAAAGGTACAACTTAATAAACATTAATGGGACCGAGTCAATAAATTCAACGTTGAAGACGTTAAAAAAGTTTTCGATCCTAGGACTTTTAGATATTTGTTTGGGAAAGACACTGGAATGGTTCAATAGGTATAGGTTGGAAGCAGCTACCTGTGATGGTTCTCAAAAGTTAACACATTACGTTGAGAAAACATTACATGAACGGTTTGGACAGACATCCAAGTATGAGGTTATTGAATTGAACAGGCTGAGTGATGAATATGAGGTAAGAAATGAGATAGACAGAAGATTTGTAGTGATTCTTAAAAAAGAACGTGCGACCGCAAAACGTTTGATGTGGATAAGTATCCATGCAGTCACGCAGTATTCTGAAGTTGCGGTTCTACCTCCTATGCTAGCTGAGAAAAGGCAAAGTGGGAGGTCTAAAGAGAATCATTATCCTATACCCGATAAGGGTCAGAGAAATACCCTATCTTCGTTGAGACAAACCCCATCTTTGTCGAGATAAACGGGTTCAAATGCCAGCATCACTTAAAATGTTTGGAACGTGATAACCAAGACAACTCCAACTCTAGAAAAAGAAAGGTTTGTTAGTGTGTAATATTATATTATTTGTATTGTTAGTTTGTAATACTATATTATTTGTACTATTTGCACTAAACCTTTGTGACTTTCATCATTATAATTCGATAAATTCTTCAATTTCGCATCTAAGTGACCTTTGTGACCCATGCGACCCATGCAACCCTTGCGGCCATTGCTACCCTTGCAACCATTGCGATCCGTGCAACCCTTGCGGCCATTGCGACACATGTTGCCATTGCGACCCATAGGACCCATGTGACCCTTGCGACTAGTTGTTTCGATGTCAGACTCCTCGCTTTTTCAATGCCAGGTATGCCTTTTTTTTACGAATGCCACACTCAAGACCCTTGCGACACGTCGTTTCGATGTCAGAATTTTGTCTTTTTCGACACTCTCTGTCCGTCGATCCATGTTACCCTATATTATTGAAAGATTCGCCAAATTCTCTAAGTCTCACCATCACACCCATTTGGGATGAGATTGAATCAGAAGAATCTCATCTCTCTCTTCTTTTCATCTAAGTCTCTAGCCCTAAATTCTTTAAAAAATCTTTGTTACCTTTGTGACCTTTTTGACCTTCGTCACGAAGGTCACATGGTCGGCGCATGGCATCGTGTTGTCTATGTGTTACTCAAAGTCTTAGTAAACGTCAGACTCGATCTCTATGGAGATACACACAAGTCATTACAACATGGATGAAGGACATTTTGTTGTATCTGCACAACATAAGGTCCTGATAATCGTTAGACTCACCATTGTTCGATATCCGCAATACTTAAGGTCACGGTTGGAGGTGAACATGGAGATGCATTGAGTCACACACGACTCTCTTTACCTTTGTGACCTTTGACCTTATGTAATCTTTTTCTTTCCTTTTTTGTTAACTTTTTTAACTTTTGCAATCTTCTTTTTCTTTCTTTTTTGTAACCTTTGTGAGCTTTAAAACCTTTGTGATCTTTGTCAATCATTATAAATAAATTCATATTTTAATGTTGAAAATGTCTTATTTTTCATCTATTGTTCGTAATTACGTGAAATGCATAAAATCGTCGACTTTTAATTGGAATAAAATTACAATCAAGATTAAACAGAAACCCATCCGACTCATACGACCCAATGTGACCCTTATGCGGCCCACAATTGGATTAAATTAGAATCAAGTTTAAACGGGAATCCATCTAACTCATGCGAACCAATATGAGCCTTATGCGACCCTCAATTGGATTAATTAGAATCAAATTTAAACGAAAACCCATTCGAGCCAATACGACCACATATGAGCATTGTCGACTCATGCGACCCATGTGTCTCATGGGACTCATGCGATCCATGCGACTCATTTGACTCATGCTATCGATGTGACTATTGTGACTCATCGTTTCTGTTAAAGTATTTTTTATCTGTAAATTGTTTGCTGAAATGCTATTTTGAATAGGTCAAAAAACAACTAAATCAAAGGCTAAAATATAGGATAAAGTCAAGGAGCTAAGAATAAGGAAGTTGTTGGAGAAAATCAAGGAGCACAAATTGGAACAAACACAACATGGAAATCTATAAACAAGAGGAATGCTGCCCGACTTCAGATTTAAGAGACTTCTCCATCTATTTGAGAGTTCATCAATGTCTAAGAGAGAAGTGGAGCCGTAAATTATAAAACTAAAATAGAGTTTTTGTATACACTTTGCGAAGTGTTTTTGTTTACACAAATCATAGAGTGTTCGTCTAAGGGTTTGTGGGGGAGTGGCTTGCGAGTCATTCTGTAAGGTTATTGTGAGAATAGCCTTAGGCTGTCATACATGCGTGTGTGAAGCTCGGGAATTAGAATTCGAGTTTAAGTCGGGTAGAGTCTCATGGTGCGTTTGAGTCTGTATCTAGGTGTACCTGGTAGACCGATTGAACTGAATAGAAAATCCTTTGGAGTTTTAAAACTCCACCAAATGCATTGGCCATCTACTCTTTAATTTTTCAATTGGTATCAGAGCTGGAAAACGAAAAATCATATTCGTTTTAGATCCGGTTTAAGAGTAAGATGGAAGGAACACGAGATTTATACTCGTATTGCAAGCCCGTAATACTTAACGCTTCTAATTATGGGTATTTGAAGGTTAAGATGAGAGCAAATATTCATGGTATAGATGAAGATGCATGGGGAGTCGTGAAGTATGGTTGGAATTCTCCGATGATGATTGACGACAAAGGCAACGAGAAGGAAAAACCACTTGACCAATGGACGCCGGCCGAGAAGAGATCATCCACTTACAATGCAAAAGCGTTAACAGCAATATGCGCTTCGGTTGATATGGATGAATTTAAACAAATACAAGGTTGCGAATCTACTAAAGAAGCTTTAGAGACACTTGAAACAATACACGAAGGAACTTCTAGTGCGAAGAGAACAAGATTGGACATTCTTGAGCATCAATTTGAGAAGATTGAAATGGGAGAAAACGAGAGTGTAAAAGAGTTTAGTGGAAGACTAAATGCCTTGGCCAACGAAGCACATGTTCTTGGTCAACCCTATGAAGACAAGAAACTTTTTTGGTGCTTACCCAAGAAGTTTTCTGCGCAAAAAGCAGCAATGAACATGTCACTCAATATCGATACAATGAGCTTTAAGGAGATTGTGGGGATTTTTTCCGCGTATGAGACGGAGTTGCAGTTGGAACAATGATCAGTAAGCAAAAGTGCGTCTAAAGGAATAGCACTAAAAGTTGAAGAAGATTCAGGTATACCCGGAGAAAGAAGGGAAATCTAAAGTTCAATGCCATGAGTGTAAGGGATACGGACATATCATGAATGAATGTCCTAGTGTTCAAAAGCGAGAAGCAACGTTAAAAGCTTTGGAGGAAACTAAATGTTTCAAGTGTCAAGGTATTGGACATATGAAGAGTGAATGTGTAAATATTCAAAAGGCAAACAAGTCTCTTCTCACTCAGGAAGGATCTACTGATTCGGAGGAAGAAAGTGAATAAGACGACATGATAAATTACATCTCTTTCTACAGTGTCATCACAAGTGAAGATGAACAATCAAACGATGAAAGTGATGATGAGATGACTATGAAAGAGTTATTCGAGAAATATATTGAAATGGGACAACGAAATTTGAAATCCTTAGAGAAAAGAATGCTGTGGAGTCACAATTAAAGGTTGTTACTTAACAACTTTTAAAAAAGGAGGAAGAGATAAATCAAGTTTCAAGTCAACTAGAGGAAACAAAGAAGAATTTAAGGATGTTGTCAAATGGAACTGAAGAGCTGGAATACTTGCTAACAATAGGAAAAAGAGATACAAATCACTATGGTATTGGCTACACAGGAGAAAGTTCTCGCAACGAAGGAAAATTTGTCAAAAGTGAAGTTTTGACAGAGACAGTTACACCTTAAGATACGCCAAGTATACCTGCAGCGCCGGTGAGTTCCAAATATATAGAACGGAGAAGATGTTACTACTGTGGAAGAACGGGGCATATTCAAGTGAATTGTTTTCAAATGAAACATCATGAATGGAGACCTCAAAGATCTTTCAATAAGAGGACAACACGGAAAAGATTGAATCATGTTCAATCACATTGGATCCAAGGTAAGTCACGAAGAACCAATATATCACAATTGTTTCGAGGTAAGTCACGGCAATATCAAGGTAAATTTCCTTACTGGTCTACACCTAATATTAGACAAATTTGGGTTAAAAAGATTGAAAGGTATACGACAGTAAGAAAACCTACATTTAAACAAATCTGGATTAAGAAATCGATTCTAAAATGCAATGTTGCTTTTACTTCGATACAAAATGAGAAAGATTCTATGTGGTACTTTGATAGTGGTTGTTCAAGGCATATGACAGGTAACCTTAGCTTGCTGTCAAATTTTAAAGAAAATACCAGAGGAGGAAGTGTAACTTTTGGTGATGGACGAAAAGGAAACATACAAGGAAAAGGAGACATTATGACAATGGGGCAACCGAAGCTGACTAATGTGCATTTTGTGTAGGGACTTCAAGCAAACTTGATCAGTATTAGTCAAC
>CM071864.1:31366630-31419344 GCA_036759665.1 Gynandropsis gynandra | reverse complement strand
AATTTGAGATGAGTATGTCCGGAGAACTAAAGTTTTTCCTTGGTTTGCAGGTAAAGCAATTAGATGATGGAATTTTAATATCCCAAAGCAAGTATGCACGAGACTTAGTGAAGAAATTTGAAATGAACAACAGCAAAACTGCTCTCATGCCAATGTCTACAACTACAAAATTGCCAAAGGATTCCGAAGGAGAAGATGTAGAACAAAAGCTGTACCGGAGCATGATAGAAAGTTTACTCTACTTAACCGCAAGTAGACCTGACCTCGTAGCAAGTGTAGGAATTTGTGCACGATACCAAGCAGATCCAAAGCATTCTCATCTTCAAGCAGTAAAAAGAATAATCAAATACGTGAAGGGAACTAGTGAGTTTGGTATATACTACACTGAAGATACTAATTGCGAATTGGTAGGTTTTTGTGATGCAGATTGGGGTGGTAATGCCGACGATCGGAAAAGCACCTCTGGAGGATGTTTACTTCTTGGAAATAACCTTATTTCATGGCACAGTAAGAAACAAAATTCTACGTCTTTATCTACAGTAGAGGCGGAATATATAGCATTGGGAAGTTGTAGCACACAACTCATTTGGATGAATCAAATGCTATCAGACTATGGTATGGATTCTAAGTCTTTTATTGCTCACTGTGATAATACAAGTGCCATAAACATTTCAAAGAATCGAGTACTACATTCTAGAACAAAGCATATAGAGATTAGGCATCATTTTCTTAGAGAGCTTGTTGAGAAAAAGCAATTGATAATTGAATATGTACCTACGGAACGACAATTGGCTGATATTTTTACCAAACCTCTTGACATGAACCGCTTTGTGAATCTAAGAAAGGCACTGGGTGTGTGCGAGCTTTAAATGTAAAAAGGGTAATGAATGTACTTTATTGTTTGAGAAATATGATGGTAGAAGTATACTTACACTGATATTAAGGTGCACCTGGTATGTTTGCAAAAGTTTTTTAGTGCACAAATGAGAACAACACTTCTACACTCCGCTATCAATAAATTTGATAAGAGTGAAATGGAATTGGCTCGGATCTAAGTGGTGAGACGGATTTCCAACTTCGACGTCATAAGGGCATAAGGTTAGTAAAAAAATGAAAAAGAAAAAGAAAAAGATAAAAGAAAAAGAATATTCAAGCATACATATGCAAGAATAAACGAAAGAAAATGAATGATGATAAAAGAACAAAACCTACATGGTAGCATGAGTCTAAGTGGTGGGGAAATCCGTCAATTTCGAAGCTCTAGAAGTTCAGAGTGTTTGTTCTTAATCAGGTACGAAAATCTATTTTACATATATGTCGGGTGTACCTGGTGAATGTGCTAAGTGTATTTGTGCTTTCTATTTTGATTTTAATTTAGTATATGATTTATTTCTTTTACTTAAAAGGAAGTATTATAAAAAAAATTAATTTAAAGGTTTGTGCGGTGATTGCTAAGGGTGGTTTGGTAAATATCTGTTCAATTGAAGTGACATTTGTTTTTTGGAAAATATAAAATTCATCTTGCATGCACGGTACCATTTGCAAAATCAGTCTTCAAATTTCAAAATTTCAAATTCTCTCTGAAACCCTAAATCAATGGGACCGAAGAAAGGAGTTCGTTCACCTACTGCAATTGTAAGACGAGTTACTAGATCGACAGCAGCAAAGGATTTGATGGCCGCACAACAAGAGAATGAGATAAAGAAAAATCAGGATGCAATTCCAAAGAAAGGGAGAAAGGTACGAAATTCCAAGTTATATGTTGAAATTGTTTCTACTGAAGAACAGGAACAGAATCTTGGGGGAATCACAAAAGAAAGATCAGATAATGCAAGGCTGGAGATGATTTTGTCCGAAGCAACAAAGACACCACCTGAAAATATTGAAGAACTGAATCTGCAAGAAGATGTGATTCAAGAAGATACAATTTCGATTGACGAAGTTGAGAAATCACTAAAGTCTCTGAAAAAGAAGTTGAACAAAGCAAAAAGAAAGAAGAACAGGGGATCGAGTAGTGGAAAGTCGACGAAGACCACCACTGAAAAATACCGAGAATCTCCTGAGCATGACACACGAGATAATCCTGATAACATAGTTAAGGATGCCTACTCATTTAAATTCTTTACACCACTATATGAAAATCGCTTCAAGACTATATGTCAGCGAGAAATTTTTAGTGAGAGGGGTATAAATGTCAGTAATTTTAAGGAAATTGGACCGTGGAGATTGCTGCAGGATAGGGAATTACTTGGTACAATCTCGCATGTATCGAAGTATTGATCCTTGAGTTCTACGCAAATTTATCCCCTGCAGTTGGTAAAGGTGATGCACGGTGGTCTGATAAAATAGGTCCAGCTAAGATGGTATGGGATTGTGCGCTGTTGAATAAGATTTGTAGATCAAATTGGATTCCCACAAAGAAGATGGATTTGCTTAAAAGAGAGAGCGTCGTCATGGTTTATTGTGTCAAAGCTGGTGTACCTATCAACATGGGGAAAGTGATATTTGATCAGATCCTCACTCAAGCTTATTCAAATGGAACAAGATTTATTCTGCCGTTCCCATGTCTTATTCAAGGAATTTTAAGACAACAATGTCCAGACATTGTTAAAGAAGATGAGCCAAAGGAAAGGATTCCTCCTTGGATAAAGTATGAACAGAGATATGTGGATAAACGTGCTGCTTAAAATGACACCAGGTTTAACTCAAATGACAGTATGATGGTGTCGCTACAAAAACTGGAGAAGAAGATTACTGACATGACAGTTGAACGACATATGATCTTAAAGTATGTGAAGATGGTGATTCGAACTTCTACCAGTATAGTATTCTAGTCATTTCTCTTCTTATTTTCTCTTAATATTGCGAGTCTAATTTTTATGTTTTTGATCTTATACTCACACAAACATGGGGATAAAGTGGACCTGATGGTACTGGAGGTGTATCTGAAGCAAGCTGAACGTCAAAGACAATGGCCTGTAGTTGATAGATTTTATGTTTTGATGTTTTTGTTACAAGACTAATATCGATGATGATTTCTTTTGTCGAACCAGCTTAATATCGATAAGTAACAACTTTGATAGACATAGGTCTTGATATATTTTTGAAATCTTATTGATGCATGATTATTGATGATGTGTTTGTTTAAGTACAAGATCAAAAATGGAAGATTGTTAAAGGTTTTTTTTATCTATAAGTTGTTTGCTGAAATGCTACGAATAGGTAAAAAAACTTATGTCAAAGGCTAAACTATAGGAGAAAGTCAAGGAGCTAAGAATAAAGAAGTTGTTGGAGAAAATCAAGGAGCACAAATTCGAACAAACACAACATGCAAATCTATAAACAAGAGGAATGCTGGCCGACTTCAGATTTAAGAGACTTCTCCTTATGTAACCTTTTTCTTTCCTTTTTTTGTTAACTTTTTTAACTTTTGCAATCTTCTTTTTCTTTCTTTTTTGTAACCTTTGTGAGCTTTAAAACCTTTGTGATCTTTGTCAATCATTATAAATAAATTCATATTTTAATGTTGAAAATGTCTTATTTTTCATCTATTGTTCGTAATTACGTGAAATGCATAAAATCGTCGACTTTTAATTGGAATAATTACAATCAAGATTAAACAGAAACCCATCCGACTTATACGACCCAATGTGACCCTTATGCGGCCCACAATTGGATTAAATTATAATCATGTTTAAACGGGAATCCATCTGACTCATGCGACCCAATATGAGCCTTATGCGACCCTCAATTGGATTAATTAGAATCAAATTTAAACGAAAACCCATTCGGGCCAATACGACCACATATGAGCCTTGTCGACTCATGCGACCCATGTGTCTCATGGGACTCATGCGATCCATGCGACTCATTTGACTCATGCTATCGATGTGACTATTGTGACTCATCGTTTCTGTTAAAGTATTTTTTATCTGTAAATTGTTTGCTGAAATGCTATTTTGAATAGGTCAAAAAACAACTAAGTCAAAGGCTAAAATATAGGATAAAGTCAAGGAGCTAAGAATAAGGAAGTTGTTGGAGAAAATCAAGGAGCACAAATTGGAACAAACACAACATGGAAATCTATAAACAAGAGGAATGCTGCCCGACTTCAGATTTAAGAGACTTCTCCATCTATTTGAGAGTTCATCAATGTCTAAGAGAGAAGTGGAGCCGTAAATTATAAAACTAAAATAGAGTTTTTGTATACACTTTGCGAAGTGTTTTTGTTTACACAAATCATAGAGTGTTCGTCTAGGGGTTTGTGGGGGAGTGGCTTGCGAGTCATTCTGTAAGGTTATTGTGAGAATAGCCTTAGGCTATCATACATGCGTGTGTGAAGCTCGGGAATTAGAATTCGAGTTTAAGGCGGTAGAGTCTCATGGTGCATTTGAGTCTGTATCTAGGTGTACCTGGTAGACCGATTGAATCGAATAGAAAATCCTTTGGAGTTTTAAAACTCCACCAAATGCATTGGCCATCTACTCTTTAATTTTTCAATTGGTATCAGAGCTGAAAAACGAAAAATCATAATCAGAGCTGAAAACGAAAAATCATATTCGTTTTAGATCCGGTTTAAGAGTAAGATGGAAGGAACACGAGATTTATACTCGTATTGCAAGCCCGTAATACTCAACGCTTCTAATTATGGGTATTTGAAGGTTAACATGAGAGCAAATATTCATGGTATAAATGAAGATGCATGGGGAGTCGTGAAGTATGGTTGGAATTCTCCGATGATGATTGACGACAAAGGCAACGAGAAGGAAAAACCACTTGACCAATGGACGCCGGCCGAGAAGAGATCATCCACTTACAATGCAAAATCGTTAACAGCAATATGCGCTTCGGTTGATATGGATGAATTTAAACAAATACAAGGTTGCGAATCTACTAAAGAAGCTTTAGAGACACTTGAAACAATACACGAAGGAACTTCTAGTGCGAAGAGAAAAAGATTGGAAATTCTTGAGCATCAATTTGAGAAGACTGAAATGGGAGAAAACGAGAGTGTAAAAGAGTTTAGTGGAAGATTAAATGCCTTGGCCAACGAAGCACATGTTCTTGGTCAACCCTATGAAGACAAGAAAATTTTTTGGTGCTTACCCAAGAAGTTTTTTGCGCAAAAAGCAGCAATGAACATGTCACTCAATATCGATACAATGAGCTTTAAGGAGATTGTGGGGATTTTTTCCGCGTATGAGACGGAGTTGCAGTTGGAACAATGATCAGTAAGCAAAAGTGCGTCTAAAGGAATAGCACTAAAAGTTGAAGAAGATTCTTCAGAAGATGAGGGACTCGTCGGAGTCATATCGTTGTTAGCAAAGAAATTCAATAAATTTTTAAAAATTAGGCCATGAGGATACCCAAGACACGCAAGGTATACCCGGAGAAAGAAGGGAAATCTAAAGTTCAATGCCATGAGTGTGAGGGATACGGACATATCAAGAATGAATGTCCTAGTGTTCAAAAGCGAGAAGCAACGCTGAAAGCTTTGGAGGAAACTAAATGTTTCAAGTGTCAAGGTATTGGACATATGAAGAGTGAATGTCTAAATATTCAAAAGGCAAACAAGTCTCTTCTCACTCAGGAAGAAACTACTGATTCAGAGGAAGAAAGTGAAGAAGACGACATGATAAATTACATCTCTTTCTACAGTGTCACACAAGTGAAGATGAACAATCAAACGATGAAAGTGATGATGAGATGACTATGAAAGAGTTATTCGAGAAATGTATTGAAATGGGACAACGAAATTTGAAAATCCTTAGAGAAAAGAATGCTGTGGAGTCACAATTAAAGGTTGTTACATAACAACTTTTAAAAAAGGAGGAAGAGATAAATCAAGTTTCAAGTCAACTAGAGGAAACAACGAAGAATTTAAGGATGTTTTCAAATGGAACTGAAGAGCTGGACTACTTGCTAACAATAGGAAAAAGAGATACAAATCACTATGGAATTGGCTACACAGGAGAAAGTTCTCGCAACAAAGGAAAATTTGTCAAAGTGAAGTTTTGACAGAGACAGTTACACCTTAAGATACGCCAAGTATACCTGCAGCGCCCGTGAGTTCCAAATATATAGAACGGAGAAGATGTTACTACTGTGGAAGAACGGGGCATATTCAAGTGAATTGTTTTCAAATGAAACATCATGAATGGAGACCTCAAAGATCTTTCAATAACAGGACAACACGGAAAAGATTGAATCATGTTCAATCACATTGGATCCAAGGTAAGTCACGAAGAACCAATATATCACAATTGTTTCGAGGTAAGTCACGGCAATATCAAGGTAAATTTCCTTACTGGTCTACACCTAATATTAGACAAATTTGGGTTAAAAAGATTGAAAGGTATACGACAGTAAGAAAACCTACATTTAAACAAATCTGGATTAAGAAATTGATTCTAAAATGCAATGTTGCATTTACTTCGATACAAAATGAGAAAGATTCTATGTGGTACTTTGATAGTGGTTGTTCAAGGCATATGACAGGTAACCTTAGCTTGCTGTCAAATTTTAAAGAAAATACCAAAGGAGGAAGTGTAACTTTTGGTGATGGACGAAAAGGAAACATACAAGGAAAAGGAGACATTATGACAATGGGGCAACTGAAGCTGACTAATGTGCATTTTGTGTAGGGACTTCAAGCAAACTTGATCAGTATTAGTCAACATGAAAATTACGTGTCTCTTTCTCACATGAAAAATGTATTGTCACAAATGAGGATGGTAAGAATGTTTATGTAGGAAAAAGAGCACCTAACAACTGCTACATCTGGACAGAAGAAGTGAAGTGTTTTCATGTTTCACAAGATCCAATTCACCTATGGCATCAACGTTTAGGTCATGTAAATTATCAAACCATTGTTAAACTATCTAATTTTGATTTGATCCGAGGTATGCCTACGATGTCAAAGAAAAATGAAGTTATTTGCAAACCATGTCAACAAGGGAAACAAGTTCGAATACACCACAAGAAGATGCCGCAGATCAAGATCATACAGATACTAGATTTGCTCCTCATGGATTTGATGGGACCAGTGCAAACTGAAAGCATTAGTAGAAAAAGGTATGTTTTCGTATGTGTTGATGATTTTTCAAGATATACATGGGTTAGGTTTTTGCGAGAAAAAGGTGAAACTTTTGAAGTCTTTCATTATTTATGCTTAAACTTGATAAATACCAAACGGAGAATTAAGAGAATTAGAAGTGATCATGGTCGTGAATTTGAGAATTAGTCATTTGAAAATCAATGTAATAAACTTGGTATTACACATGAATATTATGCTCCGAAAACTCCACAACAAAATAGAGTTGTGGAAAGAAAAAATAGAACCTTGCAGGGAATGGCTAGGGCAATGCTACGCGGTAAGGGAGTTGTACCTCGGTTCTGGGCAAAAACAATAAATACAGCATGTCATAGCATCAACAGAGTTTATGCTCGAACAGGTACTGAGAAAACTCCATACGAAATATGGAAAGGTAAGGCACCAAATATCAACTATTTTCATGTGTTTGGGTGTAAGTGCTACATACTCAATGATCGTGAGTATCTTGGTAAGTTCGACTCAAAAAGTGATGATGGTATGTTTCTTGGATATGGTACAAATTCAATATCTTTTCGAGTATATAATTTTCGTACGAAGACTGTTATAGAATCCACTAACGTTGTTTTTGATGAAGATAGTCAAAATTCAGAATCTTTTGATAAAACTGTGATATAGTTACAAACTGATACAATAAGTGCACCTGTCGAAGCGGAAGGTTCACCTGAGCAACAAACTGACAGTCTAGGAATAAGAAATTCCGAGGAGAACTCGACAAGCGAAATGGAAGAGGAAATCACTTCAACTCGAGTGCACAAAAATCATTCTATAGCAGATGTTATTGGGGATGTTCACGATTCAAGAAGAATGAGAAACAAACCACGTATCAGTTATAATGATTTGGCTATATCAAATGGACGTCAAGAGCGCATTCTTGAATGGAATCATTCAAGAAGAAGTATATGTTGCACAACCTCAAGGCTTTGAGGATCATAAACATCCAGATCATGTTTATCGACTTAAGAAGGCGCTATATGGATTGAAACAGGCACCAAGGGTGTGGTATGACAGACTGGCCACATTTCTCATCAACAAGGGATACAATCGTGGGGGAGTTGATCGAACTTTATTTATTCATAAATCTGATAATCACTTACTCGTTGTTCAAATTTATGTTGATGATATAGTCTTTGGTTCAACTTCTCAAAAGAAAGTTGACTGGTTTGTGCAAAGTATGACAAAAGAATTTGAGATGAGTATGTCCGGAGAACTAAAGTTTTTCCTTGGTTTGCAGGTAAAGCAATTAGATGATGGAATTTTTATATCCCAAAGCAAGTATGCACGAGACTTAGTGAAGAAATTTGAAATGAACAACAGCAAAACTGCTCTCATGCCAATGTCTACAACTACAAAATTGCCAAAGGATTCCGAAGGAGAAGATGTAGAACAAAAGCTGTACCGGAGCATGATAGAAAGTTTACTCTACTTAACCGCAAGTAGACCTGACCTCGCAGCAAGTGTAGGAATTTGTGCACGATACCAAGCAGATCCAAAGCGTTCTCATCTTCAAGCAGTAGAAAGAATAATCAAATACGTGAAGGGAACTAGTGAGTTTGGTATATACTACACTGAAGATACTAATTGCGAATTGGTAGGTTTTTGTGATGCAGATTGGGGTGGTAATGCCGACGATCGGAAAAGCACCTCCGGAGGATGTTTCTTTCTTGGAAATAACCTTATTTCATGGCACAGTAAGAAACAAAATTCTACGTCTTTATCTACAGCAGAGGCGGAATATATAACATTGGGAAGTTGTAGCACACAACTCATTTGGATGAATCAAATGCTATCGACTATGGTATGGATTCTAACTCTTTTATTGCTCACTGTGATAATACAAGTGCCATAAACATTTCAAAGAATCGAGTACTACATTCTAGAACAAAGCATATAGAGATTAGGCATCATTTTCTTAGAGAGCTTGTTGAGAAAAAGCAATTGATAATTGAATATGTGTCTACGGAACGACAATTGGCTGATATTTTTACCAAACCTCTTGACATGAACCGCTTTGTGAATCTAAGAAAGGCACTGGGTGTGTGCGAGCTTTAAATGTAAAAAGGGTAATGAATGTACTTTATTGTTTGAGAAATATGATGGTAGAAGTATACTTACACTGATATTAAGGTGCACCTGGTATGTTTGCAAAAGTTTTTTAGTGCACAAATGAGAACAACACTTCTACACTCCGCTATCAATAAATTTGATAAGAGTGAAATTGAATTGGCTCGGATCTAAGTGGTGAGACGGATTTCCAACTTCGACGTCTTAAGGGCATAAGGTTAGTCAAAAAATGAAAAAGAAAAAGAAAAAGATAAAAGAAAAAGAATATTCAAGCATACATATGCAAGAATAAACGAAAAAAAAATGAATGATGATAAAAGAACAAAACCTACATGGTAGCATGAGTCTAAGTGGTGGGGAAATCCGTCAATTTCGAAGCTCTAGAAGTCTAGAGTTTTTGTTCTTAATCAGGTACGAAAATCTATTTTACATATATGTCGGGTGTACCTGGTGAATGTGCTAAGTGTATTTGTGCTGTCTATTTTGATTTTAATTTAGTATATGATCTATTTCTTTTACTTAAAAGGAAGTATTTTTTATAAAAAAAAATTAATTTAAAGGTTTGTGCGGTGATTGCTAAGGGTGGTTTGGTAAATATCTGTTCAATTGAAGTGACATTTGTTTTTTGGAAAATATAAAATTCATCTTGCATGCACGGTACCATTTGCAAAATCAGTCTTCAAATTTCAAAATTTCAAATTCTCTCTGAAACCCTAAATCAATGGGACCGAAGAAAGGAGTTCGTTCACCTACTGCAATTGTAAGACGAGTTACTAGATCGACAGCAGCAAAGGATTTGATGGCCGCACAACAAGAGAATGAGATAAAGAAAAATCAGGATGCAATTCCAAAGAAAGGGAGAAAGGTACGAAATTCCAAGTTATATGTTGAAATTGTTTCTACTGAAGAACAGGAACAAAATCTTTGGGGAATCACAAAAGAAAGATCAGATAATGCAAGGCTGGAGATGATTTTTTCCGAAGCAACAAAGACACCACCTGAAAATATTGAAGAACTGAATCTGCAAGAAGATGTGATTCAAGAAGATACGATTTCGATTGAGGAAGTTGAGATACCACTAAAGTCTCTGAAAAAGAAGTTGAAGAAAGCAAATAGAAAGAAGAACAGGGGATCGAGAAGTGGAAAGTCGACGAAGACCACCACTGAAAAATACCGAGAATCTCCTGAGCCATGACACACGAGATAATCCTGATAACATAGTTAAGGATGCCTATTCATTTAAATTCTTTACACCACTATATGAAAATCGCTTCAAGACTATATGTCAGCGAGAAATTTTTAGTGAGAGAGGTATAAATGTCAGTAATTTTAAGGAAATTGGACCGTGGAGATTGCTGCAGGATAGGGAATTACTTGGTACAATCTCGCATGTATCGAAGTATTGATCCTTGAGTTCTACGCAAATTTATCCCCTGCAGTTGAACTCACAAGTGGCGCTATGTATCAAAGGATATATCTTAGGGGGAGGATCTTTGAGTTTTCACCGTTGCACATCAATAGATTCTTAGGCACTCCAAATTCTCCTATCTCTAGAGAAAAGGAGTTGGAATTACAGTTAGACATGAATGTTGTTGCCCGTGTACTTACGTGTAAAGGTGATGCACGGTGGTCTGATAAAATAGGTCCAGCTAAGATGGTATGGGATTGTGCGCTGTTGAATAAGATTTGTAGATCAAACTGGATTCCCACAAAGAAGATGGATCTGCTTATGGTTTATTGTGTCAAAGCTGGTGTACCTATCAACATGGGGAAAGTGATATTTGATCAGATCCTCACTCAAGCTTATTCAAATGGAACAAGATTTATTCTGCCGTTCCCATGTCTTATTCAAGGAATTTTAAGACAACAATGTCCAGACATTGTTAAAGAAGATGAGCCAAAGGAAAGGATTCCTCCTTGGATAAAGTATGAACAGAGATATGTGGATAAACGTGCTGCTTAAAATGACACCAGGTTTAACTCAAATGACAGTATGATGGTGTCGCTACAAAAACTGGAGAAGAAGATTACTGACATGACAGTTGAACGACATATGATCTTAAAGAATGTGAAGATGTTGATTCGAACTTCTACCAGTATAGTTTTCTAGTTATTTCTCTTCTTATTTTCTCTTAATATTGCGAGTCTAATTTTTATGTTTTTAATCTCATACTCACAAAAACAGGGGGAGAAAGTGGACCTGATGGTACTGGAGGTGTATCTGAAGCAAGCTGAACGTCAAAGACAATGGCCAGTAGTTGATAGATTTTATGTTTTGATGTTTTTGTTACAAGACTAATATCGATGATGATTTCTTTTGTCGAACCAGCTTAATATCGATAAGTAACAACTTTGATAGACATAGGTCTTGATATATTTTTGAAATCCTATTGATGCATGATTATTGATGATGTGTTTGTTTAAGTACAAGATCAAAAAGGGAAGATTGTTAAAGGTTTTTTTATTTGTAAGTTGTTTGCTGAAATGCTATTTCGAATAGGTAAAAAAAACTAAGTCAAAGGCTAAACTATAGGAGAAAGTCAAGGAGCTAAGAATAAGGAAGTTGTTGGAGAAAATCAAGGAGCACAAATTCGAACAAACACAACATGCAAATCTATAAACAAGAGGAATGCTGGCCGACTTCAGATTTAAGAGACTTCTCCTTATGTAACCTTTTTCTTTCCTTTTTTTGTTAACTTTTTTAACTTTTGCAATCTTCTTTTTCTTTCTTTTTTGTAACCTTTGTGAGCTTTAAAACCTTTGTGATCTTTGTCAATCATTATAAATAAATTCATATTTTAATGTTGAAAATGTCTTATTTTTCATCTATTGTTCGTAATTACGTGAAATGCATAAAATCGTCGACTTTTAATTGGAATAATTACAATCAAGATTAAACAGAAACCCATCCGACTCATACGACCCAATGTGACCCTTATGCGGCCCACAATTGGATTAAATTTGAATCAAGTTTAAATGGGAATCCATCTGACTCATGCGACCCAATATGAGCCTTATGCGACCCTCAATTGGATTAATTAGAATCAAATTTAAACTAAAACCCATTCGAGCCAATACGACCACATATGAGCCTTGTCGACTCATGCGACCCATGTGTCTCATGGGACTCATGCGATCCATGCGACTCATTTGACTCATGCTATCGATGTGACTATTGTGATTCATCGTTTCTGTTAAAGTATTTTTTATCTGTAAATTGTTTGCTGAAATGCTATTTTGAATAGGTCAAAAAACAACAAAGTCAAAGGCTAAAATATAGGATAAAGTCAAGGAGCTAAGAATAAGGAAGTTGTTGGAGAAAATCAAGGAGCACAAATTGGAACAAACACAACATGGAAATCTATAAACAAGAGGAATGCTGCCCGACTTCAGATTTAAGAGACTTCTCCATCTATTTGAGAGTTCATCAATGTCTAAGAGAGAAGTGGAGCCGTAAATTATAAAACTAAAATAGAGTGTTTGTATACACTTTGCGAAGTGTTTTTGTTTACACAAATCGTAGAGTGTTCGTCTAGGGGTTTGTGGGGGAGTGGCTTACGAGTCATTCTGTAAGGTTATTGTGAGAATAGCCTTAGGCTCTCATACATGCGTGTGTGAAGCTCGGGAATTAGAATTCGAGTTTAAGGCGGGTAGAGTCTCATGGTGCGTTTGAGTCTGTATCTAGGTGTACCTGGTAGACCGATTGAATCGAATAGAAAATCCTTTGGAGTTTTAAAACTCCACCAAATGCATTGGCCATCTACTCTTTAATTTTTCAATTGGTATCAGAGCTGGAAAACAAAAAATCATATTCGTTTTAGATCCGGTTTAAGAGTAAGATGGAAGGAACACGAGATTTATACTCGTATTGCAAGCCCGTAATACTTAACGCTTCTAATTATGGGTATTTGAAGGTTAAGATGAGAGCAAATATTCATGGTCTAGATGAAGATGCATGGCGAGTCGTGAAGTATGGTTGGAATTCTCCGATGATGATTGACGACAAAGGCAACGAGAAGGAAAAACCACTTGACCAATGGACGCCGGCCGAGAAGAGATCATCCACTTACAATGCAAAAGCGTTAACAGCAATATGCGCTTCGGTTGATATGGATGAATTTAAACAAATACAAGGTTGCGAATCTACTAAAGAAGCTTTAGAGACACTTGAAACAATACACGAAGGAACTTCTAGTGCGAAGAGAACAAGATTGGACATTCTTGAGCATCAATTTGAGAAGATTGAAATGGGAGAAAACGAGAGTGTAAAAGAGTTTAGTGGAAGACTAAATGCCTTGGCCAACGAAGCACATGTTCTTGGTCAACCCTATGAAGACAAGAAACTTTTTTGGTGCTTACCCAAGAAATTTTCTGCGCAAAAAGCAGCAATGAACATGTCACTCAATATCGATACAATGAGCTTTAAGGAGATTGTGGGGATTTTTTCCGCGTATGAGACGGAGTTGCAGTTGGAACAATGATCAGTAAGCAAAAGTGCGTCTAATGGAATAGCACTAAAAGTTGAAGAAGATTCTTCAGAAGATGAGGGACTCATCGGAGACATATCGTTGTTAGCAAAGAAATTCAATAAATTTTTAAAAATTAGGCCATGAGGATACCCAGGACACGCAAGGTATACCCGGAGAAAGAAGGGAAATCTAAAGTTCAATGCCATGAGTGTGAGGGATACGGACATATCAAGAATGAATGTCCTAGTGTTCAAAAGCGAGAAGCAACGCTGAAAGCTTTGGAGGAAACTAAATGTTTCAAGTGTCAAGGTATTGGACATATGAAGAGTGAATGTCTAAATATTCAAAAGGCAAACAAGTCTCTTCTCACTCAGGAAGAATCTACTGATTCGGAGGAAGAAAGTGAAGAAGACGACATGATAAATTACATCTCTGTCTACAGTGTCATCACAAGTGAAGATGAACAATCAAACGATGAAAGTGATGATGAGATGACTATGAAAGAGTTATTCGAGAAATGTATTGAAATGGGACAACAAAATTTGAAAATCCTTAGAGAAAAGAATGATGTGGAGTCACAATTAAAGGTTGTTACTTAACAACTTTTAAAAAAGGAGGAAGAGATAAATCAAGTTTCAAGTCAACTAGAGGAAACAAAGAAGAATTTAAGGATGTTGTCAAATGGAACTGAAGAGCTGGACTACTTGCTAACAATAGAAAAAAGAGATACAAATCAATATGGAATTGGCTACACAGGAGAAAGTTCTCGCAACGAAGGAAAATTTGTCAAAAGTGAAGTTTTGACAGAGACAGTTACACCTTAAGATACGCCAAGTATACCTGCAGCGCCCGTGAGTTCCAAATATATAGAACGGAGAAGATGTTACTACTGTGGAAGAACGGGGCATATTCAAGTGAATTGTTTTCAAATGAAACATCATGAATGGAGACCTCAAAGATCTTTCAATAAGAGGACAACACGGAAAATGAAAGGTATCGACAGTAAGAAAACCTACATTTAAACAAATTTGGATTAAGAAATCGATTCTAAAATGCAATGTTGCTTTTACTTCGATACAAAATGAGAAAGATTCTATGTGGTACTTTGATAGTGGTTGTTCAAGGCATATGACAGGTAACCTTAGCTTGCTGTCAAATTTTAAAGAAAATACCAGAGGAGGAAGTGTAACTTTTGGTGATGGACGGAAAGGAAACATACAAGGAAAAGGAGACATTATGACAATGGGGCAACCGAAGCTGACTAATGTGCATTTTGTGTAGGGACTTCAAGCAAACTTGATCAGTATTAGTCAACTTTGTGATCAAGGATTACGTGTCTCTTTCTCACATGAAAAATGTATTGTCACAAATGAGGATGGTAAGAATGTTTATGTAGGAAAAAGAGCACCTAACAACTGCTACATCTGGACAGAAGAAGTGAAGTGTTTTCATGTTTCACAAGATCCAATTCACCTATGGCATCAACGTTTAGGTCATGTAAATTATCAAACCATTGTTAAACTATCTAATTCTGATTTGATTCGAGGTATGCCTAGGATGTCAAAGACAAAGGAAGTTATTTGCAAACCATGTCAACAAGGGGAACAAGTTCGAATACACCACAAGAAGATGCCGCAGATCAAGACCATACACATACTAGATTTGCTCCTCATGGATTTGATGGGACCAGTGCAAACTGAAAGCATTAGTGGAAAAAGGTATGTTTTCGTATGTGTTGATGATTTTTCAAGATATACATGGGTTAGGTTTTTGCGAGAAAAAGGTGAAACTTTTGAAGTCTTTCATTATTTATGCTTAAACTTGATAAATACCAAACGGAGAATTAAGAGAATTAGAAGTGATCATGGTCGTGAATTTGTGAATGAGTCATTTGAAAATCTATGTAATAAACTTGGTATTACACATGAATATTATGCTCCGAAAACTCCACAACAAAATAGAGTTGTGGAAAGAAAAAATAGAACGTTGCAGGGAATGGCTAGGGCAATGCTACGCGGTAAGGGAGTTGTACCTCGGTTCTGGGCAAAAGCAATAAATACAACATGTCATAGCATCAACAGAGTTTATGCTCGAACAGGTACTGAGAAAACTCCATACGAAATATGGAAAGGTAAGGCACCAAATATCAATTATTTTCATGTGTTTGGGTGTAAGTGCTACATACTCAATGATCGTGAGTATCTTGGTAAGTTCGACTCAAAAAGTGATAATGGTATGTTTCTTGGATATGGTACAAATTCAATATCTTCTCGAGTATATAATTTTCGTACGAAGACTGTTATAGAATCCACTAACGTTGTTTTTGATGAAGATAGTCAAAATTCAGAATCTTTTGATAAAACTGTGATATAGTTACAAACTGATACAATAAGTGCACCTGTCGAAGCGGAAGGTTCACCTGAGCAACAAACTGACAGTCTAGGAATAAGAAATTCCGAGGAGAACTCGACAAGCGAAATGGAAGAGGAAATCACTTCAACTCGAGTGCACAAAAATCATTCTATAGCAGATGTTATTGGGGATGTTCACGATTCAAGAAGAATGAGAAACAAACCACGTATCAGTTATAATGATTTGGCTATATCAAATGGACGTCAAGAGCGCATTCTTGAATGGAATCATTCAAGAAGAAGTATATGTTGCACAACCTCAAGGCTTTGAGGATCATAAACATCCAGATCATGTTTATCGACTTAAGAAGGCGCTATATGGATTGAAACAAGCACCAAGGGTGTGGTATGACAGGCTGGCCACATTTCTCATCAACAAGGGATACAATCGAGGGGGAGTTGATCGAACTTTATTTATTCATAAATCTGATAATCACTTACTCGTTGTTCAAATTTATATTGATGATATAGTCTTTGATTCAACATCTCAAAAGAAAGTTGACTGGTTTGTGCAAACTATGACAAAAAAATTTGAGATGAGTATGTCCGGAGAACTAAAGTTTTTCCTTGGTTTGCAGGTAAAGCAATTAGATGATGGAATTTTAATATCCCAAAGCAAGTATGCACGAGACTTAGTGAAGAAATTTGAAATGAACAACAGCAAAACTGCTCTCATGCCAATGTCTACAACTACAAAATTGCCAAAGGATTCCGAAGGAGAAGATGTAGAACAAAAGCTGTACCGGAGCATGATAGAAAGTTTACTCTACTTAACCGCAAGTAGACCTGACCTCGCAGCAAGTGTAGGAATTTGTGCACGATACCAAGCAGATCCAAAGCGTTCTCATCTTCAAGCAGTAGAAAGAATAATCAAATACGTGAAGGGAACTAGTGAGTTTGGTATATACTACACTGAAGATACTAATTGCGAATTGGTAGGTTTTTGTGATGCAGATTGGGGTGGTAATGCCGATGATCGGAAAAGCACCTCCGGAGGATGTTTTTTTCTTGGAAATAACCTTATTTTATGGCACAGTAAGAAACAAAATTCTACGTCTTTATCTACAGCAGAGGCGGAATATATAGCATTGGGAAGTTGTAGCACACAACTCATTTGGATGAATCAAATGCTATCAGACTATGGTATGGATTCTGACTCTTTTATTGCTCACTGTGATAATACAAGTGCCATAAACATTTCAAAGAATCGAGTACTACATTCTAGAACAAAGCATATAGAGATTAGGCATCATTTTCTTAGAGAGCTTGTTGAGAAAAAGCAATTGATAATTGAATATGTACCTACGGAACGACAATTGGCTGATATTTTTACCAAACCTCTTGACATGAACCGCTTTGTGAATCTAAGAAAGGCGCTGGGTGTGTGCGAGCTTTAAAGGTAAAAAGGGTAGTGAATGTACTTTATTGTTTGAGAAATATGATGGTAAAAGTATACTTACACTGATATTAAGGTTCACCTGGTATGTTTGCAAAAGTTTTTTAGTGCACAAATGAGAACAACACTTCTACACTCCGCTATCAATAAATTTGATAAGAGTGAAATTGAATTGGCTCGGATCTGAGTGGTGAGACGGATTTCCAACTTCGACGTCTTAAGGGCATAAGGTTAGTAAAAAAATGAAAAAGAAAAAGAAAAAGAGAAAAGAAAAAGAATATTCAAGCATACATATGCAAGAATAAACGAAAAAAAATTAATGATGATAAAAGAACAAAACCTACATGGTAGCATGAGTCTAAGTGGTGGGGAAATCCGTCAATTTCGACGCTCTAGAAGTCCAGAGTGTTTGTTCTTAATCAGGTACGAAAATCTATTTTACATATATGTCAGGTGTACCTGGTGAATGTGCTAAGTGTATTTGTGTTGTCTATTTTGATTTTAATTTAGTATATGATTTATTTCTTTTACTTAAAATGAAGTATTTTTTATAAAAAAATTAATTTAAAGGTTTGTGCGGTGATTGCTAAGGGTGGTTTGGTAAATATCTGTTCAATTGAAGTGACATTTGTTTTTTGGAAAATATAAAATTCATCTTGCATGCACGGTACCATTTGCAAAATCAGTCTTCAAGTTTCAAAATTTCAAATTCTCTCTGAAACCCTAAATCAATGGGACCGAAGAAAGGAGTTCGTTCACCTACTGCAATTGTAAGACGAGTTACTAGATCGACAGCAGCAAAGGATTTGATGGCCGCACAACAAGAGAATGAGATAAAGAAAAATCAGGATGCAATTCCAAAGAAAGGGAGAAAGGTACGAAATTCCAAGTTATATGTTGAAATTGTTTCTACTGAAGAACAGGAACAGAATCTTGGGGGAATCACAAAAGAAAGATCAGATAATGCAAGGCTGGAGATGATTTTGTCCGAAGCAACAAAGACACCACCTGAAAATATTGAAGAACTGAATCTGCAAGAAGATGTGATTCAAGAAGATACAATTTCGATTGACGAAGTTGAGAAATCACTAAAGTCTCTGAAAAAGAAGTTGAACAAAGCAAAAAGAAAGAAGAACAGGGGATCGAGTAGTGGAAAGTCGACGAAGACCACCACTGAAAAATACCGAGAATCTCCTGAGCATGACACACGAGATAATCCTGATAACATAGTTAAGGATGCCTACTCATTTAAATTCTTTACACCACTATATGAAAATCGCTTCAAGACTATATGTCAGCGAGAAATTTTTAGTGAGAGGGGTATAAATGTCAGTAATTTTAAGGAAATTGGACCGTGGAGATTGCTGCAGGATAGGGAATTACTTGGTACAATCTCGCATGTATCGCAATATTGATCCTTGAGTTCTACGCAAATTTATCCCCTGCAGTTGAACTCACAAGTAGCGCTATGTATCAAAGGATATATCTTAGGGGGAGGATCTTTGAGTTTTCACCGTTGCACATCAATAGATTCTTAGGCACTCCAAATTCTCCTATCTCAAGAGAAAAGGAGTTGGAATTACAGTTAGACATGAATGTTGTTGCTCGTGTACTTACGGGTAAAGGTGATGCACGGTGGTCTGATAAAATAGGTCCAGCTAAGATGGTATGAGATTGTGCGCTGTTGAATAAGATTTGTAGATCAAACTGGATTCCCACAAAGAAGATGGATCTGCTTAAGAGAGATAGCGCCGTCATGGTTTATTGTGTCAAAGCTGGTGTATCTATCAACATGGGAAAAGTGATATTTGATCAGATCCTCACTCAAGCTTATTCCAATGGAACAAGATTCATTCGGTCGTTCCCATGTCTTATTCAAGGAATTTTAAGACAACAATGTCCAGACATTGTTAAAGAAGATGAGCCAAAGGAAAGGATTCCTCCTTGGGTAAATTATGAACAGAGATATGTGGATAAACGTGCTGCTTAAAATGACACCAGGTTTAACTCAAATGATAGTATGATGGTGTCGCTACAAAAACTGGAGAAGAAGATTAAGATTACTGCAGTTGAACGACATATGATCTTAAAGCATGTGAAGATGTTGATTCGAACTTCTACCAGTATAGTTTTCTAGTCATTTCTCTTTCTCTTTTCTCTTAATATTGCGAGTCTAATTTTTATGTTTTTAATCTCATACTCACAAAAACAGGGGGAGAAAGTGGACCTGATGGTACTGGAGGTGTATCTGAAGCAAGCTGAACGTCAAAGACAAGTGTCGGGGAAGTTTTCTGTTACGAAGGTGACATGGTTTTTAACGTCACCGGTTTTGGAGAATCATCATCATCTGTGTCATCATCATACGCATACGCAGGGTCATACTCTTCTACTCAAACGATTTTCACGGTACTAGCTGCGCATTCAAATCTGGTCGTAAATGCAATGATAAGTAACCTCAAACTGATTCATCATATATCACTTCAATTATTTATTTTATTTTCAATCATTTCTACTAATGTAACTTGGGTGATGTCGTAGACCCTTTCGATAGGGTTTGCGAGGTCAAGCGATCTTTACGGTAGACAATGTAAGGTAATGCTGATAAACAATCAAGGAAAGGCGTGATCGGCAGATTTAAGCCCTTGAGTCGTGGTTGTGCTAGCGTCAAACGGGATTGGAGAAAGTTTTGTCATGAAAATGGACAAAACGAGGATTGTTTCCTCACATTCAAATTGGTTTCCACTGGCGCAACACCTGTGCTTCGGTTTGTCCTTCCAACACGGTCTAACAACAACATAGCTTGATTTCAGTTGTATTTTGATAGGTTTGAACTTTCCTTGAACAACAACATTCCCTTGAACTTGAACTCCATGTTTGTATTTGGTTGGTTTTTTACTGGAGTTAGTATCATTGTTAATATCAGTGTTATTGTGGATTTACTATTATTGTGACCCTTGTAAACCCCGTGACCGTTGTACAAGGATCACAGAGGTAAAAGGGTCGCTGAAGTATAAGGATCGTTGAGAGGTCAAAGAGTCAAAGAGGTACAAGTGTCGTAGAGGTACAAGGGTCGTATAGGCGTAAAAGGGTCGTAAAGGTACAAGGATCGTAGAGATACAAGGGTCGTAGGGGTACAAGGGTCGCAGAAGTACAAAGGTCGCAGGGGTACAAAGGTCGGATGGGTCCAAAGGTCGCAGGGGTCCAAGGGTTGCATAGCTACACGGGTCACAAAGGGGTATCCCTGTACTCCGAGACTAATGGCATCCCATCATGTCATCCTTTAAAATTTGATTCATATTTATTTTTAAATAACTTGATAAATTATTATTTTTTAAATTTGATTTATATTATTTGTAAATAATTTGATTTGAGTCATAATAATGTATTATCTTTTATAAATTTTGATTGGTTTTAACTTCCCTTGAACAACAACATTCCCTTGCACTTGAACTTCATGTTTGTATTTGGTTGGTTTTTTACTATTATTCTAGAGTTAGTAATATTGTTACTATCCATGTTATTGTGGGTTTATTATTATTGTGACCCTTGTAAGCCATGCGACCCTTGTAAACCCTGCAACCCTTGTACCTTTATGACCCTTGTACCCCTTTACGACCCTTATACCTCTGCGACCCTTGGATTCCTGCAACCTTTGTACCCCTACGACCTTGTACCTTTATGACTCTTGTACATCGCGATCCTTGTACCTCTGCGACCCTTGTACCCCTCTGCAACTCTTGTACCTCTATGACCCTTTGACCCCTCTACGACCCTTGTACCTTTGCGGCCCTTGTACCTCTACGATCTTTGTACCCATGCAACCCTTGGACCCCTACGATTCTTTTTTAATATTATAAACAATAATAACTTCTTATGACTCAAATCAAATTATTTACAAATAATATGAATCAATTTTAAAAAATAATTTATCAAGTTATTTAAAAATAAATATGAATCAAACTAGTCTCGTGGTACAGGGATACATCTTCCATTCCCAAATACATCAGTAGCCATCTTCTCATGCATGGAAGCAACATTGTCGTCGCAAATTAAGGGTAAAGTCCCACGTCTTTTCATTAGAGCGGCTTCTAAGAATTTGAAGGCCTTCATAATACTCGTACTGCCATTTATCTTCTCTAGAAGCCAAAGAAGGAAACCTTCCAAGTCGGAACATCTTGGGGATAGTTGTTCTTATTATCTCAATCACTGGATCAATACGTGATTCCTTCATCTTGCTCTGATAGTCGTATAGCGTGATGCATCGGATTTTGAAATCCACTTTCATGGCTACCCAATGAACAGGTACATATTGATTTTCGGATGATGGAATGTTTAGAATCGAGACTAAGCCATCATAATGATTCACTGGTTTGTACTTACTTCTTAATGGATAATTTCCATTCAAATTTTTCAGTAAGAGTTTCTGACAATTCTTTCATATCCTCGTACATCCATATTGTGAGCATTTGCATGAAAGCAATAGGACAAACGAAATAATTTTAATATATGTAGTGGAATGTGCTCATGCGATTATACAGCTAGAACAACGCCTCATCCAATTGCTACAAAAAAATTAACACATATGAATACATATGACACAAAATGACCTCTATGACCTTTGTGAGTTTCATGACTAAGTGTTAAAAAAACTTATATCATCTTCAAGCCATATGTTAGCCTTTAACATGATCTCCCAAAACTCTGGACCCCGGTGACAATCTAGGTCAGATTTCCACCAATGCTCTTGGTGGGGTCCCATCATAAATATATATAGAGTAGTCAATTTTATACCGCTAGCGTTAATGAACGAATTTTCTCGGGTTATCCTGTCCCCTTCCAATCCCTTGGGCTCCCACACAAAATGTCGATTTCCTGCAGGTTCTTGAATAATCTTTTTTACAGGTTCTTGAACCACCTTTTTACGGGTTGTAGAACTACATTTTCTACGGGTTCTGCATCAATAGCTTTCCCTCACCCTCTTCCTCACTCTGTTTTTGCTCTTTTCACCAGCGGAGGTTCAACATATGGTTTTTTTCTTGCCTTCCATGGTCTTAAAATTTGTTTAGTTACCGGTGGAGGTGCAACATATGGCTCAGACTCCTTCGATAAAGGTCTAGCATGTGCATAAAATTTGCTTCATTAAACTCATACGACCCATCCGACCCTGCGACCAATGCGACCCTGCGAACCATTCGACCCATGCAACCATGTGACATATGCGACTATGGCGACCCTGCAACCATGCGACATATGCGACCCTGCGACCATGAAGACCCATGCGACCAATGGGAAATAGCAACCCATGTGACCCATACGACCAATGCGACCTTTTGTGACCCATGCGACCAATGCGACCTATGTGACTCAAATATTACTTACTTGGTGGTACTTCGGTAGGAACCTCCTCAGTGGTGACCTCTTCAACAGGACCCACTAGAGTATCCTCGGAAGGAACCTCCTCAGCGACGACCTCTTCGAGAGGACCCACTGGAGTATCCTTGGAAGGAACCTCCTCAGCGGCGACCTCTTCGACAAGACCCACTGGAGTATACTCGGTAGGAACCTCCACAACGACGACCTCTTTGACAGGACGCACTGGAATATCCTAAGCAGGAACCTCCTCAGGAACACCAATGGCAACATCTACATAAAAATTAATTTATTCATTAGACTCATCGTTTGTTACATTAATACGACCCATGGGACATATGAGATCCATGTGACCCTTTCGACCCATGCGACCCTTCCGACCAATGGGACGTATGTGACCCTTGTGACCCGTGGGACATATGCAATCCATGCGACCCTTGCAACCCATGTGACCCTATGACTTATGAGACCCATGCGACCATTGTGACCCATCCCGAATGCTACTGGAAATTGACTCAAATGTTTTTTCACTAAATATTACTTACTTGGTGGAACTTCGAGAGGAGCAACCGCTGCAGTAACCAATAGATAACACCGATGCAGTATACATAATTCATTAATTCAAACATTGTCATGACATTTGATATATGTATTGTCCAATACAAACGCAAAAAGTCTAATTTTCAATTTAAAAGTTAAACCAATAGATTTATAAAAATTAATATAAACTAACACCGCGATTTGTTCATAATATTTTTGAAATTTAAAATGCAATTTTTCAGAGAAAGTGATTGCATGATTTGGACATGAGTTTTTCGCATGATTGTTTTCCTATTCGTACCTACATAATTTTTAAGTACTAAAATTTAAATCATAACATGATTTAAATGATTATTGATGAAATAATATTTTGATTCATTGCATAACTACTTACCTTATAAAAGTTCTTTGTGGTCAACAAATCCAACCAATAATCGATATGAACGCGTCTTGAATTTATAAGTGTCTTATATTTCAGACTCGTCCCTATGATAACTTGGTTTTTAAATCAAGTCATTTCTCCATGTGCATCTTGATTTCCACTATCTCTGGACCGATCTTTATTTCAAAGACAATACAGAGGAGTCTTGAATCACTTTGTTTTTTGTGATCATTGATCGTGACCTTTACTATCACAGTCTATACCCCTAAACCCAAATATATATATATATATATATTCGAAAAAAGGTTTCTAACCAACAATATGAAGAGTATACCGTGAATTATGGTAATAATTCAAGGATAATCAAGAGCACTTACATGTCATGAATCTTCATTGGTGGTGTTTTTTTTTTTATAGAAATGAGATTTTCAAATTTCAACATGGGAGAAAAAATGATGCGCTCTTAAAGTAAATGATTTGATTTATTGAGCTCTATATATAAACATTCTTCTAGTAAAAGGAACCAAGACATGTCGCGGATAATCTCCACTAATGCTCTACTTGCATACAGATTTTTTCAGCCCCATTTTTCATTAATTTGGCTTAAAAAAAAGAAAACAAACAAATGCCTCTATAGCGCATATAAAGAAGAATTTTCCAGTATTATAGAGAATGTGCACAACATACCTTCATTGCAAAAAATAGGACCAACAATGTAAACCTCGTAAGCAAGCATTAATGATGATTTTACAACCTTAATCAATGTAGTTTCTGCACTTCAAAGGAAATGCTAAAGAAAAATTCTTCTATAACTCAAAGGTTTTTGACTAATTTTGAGTTTGAAACCATTAGAAAATACTTTAGAAATGAAATAGGCAATCTTGAACCAGATAGCATATTGAAGCAGATCGGTGTGAATGAAACCATTCGAAAGGGATGCGCAAGCTTTTAAAAATGGAAAAATTTTAATTTTATTTATATATGATTATTTATTTATTCTAAAATAATAGAACATTAAAATTTAACATAATTAATTTACCGATTATTTGTAGTGTATTTAAGATTTTTGAAAATTTAAATTAATTTATTATCAATATTAGGACGTTAATGATATACCTAACTACATACTTATAAATAATCTTAATATTAATAAATTGGATTTGAATTATTTTTTTTTCTTATTTTATGTCTCCTTACATGTGTTGGTGGTGGTTGTGTCATGATTAAGATATTAATATGATTATAAAAGTACGAGAATAAATATTTTACTATGCGATAGTACATACATATATTTGTTAAAGAATAATATTAAATTCATAAATAAAAAAGAATATCCAAACTTCTAACCTGAAAGGATATAACAAATCTAATCGAGTGATTGAGGTTTTTTACCATACCTCTTCAATCATTTACAACAATAAAATTTGGAAAAGACAATAATTTTTGAAGTAGACACAAAGACAATGAGGCAAAAATAATTTGCAAATAGAGATAGAAATATATAATTAAACTAATCACTTTTCCTCAGAAAGAGAGGCAATGAAACAACGTAATAAAAGTATCGAAGAATAAACAAATGAATATTAATATGAATCTAGTTTACACAAAAGCATGAAAATACAATATAGATTAATGAAAACTAAAACAAGTGTATTGAACAACAAAAAAGCTAGATTTCAAATTGATAGTAATGAAAGAGGTCAAATCAGGATACTATAATGACCAACAAAATAATATATTGATTTCATCGATCCCAATTTGTTTTTGGCATTAGTAATCCCTTTGGTTTGTCCATTAATCTCCATTCTCAATATTTCTAACAAAATGAATGATGCAGAGATATCATAAGATATGGGGTTTTGTTGAGGAGGAACAAAAAACCAAACGCTAACATGAAGACTTCATTTCCACTACGATTGCAAAGGAAAATCGCTTCATATATATATATATATATATATATAACAATGAAGAAAAATAATTTGAAGATATATGAGTGGCATTGAAATCGAAAGGCCAAAATATTCTTCATCAATGTGATAATTAAGCCCTTCTATTTTCTAAGATAAATGGAGAATAACCTCATAGAATTGTAATACGCCGACAACGTTGGTCTAAACGAAAAAAGGTCCGAATGTTATTTTATCTCTACACCAACAATAACATTTCTTGGTTCAAAACAAAACTCGAGTTGATCAATACACATATAGAATCAAAATTAAGGTTCTATAGTCGTTTTAGTTGCATAATGGTCATCTCTAATAATATCTCATTTAATACAAGTATAATCTGCAGAATTATGCACAACCAAACTATATGAATGACTCAATACAAACTAATAATATGAACTAAAAAGTGGGGAAATATTTAGCCAATAGATGAGTAAACAACATTTTTTCACATGCATTGTTCCACTCGCTTGTCCCTCATGTTTAGCTGTCATTGCAAGAAAAAACCCACAAAAATATCAAATTATAGGTCTTTGAAAATCTCTAGGTTTCTGATATTGATATATGTAATTTTTTATAAGTAGAAATACAAAAATTAGCTGTCATTGCAAGAAAAAACCCACAAAAATATCAAATTATAGATCTTTGAAAATCTCTAGGTTTCTGATATTGATATATGTAATTTTTTATAAGTAGAAATACAAAATGCAAAGATAAAAACCGAATATGTTTAACTTAATATGGTTTTATATGTGTTTATACATTGTATAAAATATTTCGTTACCTAATTTATATTTTGTGTAATGTATTAGTTGTTTTCGTTAAATATTAATATTTTGAGTCTTTATTTTATTCTGATTCTTGATATGAAACTATATTCAAATACATATTGATATTTAAACAATACGCTTTTATTCAATTTTTTATAACGAATAAATTACCATAAGCGAATACCTTGAAACTTAATTATTTTTTAATATGTTTTTCAAAATTTAGAAACTTAAATTTGATTAATCATAAGAAATTATAATTTATTTTTTAAAAAATTTTGTAAATTTTTTTAAATAAAATATATTGTCACATTCTCATTTATTAGTATTGAGATTAGATTTAAATTAAATTTAAATGGAAATTTCTCTCTCTTGATGATGTGGCTTCACCAAAGAAGAGGCAAAACCTTCTTATTATTTTCAAAACTAGGTGTTATCCGCGCTACGCGCAGATTTGTGATCATTTAAATATGACCATCTTACGGTTTGGATAAAATTTATTAAATTGAACATTGTCATCAGATTTGATATGCACACGGGTCAATATGAAAACAGAAATTAAAGTTCCAATGTATGAATTTGATATATAGATTTATAAGTTGTAGTGAAAACTAATAGTGAATTTTTCTGCAATGTACTTAAAATTATTGACTATAAAATGACGAAAGTAGCTTATTCTAAATCTAATGACTAATTATAACGTGAAGAATCTTTTCTCCTCATGCACTTGTGTTTTGGCCGGTTGTTACCAGTTTTGCAATAGATATGTACGTACATATAAGGCAAGATATATATAGCCATAGATATGATATGTAAACGATATATAAAGCATGGTAATTATCATTCAAACATGCCCAAGAATATGTCATCCACAAAAATGAATACAAAAGAAATGAAAACACCGTTTTTATCTATATATTTGGATAGACACAAAGGTTCAAGAGAAATATATACAATTTCCTTCCAATGTAATATTTACCAATGAAAAAAAAATCAATTACATTGATGAAGGTCTGAAAGAAAGAAAGAAAAGTGGACTAAATTCTATAATCGTTGGCCTAAATTCTATAATCGTTGGGGTTTCAGATTATTCCCTCGCTGAAGCGATGGATGTTGCTATTGTATGGGCCTCATTGGGATGCCAAAATGACTTCTGACCAGACAACATTGCCTTGTTGCCTATCGTATACATCACTCGTACTTCCCATTGCATGGATGTCACCATCCTTTAGAGGTCATTTGTCAGTTCAACATTGTCTCCCACGTTCATCATTCCCCATGGCTTGAGTAGGCAATCGACTTCAGCCATAACTGGTAGCAAAATGCACATGTGATGCGGAAAGAAGAGGTGAAAAGCATGGAATGAGATAACGGATCAGGTCAAAACAACTTTGTTGATATGCTGAAAATACAAATGAGACGTGTAATTTATGTGTATACCTGTAAAGCTAAAAAACTCAAAACTGCATGTCAACTCGTCGTGGCCTCCAACTACCAATAGACGAAAGTCAGAATTACGAACTCCTCATATGCATAAGAGCAAAGTGCTACAAGTGAAAATCCATTTTTTGTCCCTCTCTTTGACTATCTCTACGTAATTTAGCATAAAATATCCTCCGAGAGTAACAGTTGAAGTACCTGCAATAAAGCATTACAATTGGAAAACAACCTTGAAGTACCTGCAAGAAGCCGAAACTAACACTACTGAAGGTGAATATCACTTCAACTTCTGTTTCCAATACCAAATCCTGCAATCGAAGTGCATAAAAAACCTAAATCCAAATACAAATAATTGTTTGGGAGATAACCTTAGAGGAAGCAAAAAAACACACAGCTAATAAAAAATAAATGGTGTATAGTCATTAACAGTCGCCTTCATTGGTATCGAAACTTCAAATAGAAAAAGGATGAAGGAGAACGAAGCAGGAGGAAATCGGTAAAGAGCGAGGCTGGCAAATTCGGCAGTCTTTCTCTTTATAGAGTAGAGGGGGCGTCAAATAGAAGAAAACCTCGGAAGAAGAAGCGATTTCTGCTCGAGGATCTTATCGACATCAGCAATAAATGGTATCAAAGAATTAGCTAAAAGAATCAGCAATAACTGGTAGCTGTAATGCGAATAGAAAAGATAAACTTCAACTTATATTTCCAATATCAAGTGTTGCAATCAAAGAGCACAAACGACCTAATCCAAATAATTGTTTGGGAGATAACTTTAGAGGGAGCAAAAAACATACAACTACCTAAAATTCACCAATTCCAAGGTAACTCCAACACATCTCTCTTGGAAAAGATGGATACTTCAGCCCCCCAGAAATGCAAAGACCAATAGCAACAGCAGACATTAGTCCCTTTGCAAAGAAATCACCAAATTCTGGTCGGAAGCTTCGCATGACATCAAAATAAATCTGAATCAAAATTGATAATGAGACACAAGGCTGATAAAATATACAATGAGATTCAAATTGATAATAACATGACAAGACAACACCAATGCCGCGAGAATCCATAGCAACGAAGCAAAACCCAGATGAATTAAGAAAAATACAGGGTGTGGAAAAAGTAGCAACAGCACAAACCCGCTCGTTACGAAAGGTGGAACAACGAAGATAAGAGTGGCTAAGAGAGAGCGTTGCAGCGGAACAACAAAAGACGATGATGTCTATAGTCCACCGAAACTCGAACTCATAGGCGAAAATCGCGAATCAAATCAAACGATTACTTCATGCTAAACGATCATTAAACAAACAATCAAAAGTGACAAAGTTGAACAGTCGCACGGAATTCGCAAATCAATGCAAAGAAGTGGAAAAATGGTATGCAAGATGAATGAACATAAAGACCCCACAATGGACAGTGAATTCGAAAGATTGGATATTAGTGCATGAATCAAACAAAACACAATGGATCACACGAAAGATTCCCCAAAAAGAATGCTTTCATCTAAATACCTTTTGCGTTTTGAGAAAGCGCTGCAAATCGAAACTAATAGCGAAATAACCAAACCAATGATTATACACAGGAAGACAACACTCATGCCGGGAAAAACCATTGAAATGAAGCAAAACCAAGATGAATAAAAAACAATACACTCACCCGATCAGTAGGCAAGGGGGAACAATGAAGATAAGAGTGGCTAAGAGAGAGTACCTCGACGGCATCAACGTGAAATTTCTAATGTCTTTCGCACTTATTCCGTGACTATGCATGTGTATCAACTTCTTGACTTCTTTAATGTGCTTGACCCGATTCGGCTGATTCTAATTACATGCTAGGGTTTTTCCGAAGCACAAAACTTCATTAGTTTGGGATTATCGTTCGAAAAAAAAAAATCATAAGCAATAGGAAATTTTAAAATCAAAAGCAAATTTAGGGGAATAGGGATGGAACCGCAGGTGTACAAATTCCAGGGTAATTCCAACCCATTTTGCCTGGGAAAGATAGATACTTCAGCTCCCTAGAAATTCAAGACATAAAATCCTGTTTGGAAGATTCTTATGACATAAAAATAAACCCGAAATAAAAATTGATAAAGATATACAAGGATAATGAAATAAACTCACGGTGAACACGTGAAGACAACACCAATGCCGTGAGAATGCATTGAAACGAAGGAAAACCCAGGAGGATAAAGAAAAATAAAGGATGCATGAAGAGCAGCAACAACACTCAACTGGTCGGTACGAAATGTGGAAGAACACATTTACACGTCATCAACGTGCTTAATTTTGAGTTGTTGCTGCTTTTAATCTGATAAAAGCATCGCATCCCATATTATGTCAATGCAAAGAAGAAAATACAATCACGCAAGAGATTCACTTCCAACAAAAGATAACGATGTCTATATTCCACCGAAACTCGAACTTATAGGAGACAATCATGAATCAAATGCAATGATTTTCCCACTGCATGTCAAACGATCATTTAACAAATAATCAAAAGTGAAAAAGTGAAAAAGTTGTACAGTCAAACCGAATGTGGCAATCTATGATAAGAAGGGGGGAAATCACAAGCAAGATTAAAGAACATAAATACCGTACAATGACTTCGAATTTGTAAGATTGGATATTAGTGCATCAATTAAACAAAACACTATGGAATTTCTCCCTGAATTGGAAAACTACATAAAAATCACAAGAAAGATTCCCCAAAAACCAAGCTTTCACCTGAATACCTTTTGCTTATTGAGAACGCGCTGAGATTCAAAACTAATAGCGAAATAACCAAATGAAGGATTATATAACATGCCAAGACAACACCCATGCCGTGAGAATCCCTAAAAAGGAAGCAAAACCTGATGAATAATATACTCAGAGAATAAAGATCCCAATCTTCCAGAGACCTAGGAGGAACAAAAAACGACACACAAGGTGAATGAACATAAAGATTCCACAATGACTTTGTAGTTGAAAGTTTGGATATTAGTGCATTGATTAAACAAAACACAATGGAATCTCTCTCTGAATTGAAAGATTCAATAAGAACCACAAGAAAGAATCCACAAAAGCAAGCCTTCACCTAAAAAACTATTGCTTACGGAGAACGCGCTTAGAACCGAAACTAATAACGAAATAATCAAACAAATGATTATATAACACGACAAGACAACACCCAAGACGTGAAAATCCATTGAAATGAAGCAAAACCGAGATGAATAAAATACAACAAAGGATGCCGGAAAAGCACAAATCGGATGGCTAATTGAATGAAAGCAGACAAAATCCAATAGTCCAATTCCAATAATTGGTAGACGTGAGCCGAATAGAAAAGAGACACACAACCTTCTATTTCCAATATAAAGTCTTGCAATCGAAGAGCACAAACAGACAAAACCCAAATAATTGTTTGGGAGATAACCTTAGAGAAAGCAAAAAACATTCGTCCGATGAGGAAAATGTAAGGTGTATTCCTCGGAAGACACGGTTTCTGCTTGAGGATCCTATCGACATTTGCAGTAAATGGTATCAAAGGATCAGGGGGAAGAATCAGCAGCAACCAATAGTAGCTGATGCGAAAAGGAAAAAACACATAAACTTTTATTTCCAATACTCATCAAAATTATTGTTTTGGGAGATAACCCTAGAAAGAGGGGAAAACATGCAAATACCTGAAATTCACCTATTCCAAAGTAACCACAAACCGTCGTGCGTGTGAAAGATGGATACTTATTAGCCCCTCATCCAGAAGCGCAAAGACCATTTGCAACAACAACTATTAGCCCCTCATCAAGAAGTCATCAAATTCTCTTTGAAAGCTTCTTATGACATCAAAATAAACCTGAAATCAAAATTGATAATGAGACACAAGGCCAATGATATATACTTACAACGAAGATAAGGGTGGCTAAGAGAGATTGTTGTTGTGGTATCAGCGCCTCAATTTGGAGTTGTTGGTGCTTTAAATCGGAATAAAGCCTCACATCCCAGATTTTGTATCTGCAATGAAGAAAGTATAATCACATAAGAGATTAACTTCCAACAAAATACAATGATGCTTATAGTCAACAGAAACTCGAACTGATAGGGGATAATCATGAATCAAGTAAAACGATTACTTCATGTTAAACGTTTATTGAACAAACAATCAAAAGCGACAAAGTTGCAGAGAGAAAATGAATTTGCAAATCTATGCGAAGAATTGACAAAGTTGCACATTGATAATGAGAACAGGCGGATGAAATATACTTACGGCATGAACGCCTCAATTTTGAGCTGATGCTGCTTCCAATCTGATAAAAGCCTCGGATACCAAATTATGTCTCTGCAAAGAACAAAGTACAATCAAATAAGAAAAAATGAATGTTCTCAAGGGAACTCTTGATCGACTGGCTGAATGTTGGAGCGGGGTCTCAAGGGAACACTTTGCTTTCAGTGTCTTGCTGTTCAGCTTTTTGGACATGACAACCATCTGGATTATCTTTCACTGCAGAATGTTCAGTCCATTCATCTTGCTTCACCACTTGGAATCTCCCCGAAAGGTTACCGAGATTATCACATGCTTCATTAAAATGTGTTTGCAGATTGCAACTGTGATCGAAAACGTTCCTGTCTAAGTCCTGCAACGCCTTCAATTCCTCCCCCACTTCCTTCAGTTTGTTTCTCAGTTTCATATTCAAAATGTATGGCTTCCTCCACCTGAACATCACACATCTAAAGCTCCATTCAATTCCTTTTCTTTTGTTGAAAAATTTTCCAATTAAATGGCCAACAAAAAGCTATTAAATGATTCAAAAATATTGTTACAGCCTAATTTAGAAATATGTATAACTCAAAAATAAGCTGGAAAAAATAGATATTCCATCATTGCTTACCTGGTTTATGGAATCCTTCAGTCTATATTCGTAAATCATTTTAGTCGTCATCTTCTCAGCCTGCCAATAGAGATCTACCGGTCATGCGTTTGACAAAAACTATACTTTTACACAACATATGAAAAACACTTTGAAAAGAGAAATGAAGTCAAATTGCATGAGGCATTGGAAAGTTTATATGAGCCAAGCGGGGTGGGACAGATTCAGGCGAGACTCCACGCATTGTGCCATTACCTTGGTTAGGTGAGATCACAATGTGAAAGGTTGCTGGGTTCTGCAAAGGTGGTATCATGTACCATGAGTTTTAGGATCTTGTTATGGAGTAAGATTTATAACCAGGTCGAAGCAACTGTGTATATTGAGTTGAATACAAAAAGAACTGAACGCACACACCTTCATGTGATGTTTTTCGTTAATGGCTTCCATGGCCGCAACAACTTTCACTTTTGTCGCATACTCCATAAAAGCACAACCTGGCAATTAACTAAAGTATCAATCAAACTTGGTGAAGCAAGAGTAAGGTGCACAATCAAATGAAACCGAAAACGACGACAAAGGAGAATGAGCTTACGTTTGGAGATGGAGGAGGGGCCACGGATGCGAGGGAAGTAGAGGCGAACAAAAAGCTATTAAATGATTCAAAAATGTTGTTACAGCCTCATTTAGAAATATGTATAACTCAAAAATAAGTTGGAAAAATATATATTCCATCATTGCTTACCTGGTTTATGGAATCCTTCATCCTATCTTCGTAAATCATTTTAGATGTTATCTTCTCATCCTGCCAATAGAGATCTACGGGTTATGCGTTTGAAAAAACTCTACTTTTACAAAACACATGAAAAACACTTTCAAAAGGGAAATGAAGTCAAATTGTATGAGGCATTTGAAAGTTTATATAAGACAAGCGGGGTGGAACAGATTCAGGTGAGACTCCACACAATCCGCCAATACCTTAGTTAGGTGAGATCATAATGTGAAAGGTTGCTGGGTTCTGCAAAGGTGGTATCATGTACCATGCGTTTTAGGATCTTGTCATGGAGAAAGATTTATAGCCAGGTCGAAGCAACTGTGTATGTTGAGTTGAATACAAAAGAAAGAACTGAACGTACACACCTTCATTTTATGCACTTCGTTGATGGCTTCCATGGCAGCAACAACTTTCACTTTTTTCGCATACTCCAGAAAAGTACACCTAGACAATTAACTGAAATATCAATCAAACTTGGTGAAGCAACAATAATGTACACAATCAAATGAAAACGGAAAACGACGACAAAAGAGGATGAGATTACGATGGGAGATAGAGGAGGGGGCACCGATGCGAGGGAAGTAGAAGTTTTCTAGAGACAAAAGCCTCTCAAATATCAACTCTGCCACTTCAGGCCTCGATGCATTGATGGAGAACGATGATATTGGAACGAAAAAGTACCGCTAGAATTAGAAACGAAGAAAAAGTTATATATTGAGGAAAATGACAGGGTCACAATGGAGAAGGTGGAGGAGGATGGCTTTACGGTGGGTAAATATTGACATGGGTTTCCACAAGCTATGAAGCATTTATGTGAAATCGAAGCATTCATCTCTCCAACAACTTATTCAGCTTCAATGGAGCAATAACAACGATTGCGAAATCTAGAATGCCAGTAGTTAGACAAGTACGAACTCTCGAATCACGTTAGCTCAAGAGAATTCACAAACCACAATTCTAACTCCAATCTTTCGAATTAGAAAAGAACATCATCATGCGCGTCAATGGAAGATTCACAAAGATATACTTACTTGAGTGCCAGTTTCAGGTAAGCGAATCTAATTTCTTGATCATTTGCATCCCTAGATACACACAACACCTCATAAGGGTCTCGTCGAGTCACTGGTATTTGAGACGTAGCCATTGGAGGAGAAATTACCTTCAGCTGTGGGGTTTCGGACCGAGTTAGAAGACGATGACTCAGACTGGATTCGCCGGATGGCCGAACGAATGGCGTCGAGAACGGCAGGGCTAAGGCGGTGCTTGTCGTTAGCGGTGAGAGTCAGAATGAAAAGTCTGCCTCGGGTCTCCGACGTACACAGCTTTCTCTTCGCAGGTAGGATCTCCGTAGCCATTGGAGAAAAAAATTACCTTCAGCTGTGGTGATGCGGAGCGAGTTAGAAGACGATGACTGAGATCGGATTCGTCGGATGGCCGAACGAATTCATCCCCTTCTGCGCGTGACTATTCGCCTTATTCGTTCTGAATTCGCCGTTCCCATGCCCCCACCCTCCTCCGCCTCTTGTCACGTGCCTCTTCGCCTTCTTCGACCCAAGGGGTGGAGGTTTTAAAGACAGATTAAGTGGAAAAAAATCACTTTAAATGTAGGAGGAAAATAATGGTACCGTCGTCGATGGGAGATGGAGGCGAAGAGCGGAAGCGAGTTAAAACCCTAGCTATGGAAAACCAACTGTCGCGTGCCTCTTCGACCGAAAACCCTTCTCCGCCTCTTGTCGCGTGCTCCGATGACAAACCGACTGCTGTCGCGTGCTCCGGAGCTATCTGTATTTCCGTTCAAACCCTCAAAGCAAGTTCTCATACACCATGGTTCCGACATCCTTCGCAAGCCGTAGCCATTGGAGAAGAAATTACCTTCAGCTGTGGTGATGCGGACCAAGTTACAAGACAATGACTCAGACCGGATTTGTCGGATGGCCGAACGAATGGCGTCGAGAACGGTAGGGCTGAGGCGGTGCTCGACATCACCGGTGAGTGTCATAATGAAAATGCCAAAGGTGCGCTCTAGAATGGGTGAATCGACCGAAAATATTGAAAGAGGAGGACGAGACGCAGGGAAAGCGCATCCAGGAGCGAATGAATTCAGCATAAAGAGAAGAGGAATTTGGACATTAAAATGAAGAGGAAGAGTCACTCAGCAAGCAAAAGGTGAATCTGTAAAAACCCTTTAATCGGTGTGAAAGCGGTGTGAAAGCGGAGGATTTTTCCTCCTCTGGCTGAAGTCGTAGCATTAGAAGGGAGAAAAAAATCCTCCTTTGATTTAAAAACTTAAATTTGATTAATTAATAAGAAATTATAATTTATTTTTAGAAAATTTTATAAATAAATTTTAAAATAAAATATATTATCACATGATATTAATATTAACATTAAGATTAGATTAGATTATGTGCCTTCCCTTAATAAGAGGAAACAACTTTATATATATATATATAATTTCCCTTAATAAGAGGAAAAAACTATATATATATACGATTTCCTTTGTTCAGTGGTTGGATAGAACTGAACTGCTCCACGAGGACTGCGATGAACAGTGAGTGGGCCGAGCTTTGCCGTTCCTGGAAAAGATACGGTGGGCCATCGCACACCGTATCAGACCCCTTCTGCTTCTGCTTCTACTTTTTCTTCCTACTTTCGCACTGTTCATTTTCCTTCTACTTCCAAAAAACTCAACCGCATTTCTCCGATCTTCGTCGCCGGTAAGTCTCTCTGGTTTTCGACTTTCCGGTGCAAGGTGTTTTATATCCCGTGAGCGAAGATGATTTCCGAATTGCCTGTCATTTAACGAACTCGAAGAGCTATTCTTTAGTATTTTGGGTGCTAGTGTTCTCCCTCTCGCTGCATGTTTGGTTCAGGTTCCGAGAAAGCCAGTGCTGTTGATCCCCGTTTCATCTCCAAACAACCGGAATTATATTTGCTTCTTTGGCTTCGAGTTGTATTCGAGACTGTTTGGTGTTTTCCGTTTGTTTCCTTTTGTTTCCAGGGCCATTTCAGAATGCATTGATTTTTCTTCATTATCCAATTTTATGTTGACATTTGACATGGTATCATTGCACGAACATTAGGATTTTGACTCGGTGAAGTGGGAACTCGAATTTTCTAGGATTCCTCTTTCATTTATCTTGGATGGGTTTGCATCCTGAAGAAGCGGTTTCGGAGTTACGAGATGAGGAGGCTAATATTGATCATGAATCAACAGGAACTTTATGTCCTCACGCCTTTTCCGATTTGACATATGTGTCTCCTGTTGTGTTCTTATACCTTCTCAAAGAATGTTATATTCATGGTAAGACCGTGCTTTGCATGTCCTTTAACACTTTTATGGTTTGTTTTCAGTCTGGATGAATTGATTTTCTAGCTTTTTCGTTCAATGATTGTGTATTTCAGGCACATGTAAGGCGGCAAAGAAGTTTCAAGCATTACATCATCAAGTGCACCGAGTGCTCTACAACAATCCCCAACCAGGGCCTGCTACTTTCGTTGCTCAATGCCTTTATTTGCTCCCTATATTTGGAGTATATAGCGAAGGTTTCAGTCATTTGATAATATCTGCTCTTGGCCGTTACCTCAAATCTGCATCTGAACAGACGAGCCAAGAAGATCTTTCTGTGGCTAGAAATTTAGCTGCTCGATTGTTCTTTGCCAGTGAAATAGCTTCTGTTGATTATGATGAGAGAATAATGGAAAAAATCATTAAAGTGTTTGACGTCTGGTTGTCAAGCATTGATGAAGCCCTATCCCAGTCAGAAACTTGGAACGGACATGGGTTTGCCAGTGGAAGTGCATTTTTAGAACATTACATTTCTGATTTGATAAAAGCAAAGTCATATATGACGGCTGTTTCTCTGTTAGAACATTTTTCTATCTGCTTCCCTGGACAGACTTTACTTCAAGAAATGGTTGAGAATAATGCCTTCCAGGCTGCTGAGAAATGGGCTACTTTCATGGGGAAGCCTAGTCTATGTATACTTGTCCAAGAATATGGTGAAAGGAACATGCTTAAGCAGGCACATACTGTTATAAAGAAAAACAATCTCCAGCAGGATTTTCCTGATCTGTATCACAAGTGCAAAGAAAGGTAGTTTGCAATTTATTTATTTTCGCTTTCTCTTGAATACAGCTTAATTTCATTTGTTTAGTTCTCATTTTTACTGTACCCAGCATGATGTATTCTTCTTGCCCCCTTAACATGCAGTGCCCTGAAGATGCTAGCAGAAAAAGCATGTTGGGATGTTGCTGAAGCAAAGGCAAATGGTGATGGGCAATTGCTCAAATATTTGGTAGGCACTTGTATAGTCATTGTGTAAGATGCTTAGTAATCCAGCATGTCACTGGATTGCACCCATTGTCGAAAGTGTTCTTCCAATACCATTCTCCTCCACAAATTCATTAAGAGTTATCTTGCTATTTCGAATTTGCATTCCTTTCTGTGAAGCTTCTATAGGTTTTTAATTTCCATTGTTTTGAAGGTTTATCTGGCAATGGAAGCTGGTTACTATGAGAAGGTTGATGAATTGTGTGATCGGTATTCGCTTGATGGCCTCACAAGAGCTATAGGTATATACACTGAACTACTCGGAATATCTTTACAAGGATAAGATGCTTTTACATGACAATCTTGCTTTGTTCAGAAGCCGAGGTAGGTTCATTTAATAACCGCTTTCTGCATCTCTACGATTTGGCTGTGGAAGATGTAATTTGGGTCGCTGAAGTCAACGAATTGAAAAGAGCGACTTTGTATCTTGAAGGATGTAAAGTCGTTGGTGTTGATTGCGAGTGGAAACCAAATTATATCAGAGGTAGAAAACCAAACAAGGTAGTCCCTCCTTATATTCAAATTTTAAATTCGTAACAGGGACTGTGATATGTTGATGGATTCTAATCAGTAATTTTTGCAACTTGACCCAGGTTTCAATCATGCAAGTTGCTTCTGACAGCAAAGTTTTCATCTTTGACTTGATAAAACTTTCAAATGATGCTTCTGAAAGCCTGAATGAATGCCTAACTCGGATTTTGCAATCATATAGAATACTAAAGCTCGGTATGGGACAGCTATCCTTGCTAAGATTGGGAGTACTTATTCTTCCCCTTCTCTGAGTAATCCACATTATTTATTCGTTTGGTTTTTAGGTTATAATTTCCAGTGTGACATAAGGCAGTTAGCACATTCATATGAGGATTTGGAATGTTTCAAGCGCTATGACATGTTGCTAGACATTCAAAATATGTTCAAAGAACCATGTGGCGGATTGTCAGGACTAACAAAGGTGAACTTATTATCTTAGTGTAATCTGTTAATTCTTTAGTTATTATTTTGGAATCACCGTCAATCGTGAACATGGAGTTCAGTGTCTTCTTCTAATTGGTAATTTATGGATTTCAAATCCGAGTCTGGTGGTCATTCTTTATGGTTCGATCTCTGTATCAGAAAATATTGGGAGTTGGTTTAAACAAAACGAGACGGAACAGTGACTGGGAACAGCGACCTTTAAGCCAGAATCAGGTATGTGATCTTGCTAGTATCTGAATGAACCAAAACTGTTAGAAAATCCATTTTTTTAATCTCCAGATTAGAAGAAGCTGTATTCCCCATATGCAGTCTGCTATGTGCAACTCGCATTTCTACTTGTGTATGTGTTTGAAATGAACTTGCTTGTAGATGAATTGCATCTAGTTAGAATTCTGTTTTACATATAATGAAAATACTGTAAGAAAAATGGAACTATCTTTTTTTAGAAAATCAAGAATTATTATCTGACATTATTCCGTTTATATTTTGCTTTATATTTTAATCTAAAAATTTTCTTATTCACCAAAATGTAAAGTTCTACCTAGAAAATATTTCAAGTACATAATTTATCTCTTACTTCACTAACTTTGGATAGCAGGGTTTCTGAAAAGCTTAGTAATATTCAGATTTGAGGAATACAGTGTTTTGCGGGAATGGTCAAAGGCTAGGCTATCTGCAACAATATTTCCTGTTGTGTGTGTGTGTGTATACGTCTCTCTGAGTGTGTGTGATTGCAAGTACTAGCACATGATTATGTTTTCTCAGAGAAGCCAAAGATTTGTGTTATGATTTGCAAGGCAACTGGGAGTCCCACATCAATTGAATAGGCTCTAATATGGGATTTACAAGGACCCTTAGGCACCATTCTCCCATAAATCATCTTTTTGGATAAGTTCTATTTAGGTGGTTCTTATGAAGTGGTGTAGGAGCTGTTGCGACCCTCGAGCATGGGACGGCGGGAGAGGAGTGAAAGGGAATCAAATGAGAATAGACCCTGAGTTCTAACCGCCTGAGTACCAATAGCCACTGCCTTGGGACAATTTGTTTAGAGGAAACAATATTGTTATAAATAATAAGCCAATTTAGAGTCCCGGATTAAACTAGATTCTAATGTGGTTCTTATAAGAACCTTTGGGCACCCTCTTCTATAAGTTAGCTTTTGAGATGAGTTTTACTTGGATGATTCTAATCAATTTTATTGTTGAATTGGGTAATAACTGGATTTTGCAGTTAGAATATGCCGCTCTAGATGCGGCGGTGCTCATTCACATATTCCGCCATGTTCGTGATCATCCTCAACCCGGTAATAGTTCAGAAGCGCCCAAGAAAAACCAGTGGAAATCTCATATTGTAAGTCCTTAACTCTTCATAGAGACATCATGAGATCATAAGATCAGCATTCAACTTGAACCTACTTTAGGTGATAATACCCACTTGTCGTTATGATTCTAATCTTGTGTATACCCACTTCAAATTGTGGTTTTTAATGGGTTCACAACTAATATAAACCCGTATCGTATTGCTTGATTGGTATTGATTCTATTGACCCAGTTAACTAATATTGGCTTCAGTTTGAAATATATATTCTATGCGGATATAATGCTGTGGGTATTGAAACAGTGTAGTTTTTTGGATACTCATTGGTACAACAATGCAATTTAAGTAGCTTAAATGGTTGAGATATAAATGACATTTATTCTACTTAAGGTCGTAAACAAAACTTGTAATATTATCTGATTGGTTTTGAAATCTTGGGTACAGGTTTGTCACATGGATAACACGAAGAAGAACTCGAACAAGGAAATTAATGCCAAAGAAAAGTAGCAGTCGGCCAAATCTCAGCATTGACAACAACGGACTAAGCCATCACAAATGCAAAAAAACTCATCTCTTTTGTTTCAGTGAAGAATTTGTTCAAAATCGAATTGAGTTTGAAAACATTTGTCCACTCTTTCTCTCACAGATCACTCTAACGCATGAGTCTGCAATGTGCCTATATGCCATACAAAGTTGGAAACTAGCAGTTTTAGGTAGGACTCGATAAGTTATTTGGTTTTACAATATTTGCTTTGAGTTATAATATCTTTTTTTTTCTTACTAACATATCAACACATATAACAAAGTTACCTGCACTGCGTTTGAGTATACCTTGAACTATGATGGATTATCGCCAATTTCTATATTGTATTACTAGACTTTATTGAAAAGAATACGTTGCACATATTGGTTTTTAAAACAGAATTGACTACACAACCGTCAAATTTACAGAAATGGCAATTAATTCATCATAATGAATCCATAACTAAACCAAAATGAAAGTAGAGGATTGTTTTGAGGAGGTAAATCTTGCAATAAGATTAAAGCATCATGTATAGATGGATTTTTTAAAAGTTTTTTTCTTGGAATAGAATAGCAGGAGCGGCCAAATTGAAGAAGATTCAATCAATTGGCACAATATCAGAAATGCCCTCTTAAGGCTAAAACACTTCAAAACTACCCTCCTAAATCTGATGGAAAAAAAAATTAGAGAAAAGACATATGTGCCTTTAATGAAAAACACATACAAAGGAGGGAAAGACAAATATGAGAAGAGGGAAAACGAAAATTGAGAGAGGAGGGAAACAAAGTAGAGAGTTATTCCCTTTCATTTTCAAGTGTTTCCCTTCTATTTTCGAACGATTTCTTTCAATTTTTGAGTGATTTCTTTCCATTCTCGAGTGATTTCCTTCTATTTTGAGTGGTTTGCAGCAATTTTCGAGCGATTTGCAACAATGTTTCAGTCATTTTCAGTGATTTCTAGCGTTTTTAGCGATTTTCCGGTGATTTTTGGCGATTTCCGGCGATTTTGTAGGTGAGTTTCAGCGATTTCGGCCGTTTTCCGGCGATTTCTGGCAATTTCCGGCGATTTCTGGCAGTTTCCGGCGATTTCTAGCAGTTTCGGATAGGGTCGCTGGGTCGCAGGGTCGGCTGGGTCGGACTGGGTCACAGGGTCGGACAGGGTCGCAGGGTCGCAGGGTCGGACTGGGTCGGTGGGTCGGATTGGGTCGCAGGGTCGCAGGGTCGTACTGGGTCACTGGGTCGCAGGGTCAAACTGGGTCAAACTGGATAGAAGGGTCGCAGGGGGTATTTTGGGAATTTTAACATTTATAAGGGTATTTTTGAAGCGAATTTTTTTTTCGGGAAGGGTATTTTTGAAGTCTTTTAGCCCTATAGGGGTATTTTTGATAATCCCCCAATCAATTGGTAGAGCAATTTAAAATTAAATATGAAAAGGAAATATAATTTGTCACTTTCATTCATCTTTATCTTATACTTTCACACATCCATTATGTGAGTGATGCAATTGTTCTTACATTGTGGTTAATTGAGGTTTGTACATCTATCGCTGGGTTACTTTAAGTGGAGTTGGCTATTTGTACGTGTTAAATGAATTCGTAAGGTTGTAGTTTGGGCAGTGAAAACGTTTATTTACACTTCAAATTTAGATCTAGTATGATTATGAAATTCGGTTTGCGGGTTTGTTTTTCATTAAAAACTACACGACCAATGAGTAGAATCATTAACCTTTAATCATTAGAAATATAGGACGAATATTATGTAGAGTCTTCACGAATCGTCTACACAAAAATTGGGTCCATCATTCAACAATTGACGTGGTTGAAATTGAGAAGGATTTAGTTTTTATTATCGGTTTCTCAGTTTTATTTTTGTTAATCTCTGCAGATAATCATTTTACTAGTGGATTATAAGACATTTATACAACATAACTTTAGAAATTAAACTACAATTAATTAACTGTTAATTAATCACTCATTTATCCTCATCTTAATCATTAATTGCATTTCGAGACACCAGTTTTTTTTCAACAATCTCCACTTATAATTCAATATTTTCTTTATTCCAACGAACTGTTGTGAAAAAAATTCAAAATTTCTTTTCGTCTTTCCAGTTTTGGATAATTATAGGATATGATTTGATTGTCAAATTCCAACAAATAACCAATTATATTTCATGTTTGTCGCAATCGACCATCGAATCAATTTGGGAAAATTCATTTTCTCTTGTCATTCTTTCACTTTGATCAAAGACTTTATCAATCCTTATGATCTATGACAATATAGAGTTGAAAGCCTCATCAAAAGTTGATGGATCATATCTTTGATTAAACATTAATTGCACAAGCAAATGATCACTCCTAATATCCTTTCCGACAAATGCTCTAAATCACAGGATATTTGGAATCAAAGAATGACAAATAACTTGTCAATTTGTCTATTGGTCTGAGGTCCAATGAAAATTAACATTTGGATCATTTCCGAAAATTTCTATTGACATATCAATGATAAAGTAAACCATGTACAAATGAATATCTCGGATACATCCCATAAATAAATATATCATATATACATACATCATCGAAATGATATAAACTTTGCCCTATTATTAAAATAAAGTGTTTATACATAATGTAAACGTAGATTAGTTCTAAATAATGTCAACTCATTGAACTACTAGAACTAATTCCAATGTCACATTTTTAATCACATTCTCAATTTGTGTTGTTAGATTCCTATGACCCGAGCGTCTTTTTGAATGGATCGGTTGTGTTTTCCTTTTCATCCACCTTCAGAATATGAATGTCTCCACGTTTTATGATTTCTTGAATAAGATGATACTTTTACAAAACCTGCGTTGATCTTTTATGAGATCTGGATACCTATTCTTGAGCTATCACTTAAGTATTATCACATAATAATGAAACAAACTCCTTTATCGAAGGAATCACTCCAAGTTTACTAATGAACTTCCTCATCTAGATCGTCTTCTTTGTTGTTTTGCAAGTAGCGTTGTATTCTGCTTCCGTTACTAAGTCGACAACAATAGATTGTTCGGAACTTTTCCAACTGATCGTTCCACCGTTTAAGAAAAATACATAGTCCGACGTGGACTTATTATCATCTTTATCCGAAGCAAACTCGCATCGGTGAACCCTACTAGTTTTAAACTAGAGTCTCTATAGATGAAAAACTGGTCCATAGTCCTTCTCAAGTACTTAAGGATGATTTTCACTATTTTCCAGTGTTCATCATCGGGATCCGTCTGATATTGATTCGCTACACTTAGTATGAAGGCCACCTCATGGCGAGTACATATCATAGTATACATGATAGCTCCCACCGTAATAGCATACGATATCCTACTCATGCATTATGTCTCATCATGACTTTTAGGACAATTTTCCGAAAGAGAGAAATTCTAGTGCCTATTTGAAGATAGCATTTTCTTTGAATTTACCATTTTATATCGTTGCATGATGTTGTCTATGTAGATAGACTAAAAGAGTCCCAACAGTCTTTTGGATCTATCTCTATAGATCATATACCAAAAATATATGCCACATCTCCTAAATATTTCATGGAGAAAATTTCGGACAACCAACTCTTGGTTTCCTTCAATGATGATACATCATTTTCTATGAGCAATATGTCATCTGCATATAGCATTAGGAAGATAACCTTGCCCCACCTGTCTTCTTGTACACGCAAAGCTCTTCTTCGCATCAAACAATATTAAACATTTCAACTCCTTTGTTAAATCACATATTTCAACTCCCTTTCCAAAAAGATTGTGTCTCTAGCCACATACACTCTGATCCGAGAGATGGTAGAAAATAATATCCCACTATTTCCTTGTACATCATATAAAATACACTTGTTGGATTTAGTCTCAAGTTTATCCAACTATAGTCTCTTGAAGAAAGCCAGACAACCCCAGCTTTTATGTGTTTCAAGTTCGGTTTACATTCTCTCCATATTTCAAATGGAGTTTCAGATACTACTTATGTGGGAACTTTGTTCAATAAATAAACAATCACTTCCAAAGCGTAATCCCATGAGCTGATTGGAAGATCATTGAAACCCATCATGAATCACACCATATCCAATAGAATGTGATATCTCATTTTCAAACCATCGTTATGTTGCAGCATTCTAGGAGAAGTCTGCTGCAAAAAAATCTCATTTTTCCGTACATAATTAATGAATTCATGACTCACTAAATCCTTTATATAGTCAAATCTCAACCTTTAATCTTTTGAATATTTCAAAAGATTTAGATTTGTGATTCATGAGATACAAAAATCTGTATCACGAAAAATCGTAAGTGAACGTGATGAAGTCGGAATACCCTTTTCAGTGCTTGAAGTCTCATTGCACCACATACATCAGTATATACGAGTTTAAAGAGTTTTATAGCTCTTTATATTTTTCCTGTAAAAGTAGACTTAGAGGTAGGATTCACTATTCACATATGATTTATAATCATATTGTCTGAGATATCCATCTCGATGCAACAAGTTAATCTGTTTCTCCTCGATATGATCGAGCCTATAACGCGAAGGAAACTCTGATTCATATGATTATTCCTTTCTCTCGTGTAACCAGAACATGCATGTTGGAAAACCTTTTCTACACCAATTTTTACATTTCCACTTTTAGAAGAAGAACTAGCAACCATCACACACACAACAACATTTTAACATACCCTCTGAGCTTTTGATTCTTGTAATCAGTCAAGAAGATTATTATCATTTGAAAATTTTCAATGAACTAGAAAAAGGTGTCAGGGAGAAAGTGCAAGATCACATCCTCTGCCAACCCTTTTGCCAAGAGTGAACCCAAATTTCTCAAGTTATTCTATAAGATCAATTATCTTAAGCACATGGATTCAATTGGTGTGTTACGAGCCATCGTAGATCTAAACAAAGCCTTGGTCAGCTGAAACATAGATGTCCTACTATGTAATCCATACATCTTTTTAAGATGTGTGATGATTTGCATGTGGTCCATATCTTGATGTTGATGTTGGAGTTTAGAACTCATAGATTCCAAGATAATACATTTTGAGGTCATCATATCATCCTCTTGCTTCACATAAGCAGTCATGGCATCAACATCATCAGCAACGGGTGCCACCATGGTTGGCTTATCGATCGTATCGATAAATGTTTCATGCATGAGAATCAATCTAAGGTTTCGATACCAGTCTTCAATGTTGGTCCCCACCAACCATGGTATCTATCATAGTAAAATAGAATACATTCTTTCTCATTAATTAAGAGATTTTTCATATATATGGAAATAACCATAATGTATGAACTCTTCTTAGTACATTATTAAGATATGGATTTCAAGTGACTCTACATCACATAGTTAAGTCCATATTAACTTAGTTAAATGTGTAATCTTTCAGTGGCTCTACATCACATGTCCTGATAATAGGGTCGTTCCCATTGACGCAGTTGAATTCACCCATCACTCTTGTTAGTCAAATATTAAGATATATACCGCCGAGTATTCCAGACGTATGTACGATCCAATCAATGACTCCCCAAAAAACAAATTACACATGTCGAATCTCAACTTATTTTCCTCCTAGTAGTCAGGCCATTCCATATAATAGAGATCCCGATAAATGTATCTACATATTGACGGGTAAGTCACTTTTCAAAACAACTTTAACCCTTTATAACTTATTTATGAAGTAATGGTTCACTGTTGTAACCGATTGCTCATTTGATTAGTCATATTGCTCGGCCACTTTATGAGTCATAGAGAAAAACCTTGCCTAAACAGCCATTACTCGAGAAATTTCTCGGGTCGAGCAACACTTTGCTTGGTCCGATTAAATATTTACACTTTATCTAGTGGATTCACTCGATCGAGTAACACCTTTATTTAATCCAGTGTGGGATCCATTAGGATTGCTTGGTCCGAGAAACTTTTGGCTGGCCCGATCTGCCATTATTCGAATTACTCTCGTGACTTCCATCGGTCCGACCTGCCATTATGGGAATTAATCCAGTAACTTCGCTCGGTCCGAATAGTCATACAGCCCGATTGAGTGATTCATCATGGAGACCGCTCAGCTCGAGCAATCCATTGCTTGATCGATTATTTTTTACAATCGTAAATTCATTCAACCCGAGCAACTGTTTGCTCAGATGACGCATCTAACGCAAGGCCTAACACACCATCTCTAACAAAAATATTGGTCAAGAATTGCTCAATCAAAATCCAAATTTTATCAAGAGAATTTTCTCTACTCAAACAAGTTTTTTCTCGATCGAGTACCTTCACGTGATATTACATGATGTGACTTTATGCTCAAACGAGTGCGACATATCTAACAAGTAATGCTCGGTTCAGTATTGCTCAGTTGAAACCCTACTTTTGTCGAGAGAATTCGCTCGACCTGAGCACTCATATGGCTTGCTGGATTATCGCACCTAACAATCACGATAGTCACAATTTTGACCATCTCGTTTTCGTATATATTTCTCCTATGATTTTAGAGATGTTTATGATGATAGTTGCGATGTTTACGTGTAATTTTGTATCCATTTTACTTGTTTTCGTGTTTTCATATTCTTACAGGTTTTAATGTGCATTTGGTTCATTTCAAAGCTAAAGAACAAACACGAGATAAAGTAAGAGCAGCGGAGATCATAACGGAGCAAGCGAGACGAGAAATGGGCAAGATGTGAACTTGAGCCGGGCATAGGCACGCACGGGTGGGCATGATGAACCACACGATTGGACGTTAATTGGATGATTTTGCCCCGAGAGTGATGCACGGCCCGGGATAACATAGAGCACGGTCAGGTACCCCTCATAGAATGGTGCACGGTTGGGCTTCACTTCATGTACGGTCGGGAATTCAAAGCACCAAATGCCCCCGAGAGTTTCACATGACCCAGGCGCTTGCATTGCACGATCGAGCACGTGGTTTGAAGAACCAACATGGTCGGGCTCACCACCATGCACGGCCAGGCACCAACATGAAAGGAAGACATCTGAGTAGTACGGCCGAGCAGTTCAACAAGCACGATCAGGGAGAAAACCAACATGAGGAGCACTGCTGAGTAGTTCATGATTGACGACCGGACTGAAGTAAAGAACCACCACGCACGATCTGGCAACTAACAATGCACGACCGGGCTTACTCACTAGAAAGCGCCCCGTAAGTGCAGCACTGTCGGGTTGCTGCTAAGCACGGTCGGGCATGCAGAGAACTAACCAAGCGAAAATTATGGGAATTGGCACGCCGCTCGGAGTGAAGTTTGAATAAGACATTTTTGAGTTACAAAACGTTAAGAGTAGGGGACATCATTCATTATTCATCATTCTATAGAGCACTCTTGACGGGAGTCACACAAGGAGACCGGAAGATCGAATCGGGACTACGCATCGTTTGATATTCTATGCTCCTTATACTATCTATTTCATTTGTGTTATTTGGTTTCAAACTCATGACTTAGTAGTTGTTTTGTTCTAGGAGAAGGGATTAGCCCATGGCTATCGCGGAAAATCTTTCGATTTATCTATGATTGCAATTCTCGTTTTGTGTATCTATTCTTTGTCTGAGTGTTGAATCATCTTGTATTTACGAAGGCCAGGCATATACATGTGTTAGAGATTAGGAGAAGGACCAAAAGGAGAATTCTAATCGTAGATGATCAGGCTTAGAACAACAGAGACTAGGTCACGAAAGTAGAGTAGTAACAGTTAAGGGTTAATATGGGTTTAGTATGAGGTATCAGCCATGAAAGTAGGGGATAAGTTGATTAGATCATGTTCCTATGCCTCGAGAGAGGATAGGAATTACATTAGGATCGTCCGTCTTAGATATCTTAGTTGAGAATGCATGATTAGATGATTGATCGTTGGTTTCGGAAGCTTAATGGTGAAACCGTATCTTAGAAGGTTTTGTCTCATCGTTAAGAACTCATTAGTTTATTGCTTGTCGTTATTTCATCTGTAAACCAACATTTCGTTCGTAGAAAGTTTGATTCTAGTTTGAGCTTAGTTTGTGTTGCATAGTCCCTGTGGGATCGACACCTAGAGTACTACACACGTGTCGTGCACTTGCGAGTAATTTAGATTAATTTAGTTTAACTTGGAACACATCAAATTTACTGAACGAATTTCATCTAGAAAAAACTGAAATGAATAATTACAAACGACCGAATGCTCTGATACTACTATAAGGTTGTAGTTTTGGCAGCATAAGCATTTTATTTATAATTCAAATATAGATCCAATATGATTATAAAATTCGGTTGTAAGTTGGTGTTTTCACTACAAACTATACAACCAATGGGTTCGAATCACTAACCTTTAATAATTAAAAGTGTAGAACGAAACATCAATGGTGTGAGGCCTTCACAAATCGTCCACGCCAAGATTGGATCCACCGTTCAATAGTTGACATGATTGGAATAGAGAAGATTCTGATTCTTTTTATGGATTTCTCTGTTTTTCTATTTTTGTTAATCTATGTGAAATATTATTATATTAATGAATTATAAAACATATTTATATGGTTTAACTTCAACTTTAGGAGCTAAATTGCAATGAGTTAACAGTTAATTAATCATATAATGACCTTCGTATTAAGCGTTAATTGTATTTAAATACATTAGTTTTATTTTAACAGAATTAACTCTTTCTATATTCTATTACAATTATAATTTTGACATTTCATTTAATACGTCCTAAGGGTTAGAGTCGATGCGTATTCAAAATAGTTTAATCAAAAGAAAAAAAATCTACAATGACGCAACCTTATCACTCCGCTAAGGTTACAAGACCTTATGAATGTGCCAATCAGCAACCTGGGTTTAAGTAGAAGGCTTTCCTATTCAACTCCGACGTCCTAGAAACCGAGTGCAAATTTTCAAAAAAAAAGTGTGGAAACCGAAAAGAAGAAAAGGGAGCAAAAAAATTGTCTTAAGAATGGTATCGAACTGTTTGCGCATTAGAATGGGTATTGAGATCGCTTGGATGTTGTTTAGGGGTTAGTGAAACAAACTTAGGATATATGTAGGATTGCACGGTTAGTGGCTTTCGGTAGATAGGGGTCTAAATTCGGTGCGCTTAGATCTATGTTTGTGTGACGCGTTCTTGCGTAAGGTAACTGACTTTTTCGAGTTGATTATGCTAGTTTCCGGTTGTGGTCTAACTCCTCTCATTATTAGTTATTTTCTTGCTCGAGGACGGGCAAAGGTTCAAGTCTGGGGAGTTTGATAATGTCTATTTTGTTGTAGTATTTTTGTCTATTGTTATAGTTAGTTTCATCATTTATTTGGGTTTTACCAAGCATTAAACATCATTTAGCTCTCTTCTAGCGTTTTCTCGTGTCTTGCAGTGAATGGAGATACCCGGATACAAACACGAGTGAATGCCACAAAATATGATCGTTCTTCATCAAAGGAGAAGCAACCCCCGTGGGGTGGATACCTTAGTCTACGCGGGCTCCATGTCCAGCAATTTCACCATGCTTCGGGTCCATGATCAGCTTGAACGGATCACATTCAGCACTCACCCCGTGCGGGTGTCTACCTTAGCCTGCGCGGGCTCATTGCTCCAGCACTCACCCCGCACGGGGTGGATACCTTAGCCTGCGGGCTCCATGTCCAGCAATTTCACCATGCTTCGGGTCCATGATCAACTTGAGCAGATCACATTCAGCACTCACCCCGCTCGGGGTGTCTACCTTAGCCCGACTCAGGCTCTTGTCCAGCCCATGTGGATTCCCATCTCCAACCCGGCACGTGCGGGGCACTCACCAGCCCGCGGGTCGTGTTCATCACCTGCAGAAACCATAAAAGGAAAATCAATAAAACAAGAAAAGAAAAGTGCTAGCTGCTTAAACCAAAAGGAAATATGGTCAGAGAAGAGGAATGGGATCTACATGGCTTGAAAATAAAGAGGAAACGTTGACAATTACACAAGAATGGAAAAACAAGAGATGGAAACACTCGGAAAAGGAAAACTGTAGTTGTTGTAAGAAAGAGGAAATATCAGCCGCTGGAGAATTAGGAAAGGGGACGGGCAAAGAGGAAAGAAGAGAGGAAAAAGAAGGCTAAAAGGGGAGAGCTTCAGCAGCACAATTCGAACAGAAAAATTAGAGAGAAAATAGCGCACACATAGAGATAGTAGAGAGAGAGAGAGCAGAACGCACACGTAGACAAGGCCAACGCGAAGAAGCCGGAGCGTGGAGGAGCTGTTGAAGACGTTGGTAATAGAAAAGGGAGGGATCTCATTCTTTATCCATGTTGAATATAGTTATCGTTCGTGTTTTGTTTTCTAAGTTCATGTGCGAGTAGGTCCATAGCCATAGGTTAGAGAACTTTGTCGATATGTAACAAAGTCTTGTTGTTAGTGCTTGGTTATTCCTAATGCTTTCGTTCTTGCATGCCACTTGAATGAATGATTTTGGTATTTGATCGTTTTTCTGAATGATTGGTTGTTCTTAATGCTTTCGTTCGTGCATTCCACTTGAATGCATCTATACCCGGGGATTGTACTTGATTGTAATAGTCTAATGAATCTATACCTGGGGATTAGACTTTGGAACTTGGCCATGATTTAGGATTTAATCAATTTAGAATCAATGCCAGGTCGGTTGATTGAATCTAGGGATTAGGATAGCGATCTTAATGTATCTAGTGGGTGAGATTACACAATTGGAAGATTGGTAGTACGCACGTTATGTAGAGGACAAGTCGATGCCGGTCAATTCCTATATTAGAGCTTGAATTCCCTGAACTCATGATAATATCTAAAACCAATGATCATGTTAGAACTTCATTACATTATCGTGCATCTCTCGAAACCTATAGTGTTTAATTAATTGAATTCAAATCGTTGATTAGTTAGTTTAGTTTTATTTGCATTCTAAACACTCATTGATTTTTACTGTTCTATTCATTAGTTTACTAGCTTTAGAGTTGCATCAATTCTTTGTGTTCGACCCTGGTACTATACGATCCGTATTATTGCAGAAGTGTTAGTCTAGGTATTTTATTACTTGAGATTAACCACATCACTGTGCATCACCCTCGGGGCAAATCCATCCAATTACCGCCGGTCGTGCTGTTCATCATGCCCAACCGTGCGTGCCTATGCCCGGCCAAGTTCACATCTTGACCTGTGTATGTTCTTTCTCGGTTGTGATCTCCGATGCTCGTACTTTATCCTGTGTATGTTCTTTAGCCCTGAAATGAACCAAATACATATTTAAACATGTAAGAACATGAAAAATACGAAAATAAGTAAAAAGGATACGAATCACAAGTAAACATAGTAACTATCATCATAAATATCTCTAAAATAATGCGAGAAATGTGTACGGAAATGAGATGATCACACGTTGGTGGGGAGTCACTGAAACCAAAACGGTAAGTTGTATACATCATTCGAATAACATGAATGTTTTCATACTTTTGCATTCTTATAATTTTGTTTTAATGTTTCAGTTACTTCCATTCAAAACCATCCTTAGTTTGGACGGAAACGGATGGTATTTTGATGTTATGGATGTCGATCCATCATGCCTGATAACACGTAATCCGTTGTAGTATTTATGTGATTCTTAGGTCTAGTTTTGAGTAGATTACTTAGATTTCACACATTTATTGAGTTTATTCGAAGACTTCATGTACATTTTGTGTTTTGTATAGGAAACGAAGACATGAGGAGAAACACGAGAGCTTACGGCAATTTAACCCCGAAAACGTAGTTGAATGACAAGGTTCAACTTGTGCAAGGCCATGGATTGAAGTGAACACTCAAACACCAAGCGAAAGGAGTGGAAACAACAAATCAAGACCTGCACGCTCGAGCATGGAAGGTGTGCCTGCTCGGGCATTGAGGCAAAAGACCCCCGTAGCTTTGCATCACTCGGCGCTCAAGGAACACGATCGGGAAGGTGTGCCCGCTCGGGTGGAAATGGAGTGCCCGCTCGGGCTAATTGTTGCCAAAATTCGCCGCATGTTTTCCCCACTCGGGCTGAAGAGCCACACGCTCGGGCATGGGTGCCCGCTC
>CM071864.1:31331936-31350064 GCA_036759665.1 Gynandropsis gynandra | reverse complement strand
TTAGGACTTATGATATTTGCTGCATGGTTTTTCCTTGCTTTCTTTTCAAGTTTTGCAGCAAATACCCGATCGGGTATCACCATATCACCTACCAATGCAGAGAGCGCAAGAGTCACTACATCCGAGCGTATCATGATTCGAGAAAGACACACGCACACACCAGGTGTATTCGTCACCCTTTTCATACTTTCTCGAATTTTCTTCATGTAGAAGTCTCTTATAGGTCTAGAACACTGGGACTGTGTTCCTTTCAGGTCTGGGGGGGGGGGGTTCTTACATTTATTGATACGATACGGATGCACACTTAGAGCGACTTGATTAGATTTAGGATTAGGTTTAGAAATAAGATGGATCTAGTGAAATTTTTTCGAAATTAGTCATATTTTTGCGACTTTGATGAATCGTGGATAATGGTCTAGGTTTGCTTATAAGTCTTATAGATACCGATTAGTCGAGTAGTTATGTTTGAAACCCTATGTCTAGTTCAATTCATTCCTTAGATCTCGATACCAAGTAGACATATCTCCTTATATACCATTTAGCTTCGCCTAATTGATATGTTTAGCGTTCTAGAATTAGACCACACGCTTATACTCCGCTGACATCTAGGATAAGTTTTACGCTTTTCCGAGTTAAGAATGACATGAGTACATCGATATTCGATGGTTCGGGTCTAAGTGGTGGGTAGAGAAGCTATTCTACGTCCTAAGGGTTAGAGTGTTGCGTAATCAAGAAGAAAAAAAAGAGAGAGAAAAGAAAATAAAAGAATATAAAGATTCAAAAACGCACCTCTTCACTCCTCTAAGGTCGCGCAACCTTATGAGTGTGCCATAGGCAGCCTGGGTCTAAGTAGAAAGCGACCCTCTTCGACTTCGACGTCCTAGGAACAAAGCGTGGATCTAAGTACCGAAAAGAGAAGAAAAAAAAATGAATAAGAATGAGAAAAGAAAAATTCAAATGATATCAAAAGCTTAGAGAAATCGGTATGGAGATCGCTTGGATGTTATCTAGGGTAGTGGAGTAGACTTAGATTTTAGGAAGGATTTCATGGCTCAGCACTTTCGGTAGACATAGGACTATACTCGGTACGCTTAGGCTCTTATCCATGTGACGCGCTGATATGCAAAGATGACTAACACTTCGAAATTTTTTTTTGAGCTAGTATCCATCGTTATTAGATTCTTCTTAGGCTATACTTTAGTTTTCTTTGAGGACAAACAAAGGTTTAGGTCTAGGGGAGTTTGATAACACTGAAAGTGTATCAATATTAGGATAGATTTTTACACCATTTTCGCATGTATCTTACATTGAGTCTTACTTATCCGATATGATTTCGAGCTTCACACACCCGTTTTCTTGGTTTTCAGGTTTTTAGGCGACAAGGCCTAAATGAGCTCAATATGAAGAATTCCTTGCAAAAACCACATGATTTGAGGACACATCTACTCAGAGCTCCAGAACCCAAAGGAACACCCGAGCAACGAGCGGAAAAGAGAAGTATCAAGGACACAAGGGTGACCGGTCGGGCACTATTCCTCCACCCGCTCGGGTAAAACCTACGGGGTTTTATCCACACATTCAGCACGACCCGGGCACATGAGCAATGAGATCGGGTAGCCTTACCCGATCGGGCGCAAGAAGAATACCCGCTCGGGCTATTAGTCATCCAATCTTTACGGTGAAGTATCGACATCATATACCTAGGCTAGATGACATGTTAGACGAATTGCATGGAGCGGGCCGCGTAATTCGCAACAACCTAGATCCAAATTTCAAACGGGCGGATAAAAAGAACTGAACAGATCTAGAGCAAGGGGGGCGACGAACAGGGCAAGAAAGGACTGGAAAAACATCTGGGAAAGCTCAGGAAGCATCGGAGAAGAAGAGTAGCACCAATCCGTACACCGGTAACACAATAGGGAAGGTTGAGGCATCGAATTCCTTAGGGTTTATCATGTATAGGACTCTGTTATCTTCTGTTTTTGTTTCTTCCATGAGTGAGTAGAGTCCCTACTGCGGGTAGGGATATCGGATTTGTATGTATGAATGATGTTTCGCGTTAATGCTTAGTTTTATGAATTTATTCTTGATTTACGGTTTTACGCTTAGCAATATCATTCTTACGTTAGTGCTGACCGCTCAACAACATAGGATCTCGAACCTTGCTGGAAGGTTAAGGAACGAATCCGGTTCGCTAAGTTGTAGATTAAGATCGACTAATGAGAATCTGACCGGTCGGTTAGTCATCTTAGGGATAGTTATTGCGGTTATAATGCTGCCATGGTATATGTTAATCACTGCTGGAAGGTAGGGTTGCATGTATCCATGGTTAGGAGGTTTAGGCTCGGAAGAATCACTCCTCACCGTAGAGCATGAATTTCCCGTTGTCAAGAATAGGTTATAGAACTATGATCCTTAGTCGTTCATCTATGCAATTCCCGGTATCCCGTACACCCGTTGTTTTCACCATATCTAGTCTTATCTCTAACCTAGTTTCGTTGTCACCCTTAGGATAGTTTTAGGAAATTTAGGACCATATCCCATTCTATCTTCTTTCGTCTTAGTTTAGTTTCGTTCTTAGTTTAGCCACTTTAGTCCCTAGAGATCGACCCTGGTACTACACGATCCGTATACTTGCGGTGAAGTGGACTAGGAAAATTATAACTCGTGTTTCCCCACGTCAGCACCGTTTTCGGGGACTATTGTCAACACGTCTTAGATTCGAGCCTAGATTCATTCTTGTTTTGTTTTTCTTTTTTTTTTATTTTATTTCATTCTTTCTACCTAAATCGTTTTTATTTGTCCTTCGCAGAGCCGTCCAATCAACGAGAGATGGATAATCAGAATGACCATGGACATATGCAGCAACAGCAACTCGCACCGCGAGGACAACAGGTTCCTCCTTCACATCGCCGGTGATGATCAACATGCTTTATCAAAAGCAATTCATGGGTGAAAATCACGAGGATCCCATCAGCACCTCAGAGACTTCCTAGAGCTTTTCGGTACATCCAAGATACATGGAGTCTCGAAAGACGCGATCTTACTACGTCTCTTCCCCTTCTCAATTGGGGGACGAGCGAAAAGATGGGTGCAATCGCTCCCCACTTGTTCAATCACTACTTGGGACCAGCTTTTCACATTGTTCTTATCACACTTCTTTCCTCCGAGCAAGATGATACAGATAAGGGGGGAAATCACAACATTTAGATACAGAGATGGAGAGACATTGTTCGAAGCGTGGGGCAGATTTAAGGATCTTCTACATATGTTTCCACACCATGGTCTCGAGCAGTGGTATGGTATCCAAACTTTCTAAACGGAATTGCAGACGAACACCGAACAACGTTGGACAATGCTGCTAGAGGATCGTTTATGGATCTGAGAGTTGAGGAGGTATACGAACTGATTGATAACCTCGCCATGAACCACACGATGTGGTCCACACAGAAGGGTATGCCTAACAGCATTCGACGCCTATATGAGCCAAATCAGAGCAAAGCGACGGGCAACGCAGAGAACGCCATGTACTGTGTGAGTTGTGGAGATACAAACCATGTGGCTTATCAATGCATGGTGCAAGAGAACATGGAATACATGAATTATGCACAGCAGCAAGGAAACAAGCAATTCAGGAATACCTACAACCCGAATTGGAGGAACCACCTGAACTTGTCATATCGAATGACTCAACTGATGAAGTATTCAGGATTTTAGCAAAGACATCAAACGTACCAGCAAGATAACCAGAAATTTCAGCATGCTCAGTAAGTTCCGCAAGCTCCTCAACCTCCTCAAACCCCTTCGTCGAACCTTGGGGTGGTAATGCTCGAATTTATCAAGGAGCAAAGGCAGCAACAATCGACTCAAACCAAATTCAATGCGGATGTAGGGATAGCGCTTAGTGAGATCAAAACTCAGATGTAATCCTTGAGAAAGCATGTGAAGAGTTTAGAGAACTCCGTAGCAAAGCAGCTGCCACGTCCTCTCGGAATCCCGGACAACTTCCCAAGAAACCCGATCTAAATCCGAGAGGGTACGTGAACGCTATTACTGTGTGCAGCACTGATATGATCAATTGCTCGCCCTTCAAAGAGCAAGACCAAGTTTCTGGAACGTCCATGAAAAGAGGCAAAGGTACCGTCGTAATTATCGTAGGAGTCGAACCAGATTTGGATATACCATACGTTGCTCCACTTGCATACCAACCTCCAATACAATTTCCTCAAAGGTTGGTGAGCAGGAAGAATGAAGAATGAGTGGGTAGATTTATAGAGGGCCTTAAGAAGCTTGACATCAACATCCCATTCGTTGAAGCCCTCCAAAAATGCGTAATCACGCCAAAGTCATCAAAGAGGTACTTTCCAAAGAGAGGCATATCGAAGAGACCGAGACAGTAGCACTCACCGAGGAATGCAACGCTATCCTTGAAAACAAGCTGCCACCAAAGTTGAAGGACCCCAGAAGCTTCTCCATTACATGCACAATAGGTAACATTGACATTGACATCTGAACTCAATTTGGAGTCCCTCATATGGTTCTACTCTGTGTTTGCTTCCATTTGAACTCAATTTGGGGTCCCTTTTTATACAAATTCCCCGTTGGAGACATTCTAGAGAAGTTGTTATAGGCATGCCCCGCGTGGGCTACGGAGGCACCCCGCGCGGGCTCCTCATTTTCTCCACGACCAGCTCGTGCTAAGGGCTAGCACGACTCGAGCAACAACTTTTGGAACACCACCCCGCGCGGGCTAAGGAAGACACCCCACGCGGGCTAAGGAAGACACCCCGCGCGGGCTCCTCTTGAACATCAATCCGTGCGTGCTAAGGGTTAGCATGACTTGGGAAAATGCTGCTATACGTTAAGGGAACGACCCTGCGGGAGGGGGGGGTGTCTCCTCATGTCAAGTTGCATTCCTTGCTCGTTTCTCATCCCGTTTGCTCCGTTATGATCTCCAATGCTTGTACTTTGTCCCATGTATGTCCTTTTGCTCCGAACGAACCAAATACGCATTACAACCTATAAAAACATGTAAACCCAAAAGCAAGTAAAACGAATACAAAATCAAACGTAAACATCGCAACTATCATTATAAACATATCTAAAATCATGCGAGAATCGTGTATAGAAACGAGATGATCAAAATCCCCCAGACTTGAATGTTTGCTTGTCCCTAAGCAAACGTAAACGTGGAACACATGGGAGATATAAAATATGAGAATTCACCTTTCCCCTAGAAATACTGCTAAAGCAAACCTAATCGATCAACAAACAAGTTAGAGAAAATTTTGGTTTAATTACTTTTAGACTTCATCTTAGGTTCACCATGGCTACCTATAAGAAAGTAAATCAAAGATGAGCTAAGTGAGAAACCACAACTCTCTCTACCAAACAAGACTTCAAACAAATGCTAATCACATAATCAAAGAGGAAACTTATTTTATTCTCGAGCTTCTTTATTCTTTCATTCCATTTTTTTCTTTATTCTGATTTTGTGAACACTCTAGGGTTCTAGGACGTTGGATTTGAAGGGATTCAACTTCTATGTAGACCCAAGCTACCGATGAGGTATACTCTTGCACCTCATTGAAGAGTGCAGCGGAGTAGATGGCGGTTTTGTGCGCCTTGCTCTTGAGACGTAGAAAGATGATTGCCAACCCACCACTTAGACCCGAACCATCGAAAATGTATCAAGGTTGATGCACTCATATCGATTTTAGATCACGCTTTGAGGCATTACTTCTATCGATAGTAGAGTGTTAGTGTGCGCTCCTATTTTCTGCAAAACAAGCTCAACTCATGCGATCAAATCATACTCGTGAAAAAGAAATATAGTATCGCCAATATGAAGTATAATAACTTGGATAGAGAGAATGGACAAGAAACTAACTTAGAAAACTCATCTAAACTTCCCATAAGTAACACTAGGACTCCCAAAGACTTACGACCCACTTGTTCCTCAACCATCTAATAAGCTCTAACATGCAAGATATCACGGAAAATCCAACTTCTTAAGCATCCTAGGTTCAAGGTTCATCTCAAAACGTGGCACCGGACAAGTGTCTGGGACTACTCTAACTCAAAAAACATAAGCTGACCTAATCTAAGAACTATAAAAACAAAGGAAAATAAAACGAGATCACCTGACAAACGTGAGCTACTCCCCCAGACTTGAATTGAACGGCTTCCTAGACATGAAGCTCTGATGGAGGATAGGAAGGTGAAGTCACAATTGAAGGTGTTCTTCTTTTTTTATGATTTTATATTTTTTATGATTTTCAAATAAACCAAGTCCAAAATATGAATACAAAAATGCTGGGTTGCCTCCCAAAAAGCGCTTGTTTAATGTCGTTAAGCTTGAGTCTCCATACTTCATGTGTGCGTGATGTGTTGATCGAATAGGGAGATGGAGTTTCCACTTTCGATAGATGGAGCGGCTTTATGTAGCTTAAAGTGGTGCCTGTTTGCTTTGAAAGTCCCGCTCAAATCACTCTGTAGTTCTACCTTTCCATTTGTGTAGACTTCTCATACCTGAAATGGACCATCCCAATGGGAATGTAATCTGCCCGTGAAAGAATTAAAACGAGAATCACAAAGTAGAACAATATCACTGGCCGAAATTTGTGAGCTATTGTCTTTGTACCGTGGAATCCTTCAGCTCGGTTGCCTTTCTCATTGTGCATGGCCTTCGATGCTCCTTTCTCTTCAAAACATTTGTGCAGCCTTCTTTGGTCGTTGATGGACGTTTCGCGGCTGTTCTCCTTAGGTATGCAGTGCATAAATGTTGAAGGGCTCACTCTCCTACGCTTCTTGAGACGAATTGGTGGCTTTCGTGTCTCATGCCGAATAGAGGAAGGAAAAAGTTGAAGCTGCAGCTTAGATGCCTTCTCTAACCTAAAATCAGTGTTTCGTGCGGCGTATTCTCATGAGGAGCGTCTTGCACTGGTAAATCCTGCAGCATTGTAAACTTGCATTAGTCCTCTCTCCAAAGGATCAGAAGTACTTACTCGATTAAACGTGTCATTCGCCAACTTGTCCAACACATCAACATTTTGGCATGACTCCTTGGGGCTGGAAAAATGGAATTCAATCTTCTTTTCGCTGACGCGTAGAGAGAGCTTCCCTTGTTGTACATCTATTTTTGCACCTATAGTAGCTAAGAATGGTCTTACAAGAATAATAGGTACGTTAGCATCTTCCACGATATGAAGTACAACAAAATTAGTGGGAATGCAAATACTACCTACCTTGGTGGGAATGTTTTCAACAATCCCCACCGGATACCTTACCAAACAATCAGCTAGCCGTAGACAAATCTTCGTAGGCTTGAGATCCCTAAAGTTGCCCGCTTATAAACCAAATGTGGCATTAGGCTCACGCTTGCTCCCAAATTGCACAAAGCTTTATCAATGTCAATGTCTCCTATGGTGCATGGGATGGAGAAGTTTCCAGGGTCCTTCAACTTTGGTGGCAGCTTGTTTTGGAGAAGAGCGCTACATTCCTCGGTGAGTGCTACTGCCTCACTCTCTTTGATGCACTTCTTGGAAAGAACCTCCTTAAGATAGTTTGCTCGATTAGGCATCTTTTGTAGCGCTTCCACGAACGGTATATTGATATCGAGCTGCTTGAGGTAATGGAAGAATTGGGTTACACTCTCTCGATTCTTGCTGCTCACCAAGCGTCCATGAAATGGTACAGGAGGTTTGTACGCCGGTGGAGCAAAATATGGCTTCGCTAAATCAAGATCATATCCTTCCATGATTGCAATTCTGCCCGCTCTTTTGTTCACCGAACGTGCAGCAACATTCTCTTGCGCTTTTGAGGGTTGATTCTCAATCGTATCCTCGCTCCACAACGTGATGGCGTTTACGTGCTCTCTTGGGTTAAGATCGGGTTTTCCGGGTAGCATTCCAGGATTTCAAGAGGATGATGCAGCCTGCTGCGCAATGGAGTTTTCAAGCATCTTCACATTTGTGCTCAAGGAGTCCATTGATTTTCAGCTCATTGATTGCAGTCCCCATTTCCTCGTTGAATTTCACTTGAGTTGATTGTTGCTGCCTTCGTTCCTTGATGAACTCAAGCATCAACGCCTCAAGACATGATGAAGGAGCTTGAGGAGGTTGAAGAGCTTGCTGGAGTAGCTGCGGTTGCTGAAATGGCTGCTGCCTTTGCTGATAACCCGAATATTTCACCGGTTGGTTCGTGCGTTAAGAGAGATTCGGGTGGTTCCTCCAATTCGGGAACAAATTAACTGCGAAAGCAGGAACTCTCTCTAAGAAATGCACTAGTTAGAAAGGACTTCCCTTTGGCCTTGTTGTATGTGTTACCGAATTGCGTATTGCCTTGCAGTTGGGGCTAGTTCACTTGTTCCATGCCTTCTTGCATTGTGCATTGGTAAGCAATATGATCCGTCTCTCCACAATTCGCACAATAGATGGCATTCACCGCATTCCCCGTCGCGCTTCTTTAATCCACTGTGTAAAGACCTCGTGTCTTGTTTGACATACTTCTTGGTTGAGACCACATGGTGTGGTTCATGGCAAGATTGTCGATAAGCTCGTAAGCCTCTTTGACGCTTAAGTCCATGAATGATATGGACTTAAGCGTAACTCTCCCAAGCCTAACTCTCCCAAGCCTAGACAAATCTCTAGTCTCCCTCAAACGTGCCTAATCTCAGTAGAATAGATCTAGTCTTATTCAAGCATGAAATCAACAACATATGAAGGCATTACGCACAAATATATAGCCTATTGAACCATTCAATTGAACAAAACCGAAATCAAGCATTAATAAATCAAACTATCCTTTACAATGGCATCCCTAACCCATGGCAATGAGAACTACTCTGAATACATAGAGAAGCAAACAAAAACGAAGTAGATGTTCATCTTCCCTATCCTCCGAGCGTAACCTCCGACGAATCCTTCGGTTCCCCGAAGTCTCCTTCTTTGGCCATGCTTTCTCTCTTCTCCTTTGGCCTGGTTCGCCCCCTTGTTCTCTTGCTTTTTCCCCCGTCTGTTCGTGGCTTCCCCCTTCTGTTCCTTTTAAATTCAGCCTGTTCAAAATTCAAGTTAGGTTTTTGAGAAAAAGGTGGACCCGAGCGAGCACGACCTTCACCCGCTCATGTAAATGTCAGCTCGTGCGTGCACCATATTCAGCCCGGTCGGACTCCCTTGCCCGTTCGTGTGAACTACCAGCCTGAGTCGGTCATGGTTTTGGCGAATTTTTGGACTTAAGTGCAGCCCGATCGGGTCCAATACACAGCCCGAGCGGGCTAGGTCGCCCGAACATGTTGTCTTTCAGCCTGAGTCGGGCATGCTCTCGGCGATTTTTAGTGCAAATTGTGCAACTTCAGCCCGAGCGGGCTTGCTCCATGCCCGAGCGTGCAGCCTTCAATTGCTGTTTCTGCTCCTTTCGCTCGAGGCTTGAATGTTCGATTTGGATCCGTGGCCTTGCACATGTTGTATCTTGCTTTTCAAACACGTTTTCAGGGTGGAATTGCCGTAATCACTCGTGTTTTCCTTCATGTCTTCGTTTCCTACACGAAACACGAAATGGTAGATGAAATCCTTGAATAACTCATAAATCGGTAAAGTCCAAGAAATCTAATCAAAACTAAACCTAAGACTCATGTAAATACTACGAAGGATAACATGTTATCAAACTCCCCCAGACTTAACCTTTCCTCGTCCTCGAGCAAATCTATAGTCCAGTACAAGAAGAGTAAAACAACAATTGACATTAGTACGAAAAATTCGAAGGATTAGCCATTATGCAAAACAACGCGTCACATGAATGCAAGCCTAAGCGCACCTAGTTCAGACTTCTATCAACCGAAAGCCACGAGCCATGCAATCCTACCAATGACCTAAGTCTACTTCATACCCCTAGACAACGTCCAAGTGATCTCCATACCAATTCCCCTAAGCTTGAGATATCATTAAACTCGTATTCTCGTTCTTTATCTCTTTTCTTTTTTTTCTTTCTTACTACTTGGTTCCTAGGACGTCGAAGTCGAAGAGGGATGGCTTTCTACTTAGACCCATGCTGCCTATGGCACACTCATAAGGTCTTGTAACCTTAACAGAGTGAAGAGGTGTGTCATTGAAGAACATTTTTCTCTTTTTATTTTTACCAAAGAATACGCATCACTCTAACCCTTAGGACGTAGAATAGCGCCTCAACCCACAACTTAGACCCGATCCATCAATCTCGATGTCATCATGTCAATGAAAACCTGAAATAGTTAAAAACTTATCCAAGAAGAAAAAAAAAATTGACAGCGGATTATAGGCGTGTGGAATCTAATGATCAATGAACGAGAAAATATATCAAACAAAGCAAAGATCAATCGGTATACACGGAGATATGGATACTTGGTACTGAAACCTAGGAGGTGAATGCAACTATAGATCATGGTTTCAAGCACAACTGCTAATCGGTATTCAAAAGACTTCTAAGCAAACCTAGACTATTGTTCACGATTCGACAAAGTCGCACAATAATGACTAAAGCTCGAAAATTGGTACTAGGTATTCGTCCATTTATTCCTAAAAAAACAAAATTCTAATCACATGTATGTTACTCGACTAGTACTCCCCAGAACTTGAATGAAACACCGTCTCGGTGTTCAAGACCTAAGAGAATCTTGCATACCAAACTACGGGAAAATAAGGGTTGGAACGTGTGCACCTTGCGTGTTTTGCGGTCCTGAGTTTGTGATTCGACTAGACGTTGTATGCGCCTTGTCCTTAATGGATGATATAGAAGTCGAAAAAACCTGTGAGAAAGAATCACACAATCCAAAAGAGAAAACACAACGTAATAACTCACCGAGTACATCATGCAAAAAGAATAAGAATAACTTCTAAAAATAAAATAAAAAGAAAATGCAAAAGTCGGGTTACCTCCCGATAAGCGCTTGTTTAACGTCCCAAGCTTGACTGGATCTTGTCTCAATGAAATCCTAAGTCCAATACCGTAACCAGTCCCCGGCAACGGCGCTAAAAACTTGATGGTCAGAATCAGAGGTTTTAATTATTTCCAAGACCACTCTACCGCAAGTATACGGTTCGTGTAGTACAAGGGTCGAACTCTAGGGTCTGAGTGTAGCCTTCGTGTGGGTTGAAGACCCATTCTGCCCCAAAGATCCAATTTTTCGTATAGCGACAATGGTAGCACGCTTACGCTTGCTCCGACATCGATTACGACATGGTTAATTTCATAATCACCTATTTTACAAGGGATCACAAATATATCTGGATCGCACATCTTCTTGGGTAGGTTTGGTTGCAGCACTGAATTTGTCGCCATCACAATTTCCATCTCCACGGCTCTTTTGTTTGCAAGCACCTCTTTCAAGAACTTAGCGTATGAAGAATCTTCTTCAACGCTTCGTGGAATGGAATGGCGATATGCATCTTCTTCTACATCTCAACAAACTTAGCAAATTGAGCATCCTTGTTGTTTTTTCATTGACGTTGGGGAAACGGCAAAGGAGACATTCTTGGATCGGGTTTTAGGTATTTTGGCACCTCCTCCTTCTCGAGTTTCTTTTTGTGCTCTTCGACGTTGCTGCCCTTTTTCACTATTTTACTAGACATTTCACCTTTTTCAAATATTGAAGGAGTGGGCTGATCTATCATTTTCTTGCATTGATGTGATGGAAACGGATAAGGAGGCCGTCTTGGTTTGGGTTTTACGTATTTTGGTTGTTCTTGCTCCTCGATTTTCTTCTTGTGCTCTTGAACGTTGCTGCCTTTTTCTACCGCTGTACTAGATTCTTCACCCCTTTCAAAGATAATAGGAGCAGGCTGATCCACCGTCTTACTACTCCTTAGATATATGACGTTGACGTGCTCACGGGGATTCGCTTCTGGCTTCCCTGGTAGAACTCCTTGCGGTTTGGAGGAATTTGCAGCAAGTTGTGCAACCTGATTGTCCAAGATCTTTAGGTGAGTTTAAATCCCCACAACTTGCTTCTTTACGTCATCATGATCCGCTCTCATCCCTCTAAGTTGGGCATATTGATCTTTTTTTCCTTGTAAGATTTGAGCGATCATAGACGTAATATCGGTGTTAGTTTCTTGTTGCGGAGGAGGGGGCGCATGTGACTAATAATTCTGAGCTTGGGGCTGCGTCCTTGGCTGAAAATTCTGGTTCCTTTGCATCACTCATGGTTGAAAGTTTCCCGACAGATGTTCCGCATTCAACGCACCATCGGAATTCCTAGAAGAGATGTTTGGATGATCTCTCCATCCGAGGTTGTATGTGTTCCCAAGAGGCTGATTGTTTCACACGTACTTTACTTCCTCATACCTGATAATGTTAACTTGATAACGCTGGTTTTGTAATTGAGGTTGTGCATGGTTGTTCTGATTATCCATATCTCATTGTTCAAACGGCTTTGTGTTATCTTCTTCCTTGGCCTTTCTCAGTTGTCTGTAAGTGCGCTTGATCTCGGGGTCGATTTGGAATAGACTGGAATAACCTTGAGATCTGGTCATAACCTAACAAAGGAAAAAAGAACGGAATTAGGTAGAAAGAATCGAAAGAAAAGAAAACAAAAGAAAAATAAAACAAGAATGACTCTAGGCTCGGATCTAAGACGTGTTGACAATAGTCCTCGTCAACGGCGCCAAAAAATTGATGCATATTCAATGTTAAACAATTATTAACCTAAACTACCCGCAAGTGCATGGCACGTGTGTAGTACTCTAGGTGTTGATCCCACATAGACTACGCAACACAACCTAAACTCAAACTACGAATCAAACTTGCAAACGAACGAATATTGGTTTTAAGATGGAAATACTAAAAATAAATAAACAACGAGTTCTTAACAGTGAGACAAACATTCTAGGAATCCGGTTTCACCACAAGACTACCGAAATCAACAATCAACCTATCTAATCATGCAATCCCAATTAAGTTATCTCAGAGAGACGATCCTAATATGATATCTACCCTCTCTAAAGGCATAGACACATGATCTAGTCAAGTTATCCCCTACTTTTCTGGCTGACACCTTAAGCTACACCCATAAGTTCTGTGATTCATCCGTTTTACCCTCAACCGTTGCTTCCCTACTTTTGTGGCCTAACCTCGGTTGTTCAAAACCTGATTATCCGGAATTAGGATTCTCCTTTCTGTCATTCTCCTAAGTTCCTAAAATATGCATCTACATGGCCATTCTCAAATACATGTAAATGAAGCACTCAAACAAAGAATAGATAAACGAGAAAGGGGAAATTGCATTCAAAGATAAATTAAAGTGGTTCCAGATAGCCATGGGCTAATGATCATCTCGTTTTAATACGTATTTCTCGCATGATTTTAAAGATGTTTACTATATACTTGCGATGTTTACGTATGATTTTGTATCCGTTTTACTCGTTTTTGTGTTTTCGTGTTCTTATAGATTTTAATGCAAATTAGGCTCATTTCGAAGCTAAGGAATGTACACGGGACAAATGCTATTATCAAGGAATTTAACGGAGCAAACGGGACGAGATACGGGCAAGACAACAACCTATATGGCCAAGTACAATGCATAGCACGACCGGACACATGAGGGAATGGAGTACCCGACCGTTCATCACCCTTAGCACGACCGTGCTTGGCATAACACATGCATGTCGGGCCGTGCATCACCCTTAACACAACCGGGCTCATCAGCCAAGCCCGTTACACGACCGAGCATCCCTTCTTGCACGACCGTGCTACTCACTCAGCAACCAAGTGCAAGACCGTGCACCCATTCCTTCTACATCTCAACAAACTTAGCAAATTGAGCATCCTTGTTGTTTTTTCATTGACGTTGGGGAAACGGCAAAGGAGACGACCAGGCCTTTGAAACAGAAACATCCTCGAATGTTCAGCACGGCCTGGGCTCCTTTGTTGCACGATCGGTCATCAAAAATAAGGTGCACTACCAGGCTTAACAACTTGCACTGCCGGGCATGAAGACAGACCTACAAAACAAAAGAAAAGGAAACGTTCATCCGTGAAGAAACAAAAGGAAAAACACGATTGGAAGAATGGAAACTCACGACCAAAAGGGAAAAGAAGAAGAAAGGAAATATAAGAGAAGAGGAAAGATGACAAATTCATTCGGTTAGAGACGTTAGAGAAGGATTTATACAGAAAAACGCAGACGTTTTTCACACAGACATTACATAAGATACATAGAGACGCAGAGACAGGGAGGAAGAAGATAGAGACTTGTAGGAGACATTCAAGGGGCATCAAACAGGGACTTCGGTTTCGTTTGGTTTTCATGTTCCTTAAAATTTCTATTTTGATTATGTTTGTTTACAGACGCATGAGCGAGAAGTCGTTTTGTTCTAGGAGAAGGGATTTGCCCTTGGCTATCCCGTAACCCTTTTGATTTATCTTTGAATGCAATTCCCCGTTTTCGTTTATCTATTCTTTATCTAAGTGCTTGAATAACTAGTATTTACGAAGGCCAAGTAGATGCATGTGTTAGGGATTAGGAGAAGGACCGAAAGGCGAATTCTAGTCCTAGAAGATCAGGTTCGTAACAATCGAGGTTAGGCCACAAAGTAGGAAAGCAGCGGTTGAGGGTAAAACGGATGAATCACAAAACTTATGGGTTTAGCTTAAGGTGTCAGCCACGAAAGTAGGGGATAACTTGTGTAGATCATGTGTCTATGCCTTGGGAGAGGGTAGATATCATATTAGGATCGTCTGCCTTAGATAACTTGATCGGGATTGCACGATTAGATAGGTTGATTGCTGGTTTCGGTAGTCTTCTGGTGAAAACGGATTCCTTGAACGTTTGTCTCACTGTTAAGAACTCGTAGTTTATTTGTTTTTAGTATTTCATTCTCAAAACCCATATTTCGTTCTTTTGCAAGTTTGATTCATAGTTTAAGTTTAGGTTGTGTTGCGTAGTCCCTGTGGGATCGACACCTAGAGTACTACACACGTGTCGTGCACTTGCGGGTAGTTTAGGTTAATAATTGTTTAACATTGGATACACATCAAGTTTTTGGCGCCGTTGCCGGGGACTATTGTCAACACGTCTTAGATCCGAGCCTAGAGTCATTCTTGTTTTATTTTTCTTTTGTTTTCTTTTCTTTCGATTCTTTCTACCTAATTCCGTTCTTTTTTCCTTTGTTAGTTTATGACCAGATCTCAAGGTTATTCTAGTCTATTCCAGATCGACCCCGAGATCAAGCGCACTTACAGACAACTGAGAAAGGCCAAGGAAGAAGATAACACAGAGCCGTTTGAACAATGAGATATGGATAATCAGAACGACCATGCACAACCTCAATTACCTATTGGTAATTTAGGGCATATGCAGCAACAACAACTCACACCTGAACCGCGAGAACAACAGACTCCTCTACCATGTCACCTCAAAGATTACGTGGTGCCGAACATGAACAACGTGCAAAAAGCCATGCGGATGCCTGCTGTTGCGAGAGAATAGTTTGAGATTAAGCCGGCGATGATCAACATTCTTTATGAGAAGCAGTTCATGGGTGGAAGTCATGAGGATCCCCATCAGCATCTCAGAGACTTCATAGAACTTTCTGGTACATTCAAGATACACGGAGTCTCAGAGGACATGATCTTACTGCGTCTCTTCCCCTTCTCAATTGGGGGACGAGCGAAAACTTGGCTGCAATCGCTTCCCGCTGGTTCCATCACTTCTTGGGATCAGCTCTGCACACTGTTCTTATCACGATTTTTTCTTTCGAGCAAGACAATTCAGATGAGGGGGGAAATTACAACGTTTAGATGCAGAGGTGGAGAAACGTTGTTTGAAGCATGGGGCAGATTTAAGGATCTTCAACAGATGTGTCCACACCATGGTCTTGCGCAGTGGTACGTTATCCAAACCTTCTACAATGGAATTTTAGATGAACACAGAACGACGTTGGATAACGTTGCTCGAGGATCGTTTATGGATTTGATCGTTGAGGAGGCATATGAGCTGATTGATAACCTCGCCATGAACCACGCTATGTGGTCAACACCGAGAGGTATGCCTAATAGCATTTGACGCCTATATGAGCCGAATCAGAGCAGAACGACGGGCAATGCAGAAAACGCTATGTATTGTGTGAATTGCGGAGATACAAAACACATGGCTTATCAATGCACGTTGCAAAAGAACGTGGAATATATGAACTATGCCCAGCAGCAAGGAAACACACAATTAGGGAATACCTACAACCCGAATCGGAGGAACCACCCGAATCTTTTGTTTCAAACGACTCAAGCGATGAAGTATTTGGAATTTCAGCAAAGACAGCAAACGTACCAGAAAAACAATCAGCAACTTCAGCAAGCTCAGTAAGGTCTGCAAGCTCCTCAACCTCCTCAAGCCCCTTCGTCAAACCTTGAGGCGATAATGCTCGAATTTATCAAGGAGCAAAGACAAAAACAATCGACTCAAGCCAAATTCAATGCGGATGTGGGGCAACGATCAACGAGCTCAAAACTCAGATGGAATCCTTGAGCTACCATGTGAAGAGCATAGAGAACTCCGTAGCACAGAAAGCTGCCTCATCCTTTCGGAATCCCAGATAGCTTCCCGGAAAACCCGACTTAAACCCGAGAGAGTACGTGAACGCTATTTCCATGTGCAGCACTGATATGATCGAGCATTCGCCCTCCAAAGAGCAAGAGCAAGCTGCTGGTACGTCCATGAAAAAAGGAAAATGTACGATTGCGATTATGGAAGGAGTTGAACCATATTTAGATAAACCATATGTTGCTCCACCAGCGTACAAACCTCCTATACCGTTTCCTCAACAGTTGCTGAGCAGCAAGAATGAAGAGAGAGTGGGCAGATTTGTAGAGGGTCTCAAGAAGCTTGACATCAACATCCCATTCGAGGAAACACTCCAAAAGATGCCTAATAATGCCAAACTCATCAAAGAGTTTCTTTCCAAAGAGAGGCATATCAAAGAGAACGAGACGGTAGCACTCACCGAGGAATGCAACGCTATCATTCAAAACAAGCTGCCACCGAAGTCGAAGGACCCCAGAAGCCTCCATTCCATGCACAATAGGTAATATTGACATTGACATGATTTGTGTGATTTTGGGGCAAGCGTGAGCATCATGCCACACTCGGTCTTCAAGCGGATGAACTTCGAAGACCCCAAACCTACAAAGATGTTTCTACACCTTGCGGATCGCTCAGTGAGATATCCGGATGGAATTGTTGAAAACGTTCCCACCAAGGTGATCATCTCGTTTTCATACGTATTTCTTGCACGATTTAGAAGATGTTTTTGATACATATGTGATGTTTTACGTATGATTCCGTTTCCGTTTTACTTGTTTTCGTGTTTTCATGTTCTTACAGGTCTTTATACGTATTTGGATCATTTTGGAGCTAAAAGGACATGCACGGAGCTAAGGAGCAACTTCGAGGATCATCACGGGACAAACGGGACGATATTGAGCATAGAAAGGCTCCACCCGGTCGGGCACAACCCTTGCACGACCCGGCAAAACCTTCGGCCAAGCTTGTGCACCATTTGCACGACTCGGGCATGACTTGCCCGACCATTGACCGGGCATAGTCATGCCCGACCATTTGTCTTGTGCCCGAGCGGGCACACATACCATGCCCGATCGGACATGCCCGCAAGCCACACATCCGCACGACTCGCCCTAGCCGCACCCGAGCGGGCACACTCAATGCCCGAGCGGGTAGAGGCCCGAAACTACCTTTTTAGTTAAGTAAACTTAACTTAAAACAAAGGGAACTCGTGGGGGAAATTTAGGCAACATCTATGATAACACGTAATCCGTTGTAGTTTTTATATCATTCTTAGGTCTAGTTTCGAGTAGATTTATTAGATTTCATTGTCGGGCTGAGCAACTGCACGCTCGGGCATAGGTGCCCACTCGGGCGAAAATGGGTGTACACGGTCGGGCACAAGGCCTGCACGAGCGGGTAAAGGCTGTGCCCGATCGGATCCTTGTTATTCTCAACTAACTCCTAAGATCTAGAACGGCCAAACTAAGAGAGATATGATCTATAAAAAGGAGTTTTCGAACCAGAAGAAAGGGGTACGACTCAGAGACGATTCAGAGACATAGAAGACACACTTGGAAGGATCGAGAAGGACGGAACG
>CM071864.1:31307278-31319466 GCA_036759665.1 Gynandropsis gynandra | reverse complement strand
ACTCAACCGGTGAAGTATTCGGGGTTTCCACCAAGGCAGAATAATTTCCAGCAGAACAACCAACAACTCCAGCAAGCACAGCAAGCTCCGCAAGGCCCTCAACCTCCTCAAGCCGTTTCATCAAACCTAGAGGGGGTATTGCTCGAATTTATGAAGAAGCAGGAGCAGCGACAACAGGAGCTTAAATCTCAGATGGAGTCTCTGAGTACACATGTGAAGATGTTGGAAAACTCCATAGCACAACAGGCTGCCTCATCCTCTCGGAATCCCGGACAGCTTCCCGGTAAGCCCGATCTTAACCCGAGAGAGTACGTGAATGCTATATCTGTGTGCAGCGGTGATGAGGTTGAGAATCTAATCTCAAATGAGCAAGGGAATGCTGCTGGTACATCCATGGATAGAGGAAGAGGTAAGGTTGCGATTATGGAAGGAGTCGAACCAGATTTAGATAAGCCATACGTTGCTCCTCCGGCGTACATACCTCCAATACCGTATCCTAACCGATTGGTAAGCATTAAGAACCAAGAGAGAGTGGGCAGATTTATAAAGGGTCTCAAGAAGCTTGACATCAACATGCCATACGTAGAAGCCCTCTAAAAAATGCCTAATCGTTCCAAATTCATCAGAGAGGTACTGTCCAAAGAGAAGCATATCGAAGAGAATGAGACAGTTACACTCACCGAGGAATGCAGTGCAATTCTTCAGAACAAGCTGCCACCTAAGATGAAGGACCCCGGAAGCTTCTCCATTCCATGCACTATAGGTAATCTCGATATCGATAATGCTTTGTGTGATTTAGGAGCAAGCGTGAGCATCATGCCACACTCAGTTTTCAAGCGGATGGAGTTCGAGAACCTTAAACCGACGAAGATGTCTCTACGCCTCGCGGATCGTACGGTAAGACTTCCGGTATCGTTGAAAACGTTCCCAGTACGGTAAGACATCCGGTGGGAATTGTTGAAAACGTTCCCACCATGGTAGGTAAGCTTTGCATTTCCACTGGTGTTGTTGTACTTGAGATAACGGAAGACGCTAGAACACCTATTATTCTTGGTAGGCCATTCTTAGCTACTGCAGGTGCGATGATAGACGTACAACAAGGAAAGCTGTCCTTACGTGTCGAAGACGAAATGATCGAATTCATCCTGTCCAGCCCCATGGACGAATCACCACTCAAGGAGTCTTGCTTTACAGTTGATTCGCTGGACGAGTTAGAGAAAGACACGCATGATCAAGTAAGTGCTTCCGATTCTCTTTTACGGTATTTGACATGAGTTGGTGACAATGCAGGATTTGCGGACGAAGGAGCTGAGGTGTATACGAAATTCATGAGTGTCATTGCAGCACTAGGCGACGTCCCATGGGAGGAGATACCACGTGATATGCATGTTGGATTCACAACGGAGACGACGTCCGAACTTGAACCCGATCCTCCACCACCATCTTCTCTTCGGTATGAGTACGTTGATTCCGATAACACATACCTTGCTGTTTTAAATGCTAGCATGAGTGCGATGAAATGAGAAAGCAACCCGCACGCGTAAAGAAGCGTAAGAGGGTCAACTCTTCAATGTGTATGTACAGGAATTATAGGGAGGACAGCCACGAACCTTTCACCGAAACTCAAAGGAGGCTGCACCCGCACTTGCACGAGGTAATGGAAAAGATGTCATTAAACTTTTCAACGCAGATACCCATTATCCAACCTTGGACAGCGAGCAAGTGAACCCCGTGCATGATGTGCCTAAGGGATGGCACGATAAGAAGACCCTACCTCATGACTTCCAATCAGGTGATTTCGTTCCACTTTCTAATTCTCGACCTAAGCCTTTCTCGGGCCACCTACTGCCTTGTTGGTCTGATCCTTTTCAGGTACGAGACGTGAAACTATGGAGTGACGCGGGTGACACATTCAAAGCCAATGGACAACGGCTTAAGCTCTACCAAGCCGCTCAACCGATCGAAAGTGGAAACTCCATTTCCCTTTCCGATCCACCCGTCGCGCACGCATGAGGAATGGAGACGTTAAAGCTTTATGACGTTAAATAAGCGCTTTCTGGGAGGCAACCCAGCTGTTTGCTTTTAATTTTCTTAGTTTTTAGGTTAAAGACTCGGTTATTTATTTTTCAAAAAAAAAGAAAGAAAAGAAAAACACAAAAAAGACACCACAAACGCGCTTCACTTCCTTCATCCTCCATCGGAGCTTCACGTCGAGGACGCCGTTCAATTCAAGTCTGGGGGAGCAGCTCACATTTGTCAGGTGGTTTCGTTTCACTTTCTTTTGACTTTTTAGTTTTTAGGTTGTTTTTGCGATTTTTTTTTCGTTTTTGTTTTCATGAGTCAGAGTCGTCCCAAGGCACTTGTCCGGTGCCACGTTTAGAGATGAACCCCAAACCTAGGATGCTTAAGAATTAGTCGGCTGAAAAACAATAGGTCGTAGTTCTTGGGAATCCTAGTGTTACTTGTGGGGATGTTTAGACGAGGTTGCTAGGATGGTTTGTCATTTATTTTCTCTGCCCAGATGGTCATACTTCGTGTAGATGATTCTTTACTTCTGTTATATTGAGGATTATTGGATCATATAAAGCCGAGTTCGTTTTACAGATTAAAAAGCGCACACTAACACTCCGCTGTCGATAGAAATAGTGCCTAAAAAGCATGATCAAAAATCGATATGAGTGCATCGACCTTGTTACTCCTTCGGTGGCTCCGGTCTAAGTGGTGGGTTGGCGATCATCTTTCTACATCCTAAGGGCATGGCACAAAAAGCCTCCTACTCCACTGCACTCTCACACGAGATGCATGAGTATACCGTCATCGGTAGTCTGGGTAACAAGTATCCTCGGTTGACCTAGGTTTAGCATAGTCTGAAGTCGTGTCTAGTGGAGGGAGTTACGGTAGCGTGTCTAGTTTCCTTTGATTCACTTTCTCATGGGTAACCGTAGTGGACCTAGGATTAAGACTGAAAACTCGATTAGGCCGAATTTGCTCTTGACATGCTAGTTGATCGGTTAGGGTTTGCTTTAGCGGTATTTCTAGGAGAAGGGGAATTCTCGTTTTTTTTCACACCCCATGTGTTCCACGTTTACATTTTCTTAGGGACAAGCAAACATTCAAGTTTGGGGGATTTTGATCATCTCGTTTTCATACGTATTTCTTGCACGATTTAGAAGACGTTTTTGATACATATGTGATGTTTTACGTATGATTCCGTTTCCGTTTTACTTGTTTTCGTGTTTTCATGTTCTTACAGGTCTTTACGCGTATTTGGATTTTACGTATGATTCCGTATCCGTTTTACTTGCTTTCGTGCTTTTCATGTTCTTACAGGTTTTTACGCGTATTTGGACTATTTTGGAGCTAAAGGAACATGCACGGAGCTAAGGAGCAACTTTGGAGATCATCACGGGACAAACAGGACGAGATTGAGCATAGAAAGCCTCCACCCGGTCGGGCACAACCCTTGCACGACCGGGCAAAACCTTCGGCCAACCTTGTGCACAATTTGCACGACTCGGGCATGCTATGCCCGACCATTTGCCTTGTGCCCGAGCAGGCACACATACCATGCCCGATCGGGCATGCATCCCAGCACACAATCCACGTGACTCCCCCTAGCCGCACCCGAGCGGGCACACTCAATGCCCGAGCGGGTCGCGGCCCGAAATTACCTATTAAGTTAAGTTAACTTAAAACAAAGGGGACTCATGGGGGCAATTTAGGCAAGGATTGGACCGACTTAGGAGGCTTAAAAGGAGTGGGGGCAATTTAGGCAACATCTAGACCGACTTAGGAGGCTTAAAAGGAGGCAAAAGACGTCACTGAAGCAAGCATAGATTGGAGATTAATTCAGTAGAAGATTAAGAAGATTCTTGCGAGGAGACAAGCGAGGAGCATTGGAGATCGAGCACCACCACTTCGGTTTTGTTTGGTTTTCATGTTCCTTAGACTTTCTACTATGTTTATGTTTCTTTACAGACGCATGAGCCAGTAGTTTGTTTGTTCTAGGAGAAGGGATTAGCCCTTGGCTATCCCGGAACCACTTTTGATCTATTTTGAATGCATCTTCCCGTTTTAGTTCATCTATTCTTTATCTGAGTGCTTGAATTTACTTGTGTTTACGATGGCCACGTAGATGCAGTTGGTTTCGGTAGTCTTGTGGTGAAACCGGTTTCCTAGGACGTTTGTCTTATTGTTAGAACCCGAGTAGTTTATTTACATTCAGTATTTCATTCTTCATCCACATTCTTTCGTTAGCAAGTTTGATTCCTAGTTCGAGTTTAGGTAGTGTTGCGTAGTCTCTGTAGGATCGACACCTAAAATACTACACACGTGCCGTGCACTTGCGGGTAGTTTAGGTTATTTATTTAACTCTGATAACGCATCACAAGGTAGGTAATCTTTTAATTCCCGCTGATTTCGTTGTACTTGACATAAAGGAAGATGTTAGGGTACCCATTATTCATGGTAGACCGTTTTTAGCTACTGCAGGTGTGATGATAGACGTAAAACAAGGAAAGCTTTCTTTGCATGTTGGAGATGAGACGATAGAGTTTAACTTGTCCAACACTATGAATGAACCTTCCTTTAAGGAGTCTTGCTTTACAGTCGATTCGCTGGATGAGTTAGCAAAAGACACGCTTGGTCAAGTAAATGTTTCTGATCCTCTTACGCGATGCTTAACACGAGTTTGTAAAGATGCAGGATTTACGGACGAAGGAGCCAAGCTGTACACGAAATTCATGAGTGATATTGCAGCACTAGGAGACAACCCATGTGTGGAGATACCACAAGAAACGCATGTTGGTTTTGTAGTAGAGAAGACACCCAAACTTGAGCCCGACCCTCCCCCGTCTTCTTTTTGGTATGAGTACGTTGAATGCGATAAAATCTATCCTGCTATTATGAATGCTAACTTGAGTGCAGATGAGATGAGAAAACAACCCATATGCGTAAAGAAGCGTAGGAAAGTCAGCTCTTCAATATATATGCACGGAAATTCTACGGAAGATAGCCATGAACCTTCCACCGAATCTCAAAGGAGGCTGCACTCCCACTTGCAAGAGGTAATGGAAAAAGACATAATAAAACTTTTTGATGCAGATACCATTTATCCAACCTTGGGCAGCGAACGAGTAAATCCTGTGCATGACGTGCCAAAGAAAGAAGCAATGACTAAGGGATAGCACGAAAAAAAGATCTTACCTCATAACTTCCAACCAGGTGACTTAGTTCTAATTTTCAATTCTCATCCTAAGCTTTTCTCGGGCAACCTACGGTCTAGTTGGTCTGGTCCTTTTTAGGTGCGAGAAGTCTTCACACATGGATTAGTGGAACTATGGAGCAATTTGAGCGGAACGTTCAAAGCTAATGGGCAGCGACTAAAGCTCTACCAAGCCGCTCAACAGATCAAAAGTGGAAACTCCATTTCCCTTTCTGATCCACCCATCGCACACGCATGAGGAATGGAGACATCAAAGCCTAAGCGCTTTCTGAGAGGCAACCCATCTGTTTTTTTTTTCTATTTTTCTTAGTTATTTAGTTTAAGACTCGGTTAATTTAGAAAAAAGACAACAAAAACACAAAAAATACCACCACAAACGTGACTTCACTTCTCTTACCCTCCATTGGAGCTTAACATTGAGGACGCCGTTCAATTCAAGTCTGGGGGAGCAGCTCATGTTTGTCAGGTGGCTTCGTTTCATTTTCTTTTATTGTCTCTTTGATTTCGTAGTTTTTAGTTTGTTTTTGCTTTCATGAGTTAGAGTCGTCCTAGGCACTTGTCCGGTGCCACATTTTGAGATGAACTCTGAACCTAGGATACTTAAGAAGTTGGCCTTTTCCTTGAGATTCTGCATGTTTGAGCTAGGTTTTTCCTAAGCGTTAGTGCTTATTAGTCGGCTGAAAAACAATAGGTTGTAATTCTTTGAGAATTCAAGTGTTGCTTGCGGGAGGTTTAGATGAGATTGCTAGGCTAATTTATCGTTTGTTCTCTCTATCCAGATGGTCATACTTCGTATGGAGGATGCTTTACTCTTTTTGATGAGGATAATTAGATCGTATGAAATTGAGCTTGTTTTGCATAATGCACACTAACACTTCGATGTCGATAGAAATAATGCCTAAAAGCATGATCTAAAATCGATATGAGTGCATCAACCTTGACACTTTTTCGATGGTTCGGGTCTAAGTGGTGGGTTGGCTATAATCTTTATACGTTCTAAGGGCATGGCACAACACAAACGCCACCTACTCCACTTCACTCTTGAACGAGATGCATGAGTATACCGTCATCGGTAGTCTGGGTCCAAGTACAGGCTGGATCCCTTGAAATCCGACGTCCTAGAAGCCTAGTGTGTCTGCATAACATAAAAAAGAGAAAAGAAAAAGAAGACATAAAAAAGAACAAATATAACGAAAAGAAAAAAAAGAGAATAAAGAAATATGTTCGGAAAAGAAACAAGTATCATCAATTGTTTTACGTTTAGCATTTGTCTAAAGTCTTGTTTGGTGGAGAGAGTTACAGTGGCTTGTTTAGTTTGCCTTCGATTTACTTTCTCGTAGGCAGCCTAGGTGAACCTAGGATGAAGACTGAAAATTTAATTAGGCTGAATTCGCTATCGACTTGCTAGTTGATCGGTTAGGTTCGCTTTAGCGGTATCTCTAGGAGAAAGGGGAATTCTCGGTTTTTATATACCCCATGTGGTCCACATTTACGTTTTCTTAAGGACAAGCAAACATTCAAGTCTGGGAGATTTTGATCGTCTTGTTTTAATACGTATTTCTCGCATGATTTTAGAGATGTTTCTGATATACTTGCGATGTTTACGTATGATTTTGTATTCATTTTACTCGTTTTCGTGCTTTGATGTTCTTACAGGTCTTAATGCAAATTTGGCTCATTTCGAAGCTAACAAATGTACATGGGACAATTGCTATCATCAAGGAATGTAACGGAGCAAACGGGATGAGAAACGGGCAAGACAACAACCTATATGGTGAAGTACAATGCATAGCACGGCCGGGCACATGAGGGAATGGAGTGCCCGACCGTTCATCACCCTTAAAACGACCGTGCATGGCATAACACATGCATGCCTGGCCATCACCCTTAGCGCGACCGGGTTCATCAGCCAAAGCCCTTGCACAACCGAGCATCCCTTCTTGCACGACCGTGCTACTCACTCTGCAACTAGGTGCACGACGGTGCATCCGTTTCTATACGACCGAGTGTTTGAAACAGAAACATCCCCGAATGTTCAGCACGGCCCGGGCTCCTTTGTTGCACGATCGGGCTCCTTTGTTGCCCGACCGTGTAAGAGAATGAGCCCAGTCGTGCAGCTTCTCTTTGGTGATGCCCGATCTTGCAACAAAGGAGCCCGGGCTTTGCGGAACATTCGGGGAAAATTGGTGTGTCAAGAGCCCGGTCGGGCAGTAAGAGGTGCACGGTCGTGCAGAGTCTGTGAATGATGACCTCGATCGTGCAATTGAGTGGAGTTCGGTCGGGCATGTGTGTCCAATGCTGAGCACGGTCGTGCTGGAGTTAGTGCACTGTCGGGCATTGGGATTTCCCATTCAGCACGGTCGGGCATTGACTCTAGCATGGTCGGACATTGATCATCTCGTTTTCATACGTATTTCTTGCACGATTTTAGAGATATTTATGATATATATGTGATGCTTTACGTATGATTCCGTATCCGTTTTACTTGTTTTCGTGTTTTCATGTTCTTACAGGTTTTATGCATATTCGGTTCATTTTGGAGGTAAAGGACGTGCACGAGACAAAGTACCAACATCGAGGATCATCACGGGACAAACCGGACGAGAATTGAAAAGGAATAGCCACTATCTGCGCGGTGAATGGAGACATCAAGATACAAACACGAGTAAATGAAGCAAAACTAAGCATAACCACTCTCCTATCAGCTATGCACGGTCAGCATCCAAAGAATCATAAATCTGAGAAGAGAAATGGAAGCAATGGCCGCTTACAAAAATGGAAACTTTCGGTGGTTAGAGCAAAAATGGAAAATTTCTGTTGCTAGAACAAAAGTAAGAAGATCACGGTTGGAACATGAAAAGGAAACATGGTTTATACAAAATAGGAGCAAGTTGCTAGAACAAAATGTAAACTTCCAACCGTCTACACAAAAATGGAAAGATTGCCGCCTATACTAGAATTGGAAACACCAACCGTCAAAGATAGAAAATGGAAATGGCTGATAGAAAAATTAATGGAAATGCAAGAAAAAGAAAGAAGGCAGCAAAGAAAAGAGGAAAAGAAGGAAAAAGGAAAAGGAAATCGTTGCTGTACAGGAGGAAAGGGAAATACAAGCTGATGAAGAAAATAGAAACCGAAAAAATGGAAACTAGTGAAAAAGGAATTTTGGAAAAACAAGAAAAGGAATGAAGAGAAAAAAGACAGAGCACACGTAGAGAGAAGAAGAGGGTTCTTGCGAGACTTACGAGGAGCATTGGAGATCAACTTCACACTTCGGTTTCATTTGGTTTTCATGTTCCTTAGACCATCTATTTCGTTTATGATTGTTTACGGACGCATGAGCGAGTAGTTTGTTTGTTTTAGGAGAAGGGATTAGCCCTTGGCTATCCCGAAACCACTTTCGATTTATCTTTGAATGCATCTTCCCGTTTTCGTTTATCTATTCTTTATCTGAGTGCTTAATTTACTTGTGTTTGCGATGGCCACGTAGATGCATGTGTTAGGGGTTAGGAGAAGGACCGAAAGGATAAATTGTAGTCCTAGAAGATCAGGTTTAGAACAACCGAGGTTAGGCCACGAAAGTAGGGTAGCAGCGACTGAGGGTGAAACGGATGAATCACAGGTCTTATAGGTTTAGTTCAAGGTGTCAGCCACGAAAGTAGGGGGTAACTTGACTAGATCATGTGTCTATGCCTCGAGAGAGGGTAGATATCATATTAGGATCGGGTGCCTTAGATAACTTGACTGGGTTTGCATGATAGATAGGTTGATTAATGGTTTTGGTAGTCTTGCGGTGAAACCGGTTTCTTGGAACGTTTGTCTCATTCTTAAGAACTAGTTTGTTTATTTTCTTTTAGTATTTCATTCTTAAAACCATATTTTGTTCGTTAGCATGTTTGATTCGTAGTTCGAGTTTAAGTTGCGTTGCATAGTCTTTGTGGGATCGACACCTGAAGTACTACACACGTGTCGTGCACTTGCGGGTAGTTTAGGTTATTTGTTTAACTTTGATAACACATCAGACATGTGTTTGTTTTCTCAACCCGGTCGTGCTATGCTTTGTGCTGGCCGTTCAGTTTGCAGTCTTGCCCCGTTTCTCATCCCGTTTGCTCCCTTACAATCCTTGGTGATAGTACTTTGTCCCGTATACGTTCTTTAACATCGAAATGAGGCGAATTTAGATTAAAACCTATAAGGATACGAAAACACGAAAATGAGTAAAACGGATAAAAAATCATAATGAAACATTGCATCTATATCATAAACAACTATAAAATCATGCGAGAAATGCATGTAAAAACGAGACGATCAAAAGGTTGGAACATGAAAAGGAAACACGGTTTACATAGAATAGAAGCAAGTTGCTGGAACAAAATGTAAATCATTATTTCTACGTAAATCATTCTTTATTTGTCCTTTGCAGAGCCGTCAGATCAACGAGAATATGGATAATCAGAACGAAATTGGACATATGCATCAACAGCAACTCGCACCTCTACCGCGAGAACCACAGGCTCCTCCACCACGTCGCCTCAGAGATTACGCGGTGCCGAACATGAACAATGTGCAAACAACCATAAGGATGCCTGCTATTGCGAGAGAACAGTTTGAGATTAAGCCGGTGAGGATCAACATGCTTTATCAGAAGCAATTCATGGGTGGAAATCACGAGGATCCCCATTAACACCTCAGAGACTTCCTTGAGCTTTCCGGTACATTCAAGATACACGGAGTCTCAGAGGATGCGATCTTACTGCGTCTCTTCCCCTTCTCTATTAGGGGACGAGCAAAAACATGGCTGCAATCGCTCCCCGCTGGATCTATCACTAATTGGGATCAACTCTACACATTGTTCTTATCACGCTTCTTTCCTCCAAGCAAGACGATTCAGATGAGGGGGGAAATCACAACGTTCAGATGCAGAGATGGAGAAACTTTGTTTGAGGCGTGGGGCAGATTTAAGGATCTTCTACAGTTGTGTCCACACCATGGTCTTGAGCAGTGGTACGTTATCCAAACCTTTTACAACGGAATTTCAGATGAGCACCGAACAACGTTGGATAACGCTGCTAGAGGATCATTTATGGATCTGAGCGTCGAGGAGGCATACGAACTGATCGATAACCTTGCCATGAACCACACCATGTGGTCAACACCGAGAGGTATGCCTAACAACACTCGTCGCCTATATGAGCCGAATCAAAGCCGAGCAACGGGTAATGCAACGAACGCCATGTACAGCGTGAATTGTGGAGATACAAAGCACATGGCTTATCAATGCACGCTGCAAGAGAATATGGAACATATGAATTACGGCCAACAACAAGGAAACACGCACTTCGGGAATACCTACAAGCCGAATTGGAGAAATCACCCGAACTTGTCATACCGAACGCCTCAACCGATGAAGTATTCGGGATTTCAACAATCACAGCAGCCATACCAGAAAAATAACCAGCAAATTCAGCATGCTCAGCAAGTTCCGCAAGCTCCTCAACCTCCTCAAGCCCATTCGTCAAACCTTGAGGCCGTATTGCTCGAATTTATCAAGGAGCAAAGGCAGCAAATACTACAAGAAAATCAGGTTTTAGGGACTGAAAAATCCGTCCCTAATCCGTCCCTAAAAAGGTTTAGGGACAGATTAGGGACGACCCACGGTAGTCCCCAATCGCGCGTCTCCAAATGCTATCCATCCCCAATCCGTTCCTAATTAGGGACGAAAATTTTTCAGCCCCCAATCCGTCCCAAATTAGGGACGGAAAAAGTAGTCCCCAAACAGTCCCGGGATTGGGGACGAATGAGTTTCCGTCTCTAAATATTGGAGACAGACCATAGAATCCGTCCCTAAATTTAGGGACGAGCAACTGCCGTCGCTAAATTTAAGGACGGGCAACAGCCGTCTCTAAATTTAGCGACGGACAACAGATGTCTCTAAATTTAGGGACGGCAAATGTTACCCGTCCCTAAATTTAGAGATGGCTGTCGCCCGTGACGGCTGATGCCTGTCCCTAATTTTTTTAAATAAAAAAATAAATTTAAAAAAGTTCGATTACATTAAAAGATAAAAATTAGTACATAAAAATAATTACAAACCATACATATAACCAACATTTTTAATCCTAAGCCTTTTCGATTAGTCGTGGTCGGAATCACTGTTCTCAACTGCATCCCAATCGATGTTAGGCATTTGCGCTTTCATCATGCGCAGAAGTTTATCCATACGCCTATCTGATCGTTCAGCATGCTTTCTTGATAGTTCAGCCTCCTTTCTTGATAGTTCAGCCTCCTTTAGTGCTTGTTCAACCCGCTTGTCGGATTCTTGGAACCTTTCGGATATTTGATCCCGGAGCTCGTAATCTGATACTTTTTCTTTACCTTTGGATGAATTTGAATGTTTTGAGGCCATTGCTCCAAGTCCGAAAATAGGACCTTTGTATGGCGTAACTTGCTGTAAAAAAAATATCGAGAATTAATAACATTTATAAATAGTGAAATTAGATCATAGTAGAATGTCATTATTACCTCGAGATACAACTCGTTGTACTCTTCCTGACTAAGAGTAGTTTGTGAGCCGTCTTCTCTCGGGGGAATTTGCGATACTCGCTCCGATTCCATGTTTTCAATTTCATCGTGAAGGCTTTTCACCTTTGGATCCACCCACGAACCATCTGACTTCTTAACGTGCGTACGTTCCAACAATTCTAGATACGACGGTTCGGATCCCTTCTTTTTCGCCTGAAACAAATAAACAAGACATAGTTTAATGAAATGTTAATTTTATATAAATGCATAAAAATTGAATAAAGCTTACCAGATCTTCGTATACTTCTGCAAAAGAACGAGATCATGCCGTGTGCACGCTCATCCCGTATCCCGCTCTATCAGAACGTCGGGATTGACTTGCTCGCTCGCTCTTTGCCTTAAATTCTGGGGAATCCCAATATGTGCACATCTGATCCCAAAT
>CM071864.1:31239816-31263988 GCA_036759665.1 Gynandropsis gynandra | reverse complement strand
ATGTCTAGATACGGATATGTGTATCTTATGAAACACAAGTCTGAATCTTTTGAAATGTTCAAGAGATTCTGCAGTGAAGTTGAGAAACAAACCGGAAAGAGTATCAAGGTGTTGAGATCTGACCGGGGCGGAGAATATCTTAGTCATGGATTTGTCGATTATCTAAGTCAAAATGGGATTTTGTCTCAATGGACTTCTCCCGGAACACCACAACATAATGGTGTGTCCGAAAGGAGAAATCGGACTTTATTAGATATGGTTCGATCCATGATGGGGTTCACGGATCTTCCAATGAACTTATGGGGCAATGCTTTAGAAACAGCTGCCTATCTGCTAAACAAAGTTCCCACCAAAGCAGTCTTGAAGACTCCATATGAGATATGGAAAGGACGTAAGCCAAACCTGAGACACATCAAGGTTTGGGGATGTCCGGCCTTCGTTAAGAGACTTCAGCCAGACAAGCTTGATGCTAGGTCTGACAGATGTAGGTTCATAGGTTATCCCAAGGAAACTATGGGATATTATTTCTACCACCCATCTGAACACAAAGTGTTTGTGGCCAGAACGACAACCTTTCTTGAAAGGGAATTCCTTGATGAAGGAATTCATGGGGGGGAAGTAGTTCTTGACGAGATTCAAGAACCCGATGAGCCAACACAAGCTCATGGACATGAGATGTCAAATGAGCGTTCTGGGCTGAGTGATATAGTGTTAGGCTCCAGCGCTTCATCTTCAAATGTTGAAGTGACAGTGCCCGTTCAGGAACAAGTTCAGGAACTGGTTCAGGAACCTATCAAGTTCAGGAACCTGTTCAAGAACCTGTTCAGGAACAAGCCCAACAAGATATTCAAGTGCAGGTTGAACCTGCTACACAGGATTTCTTGAGAAGGTCAACACGTTCTCGACGTGCACCTGACAGACTTAATCTGTTGGTGCGAGAGGACGTGGTCGGTCATGGAGATGATGACCCGTTGACTTTCCAAGAGGCTATCCAAGGCCTAGATTCTGAGAAATGGTGGAAAGCCATGGAATCCGAGATGGAATCTATGGAGATCAACAAAGTATGGACTTTGGTTGATTCTTCACAGGCTTCCAGACCGATAGGTTATAAATGGGTTTACAAAAGGAAGATTGGAGCGGACGGGCAGGTAGAGACCTATAAAGCTCGTCTAGTTGCCAAGGGGTATAGTCAACGAGAAGGGATTGACTATGAAGAAACGTTCTCCCCTGTGGCAATGCTCAAATCTATTCGGATTATGCTTGCGATAGTGGCATACCATGACTATGAGATTTGGCAGATGGATGTGAAAACAGCTTTCCTTAATAGAGAGCTCCAGGAAGAGGTTTTCATGACTCAACCTGAGGGTTTCACATTGCCAACTGAAAGTCACATGGTATGCAAGCTTCAGAGGTCCATTTATGGGCTTAAGCAAGCTTCTCGAACCTGGAACATTCGCTTTAACAAGGCAGTTGAAGAGTTCGACTTTGTTAGATGCGAAGAAGAGCCTTGTGTGCACAAGAAGTTTAGTGGGAGCACGGTTGTCTTCCTTGTGCTTTATGTGGATGACATATTGCTCATAGGAAATGACATTCCGGCGTTGCAAGAGACGAAGTTCTGGTTATCCGAACAATTCTCCATGAAAGATATGGGAGAAGCAACCTATATTCTGGGAATAAAGATCTATAGAGATAGATCAAGGAGGTTGCTTGGACTATCGCAGTCCCAGTACATTGATACCATCATGAAGAGGTATAACATGGAAAATTCCAAGAGAGGCTATCTACCGATAGGCACTGGAATTACTCTCTCCAAAGAGGATTGTCCTCAGACACAAGAAGAGAGAGAACACATGAGTAGTGGGAGCCACCATGTATTCCATGACATGTACGAGGCCTGATGTAGCCTTCGCGCTAAGTGTAGCGAGTCGGTATCAGGCAGATCCCGGTGAGGAACATTGGAAATTGGCGAATACCATTCTCAAGTACTTGAGAAGGACTAGAGACCAATTCCTCGTTTATGGAGATTCTAACTTAGAGTTAGAAGGGTTCACGAATGCCAGCTTTATGTCTGATAAGGACGATAGCAGATCGACATCGGGGTATGTCTTTTGTCTCAATGGGGGTGCAGTGTGTTGAAAAATTTCCAAACAAGCTACTGTAGCTGATAGTGTGTTGGAAAAATTCCAAACAAGCTACTATAGCTGATTCGGTTACTGAAGCAGAATACATAGCGGCTTGTGAAAGCTGCTAAGGAAGCGGTCTAGATGAGAAAGTTCATAAGTGAACTTGGTGTGGCCCCTTCGATAAAGAAACCAATTCTTTTATTATGTGATAATACCGGGGCAATAGCCCAGGTGAAGAAACCAAGATCTCATAAACGATCAAAGCATGTTCTGCGGAAGTACCATCTAATAAGGGAAATCATTGAGCGTGGGGACGTTCAAATCCAGAAGGTAGAAGGAAAAGAAAATGCAGCAGATCCACTCACAAAGGCGCTTGGTTCAAATGAGTTTGACAAGCACAAGTTGATGATTGGATTGAAGAACATGACATGCTGGAATTAGTTCTAGGAATAGTACAATTATTTTAACTATTTAAGAGCTAATTTTATGTCATATATTTTTGAACACTTGTGAATAAAAAAAATGGCATTCTTTTATCATTTTGATGATATTTGCATAATATATATGTGTATATATTTTCATAGCTAGTATGATAGAGTCCATGATTAAGTTTAGAAACTTGTCATAATGATAGAGATCATGATAAAGAGAGTCAAGTTTTGGTAAAAACTTAATCTAAATCGTTCTTGATCATAGGATAACTAACTGGACGTTAGTAATCCGGATAGATCAACATAGATGTGATGGTTTCTATTTGATAGAAATTAGTAGATCTCTTTTACTAAATCACATGCATGGATGACTGAAAAGACCTTGGCCAGGGCATTTGAATGAGAGAAGAAAGGAGTTTCTTGCAATCATTCACGAGTCAGTTATGTTAGGCATGAAACATAGTTGATAATCTATTAGGACTTGACAGTCAGACCATGTCCTAGGATTATCCGGAGCTGTAAAGACGGAGGGAAATAATAATAATATTACCCTTCTACCATGGTTCTACAGAGTAAGGATGTTACTTCACACTATCTGGCCGCTGAGGAGTGTTGCTAGACGCCAACCTCGATTAGTTAATTAGTGAGACTAATTGACTACCAGTTTAGTGATGAACCTACGAGGTCACACGCATACGAGTGTCTCGGTATCTGCTTGTGATTGTTAGACAATCAGTGTGGAATACAATTATATTCATCCGCTAGCACCGAAGAATATAATTGTACTTGATTTTCTTTTGGGGTTAGTACATCAGATGTACAGGCAAGTACGTGTATGGAGATACATATACTTTGAATGTTTGGAATATTACGTAAAGGCAAGTGGGAGATTGAAAGCAATATGCCTATTATGTATTATTTGAATAGTCTCGGGTTAAAATTGTAATTATTAAAAGTTAATAATTATATAAGAAACGAAAATTAGGTTTTCGTTAATATATTACACAATCAAAAAAACAAAAACCCTAGTAGCCGTCAAACCGAAAAACGAAGAACGAAACAGTTTCGTTCATCGGAAATTCCGCACCAAAGGTTGAAGGCAGAATCTGATCTCGGCGTGGATACGCGTAGAGGGCTTGTACCATCAAACCTCACATCCGACAACTGCACGTTCAACGCTACAGGTACCCTAAAATTGTTTATGTATTTGTTCTTCGTTGAAATTTGTAAAAACTAATCCGAACTTGACTAGATCTAAAATTCGGGTTGATAAAACACGTTTCCGCAATTGAAGTTAACCCTACAAAAAACAGTGTGCAGAGCTAGTCCCAAGTAGTGATGGAACCAGCGGGAAGAAATTGCAGCCAAGTTTTCGCTCGTCCCCTAATTTGGAAGGGGAAGAGACGTAGTAAGATCGCATCCTCTGAGACACCGTGTATTTCTAGGAAGTCTCTGAGGTGCTGATAGGGATCCTCGTGATTTCCACCCATGAAATGCTTCTGGTAAAGCATGTTGACCATCGCTGGCTTAATTTGAAACTATTCTCTAGCAACAACAGGCATCCGTATGGTTGTTTGTACGTTATTCATATTTGGCACTACGTAATCTCTGAGCCGACGTGGTGGAGGAGCCTATGGTTCTTGCAGTTCAGGTGCGAGTTGTTGTTGCTGCATATGCCCCAAATTACCGATAGGTAACTGAGGCTTTCCATGGCCATGCTGATTATCTATATCTCGTTGATCTGACGGCTCTGTGTTACCTTCTTCCTTTCCCTTTCTCACTTGTTTGTAAGTTCGCTCGAACTCGGGTCGATTTGGAATAGACTCGAAGCACCTTGAGATCGTTTCATAAACCAACAAAGGACAAATAAACAAAATTAAGTAGAAAGAAAACAAAAAGAAAACCTAAGCAAGAATGACTCTAGGCTCGAATCTAAGACGTGTTGACAATAGTCCCCGGCAACGGCGCCAAAAACTTGATGCGATTCAAATTTTAACAAATATTAACCTAAACTACCGGAAAGTGCATGGCACGTGTATAGTACTCTAGGTTTCGATCCCACAAGGACTACGCAACACAACCTAAACTCAAGCTACGAATCAAACTTGCAAACAAACAAATATTGGTTTTAAGATTGAAATACTAAAAATAATAAACTAATGAGTTCTTACCAGTGTGACAAACGTTCTAGGAATCCGGTTGCACCACAAGACTGCCGAAACAAACAATCAACCTATCTAATCATGCAATCTCGATCAAGTTATCTATGGCCGACGATCCTAATATGATATCTACCGTCTCTCCAGGCATAGACATGTGATCTAGTCAAGTTATCTCCTACTTTCGTGGCTGATATCGTAAGCAAAACCCATAAGTTTTGTGATTCATCCGTTTTACCCTCAACTGCTGCTACCCTACTTTTGTGGCCTAACCTCGGTTGTTCTAAACCTGATTATGTGGAATTAGAATTCTCCTTTCGGTCCTTCTCTTAAGTTCCTATGACATGCATCTACGTGGCCATCACAAATACAAGTCAATGAAGTACTCCGACAAAGAATAGATAAACAAAAACGGGAAATTGCATTCAAAGATAAATCAAAAGTGGTTCCGGAATAGCCATGGGCTGTTCCCTTCTCCTAGAACAAAATAACTACTCACTCATGAGTTTGAAAACAAACAACATAAATGAAGTAGATAGTCTAAAGAAAATCAAAACCAAACAAAACCGAAGTCCTTAATTGATCTCCAATCCTTCTTGAATGTCTCCTCCGCAAAAACTCACGAACAACTCTCCTCTATACTCTGTCTCTACAACCCTCTCTCTCTAACGTCTGTGTTGTTTCCTCCCAAAACTGAAGTGAACAAATCCTTAGCTCTCCTCCTTATCTTTCCTCTTTTCTTTCTTTCCTTTTCTCCCCTTTTTCCTCTTTGGCCGTTCACTTCCTTTTCTCCTTTTTGTAGAACCTTCTGTTTTACTTTTACATGTGTTTTCCATTCTTCTTTGCATTAGATTCTATTCTTGAGTAAGTGGGCACGTTTATTTTCTATTTTCCAGCCATATAACTCTCATTCCTCTTCTCTGACAATGTTTCCTTTTTTGTGTAGGCAACTAACCACTTTCTTTTCCACTTTGGCTGAGTTTCCTTTTCTTGTTTTCGCAGGTGACAGACGCGACCCGTGCGGGTAGGAGAGTGTGCTCCGCACGGGCTCCCATGCTGAAACTTCACCCGCGCGTGCTGAAGGCTTGCCCGACCCGGGCTGAAGATGCTACACGTGTTGGACCAATGGCCCGTGCGGGCTAAGGAATGTGCCATGCACAGGCTAAGTTGAGTGCCCCGCATGGGCTGAGATTGTGCTTCAAGGTCCGTGCGGGCTGAAGTCCTCCCCGACCCATGCTGTTTCTCGCCCCGTTTGTTCGGGTATGATCCTCGAGTCTAATACTTTGTCCTGTGTATGTTCTTTAGCTCCAAAACGAACCAAATATGCATTATAACCTGTAAGAACATGAAAACACAAAAAGGAGTAAAACGGATACAAAGTCACACGTAAACATCGCATCTATCGTCATAAACATCTCTAAAATCATGCGAGAAATACGTATACAAATGGGACAATTACTACGATATAAAGGATGTCAACGTGAATGCCCACACCATGGGATGGATAAGAGATACCTCATAGCTACTTTTATTGAGAATCTTCGTGATGATGAATGATATTGGTTGAATGTTACTTGTGGAGGTTTTCTACATGACCTCCCATTCGCTACCATTGAGGCCAAGATTGAGAAGATGGTTGAGAGAAACATTATGTCGGGATAATATAATCGTTGAGATTGCCGAGATGAAATTGCAAAATGGTAAACATGCACTAAGTGTCTCCCAATTCTCACAATCCAGGCTGGAAGAATCATCCGAATCTATTCTGCAAGAACATCGACAACGTCTTGAACCCGTTACAAGGAAGCTACCAGCTAAAGTCGTTTCAAAGCAATCTACACAACCAGAATTTTCAGCCTAGAGCGCAAGGTCATCAAGGGTTACCGACGCCACTTCTGCAACAAGAGGGTAACAATGAGATCATGTCTATGTTTGCTCAGCTTTTACAAGGACAGAAAGATCAATATGACGAGCTGAAAAGTGCAAGACGAGATCAAGAGGACGGTAAGAAGCAATTCGGGAAATTCAGGCGCATTTGAAAATCCTAGACACCCAAGTCGCACAGCTTGCAGCGAGCGCTTCTAATCCGAGCTACACACACAAGCACGATCGAACAAGAAATATTTTCATGCAGCACGCCCATGCATTACCATTTGCACGACCAGGCTCTAGAGGAAAACTTGTGCACGGTCGGGTACTCTTACAAGCACGTCCAAGCTAAAGACACATGCAACAAGCACGGTCGGGCTTCAATACCTGCACGACCGGGCTGGAGGGTTAGGCCAGTTGCACGACCGGGCTTCAACACCTGCACGGTCGGGCTTTAGAGACTGAATGATCCCCGTAGCACATGCACGACCCAGGCTTGCTCCATGCTCGGTCGGGCACCTCATGGATGAATGTTGCACGGTCCGGCTGAATGGTGTGCACGGCTGGGCATGCATGGCAACTACCACGCAAATCACATGGACCTCCATTTAAACAAGCGTGAGTTTAAATAAACACCAGAATGGATCAAAGAAGGGAGGGACTGAGACCAAAGAAGAGAAGAGAGGAGAGAGCATGGTTGAAGAAGGAGATTTCCTCCATCCAAAGGATTCGTCCGAGGCCACGCTGAGGAGATAGGGAAGATGAATATCTGTGTTTGTTTCTCTATGATTTCTGAGTAGTTCTCTTTATCACGGGTTGGGGATGCTATGTAATGGATAGTTTGGTTCGTAGTGCTTGATTTCGACTTTGTTTATTCGTATGTTTGGCGACAATAGATCCGTTCGAGTGAGATTAGACATGTTTGAATGAGATTAGAGATTTCTTTAGGCATCGACAGAGTCAGACTTAGTCTCAGGATTAACCTTTGAATGAATTATATTAATGAGAATCTGATTGATCGGTTAATCTTTTTAGGAATGATAACAATCGAGGTAGAACCCCTGTTGTTCTTGATGGTTTTATGTTATAGATTTACTGCATCGGGAGGTGAGTACGTTTATATCCTAGATAGTATGTTATAGATTTACTGCATCGGGAGGTGAGTACGTTTATATCCTAGATAGTTGATTTAGGCATCGTGAGAGTCATTTCTGTTAATAAAGGTCGAGTTCCCATTGTTTCTGATAATAGAGGTTGAATTCCCTATCGTTCGTCATGCATCTAGACGTTCTGCGTTGTATCGGGAGATGAGTGACGTTGATTCCCTAGGTAGAGGATTTAGGCATCGTGAAAGTCATTTCCAACAGTAGAGGTAGAATTCCCCATTTGTTCTTCATGCATCTAGACGTTACGTTGCTGCATCGGGAGATGAGTAATGTTGACTCCCTAGGTAGTGGGTTTAGATTTTAGTTCCCCATCGATTAATATAACCCGATTTCATGTTTTCGTAGAAACATCCATTGCATGTCCAGGCATTCCCAAAGCCCGTGGTGCTCTATCTTGTTGTGTCTAGTCCCGTCATTCTTTTATTATTTTATTTTCTAGTTTAATAATCACATATTGATTGATCTTCTTCTCGTGAATTCTTAGTTCTAATGGTGCACTGAGTCCCCAGAGTTCGACCCTGGTACTACACATACCGTATACTTGCGGTAGAGTGGTCTAGGAAATTAAAACCTTTGATTTCGATAATCAGTTTACAATAGTTTTCTTTCGTGTCTTGTTTTTGGAACCCATGTCCGAGTAGTTTAGTAGCTATATCGATATGTAATGAAGTCTTATACTTAATGTTTGGTTATAATATTTGATCGTTTACGGATTGATTGGCTGTTCTTATTGCTTTTGATCTTGCTGGCCGCTTGAATGAATGGTTATAAAAGTCTGATTGCACTAGAAGATGAATTAGATTTTGGAACATAGCAATGATTTGAGGTCTTTATCGATTTAGAACCTTGACTGATTAGTCGATTGAACTCGGGAATTAGGATAACGATTTTAATGCATTTAAGAGTGTGAGATTACGGAATTGGAAGAATTGTAGTAGTCATGGTAGATGGTGGGATTAGGCATCGGACGAGGCATTCTCAAAGAAAGAGCTTGAATTCCATGAATATGTGATGATATCTATAACCATGATCTTTGTTAGCACTGCATTGCATTATCCTGCATCTCTCTAAACCTATATTGTTTAGTTAATTAAATTAACAACCGTTTAGATTAGTTAGTTTTTACTTCGAATTCAATCATTAATTTTTTAATCGTCTTATTCATTAGTTTACAAGCTTTATAGTTGCATCGATTCCCTAGTATTCGACCTTGGTAGTACACGATCTGTATTCTTGCGAAAATGTTAGTATAGGTATTTACTTGAGATTAACCACATCAGATAGCAGGGGTACAAAGGTCGTAGGGGTCCAAGGGTTGCAAAGGGGTGAAAGGGTCACAGGGGTCAGAGGGTGGGTAAGAGGGTCGCAGGGGTACAAGGGTCGCCAGTATCCAAGGGTTGCAAAAGAGTCAGAAGGTCACAAGGGTACAAGGGTCGCAGGAGTCCAAGGGTCGCAAAGAGCTACAAGGGTCACAGGGGTTAGAGGGTCACAGAGCTACAAGGGTCGCAGGGGTCCAAGGGTCGCAGGGGTCCAAGGGTCGCAGGGGTACAAGGGTCACAAGAGTCGCAAAGAGGTCAAAGGGTTGAAGGGTTCAAGGGTCGCAAAGGTACAAGGGTCGCAATGGTTGCAAGGGTCACAAGGTACAAGGGTCGCAATGGTTGCAAGGGTCGCAAATGGGTCAAAGGGTCGTAGGGTACAAGGGCCGCAAAGGGGTTAAAGGGTTGTAGGGGGTGAGAGGATCGCAGGGGTACAAGGGTTGCAGGGGTCCAAAGTCTTAGGGATACAGGGTCGTAATGGTCGTACGGGTCGGAAAGGGGTCAAAGGGTCGCAAAGGTAGAAGAGTCACAGGGTTACAAGGGTAATAGTGGTCTAAAGGTCGCAAAGGGATCAATGGCTCGCGGGAATCAGAGGGTCGAGGGGTACAAGGGTCGCAATGGTCGCAAAGGGGTCAGAGGGTCGCAAGGGTACAAGCATCATAGGGGTCAAAGGGTCACAGGGGTACAAGGGTCGCAATAGTCACCAAGATCGCAGGGGTCCAAAGCCGCAATGGTCGCAATAATAGTAAATCCACAATATTAGTAAATAAACAATAATCCCGATCCTAACAATTATAGTAACTCCAGAATAATAGTCAAAAACAAACCAAATACAAACATGAAGTTCAAGTTCAAGGGATTGTTATTGTTCAAGGGAAGTTCAAATCAATTAAAATACAACTGAAATCAAACCATATTATTGTTAAACCATATTGGAGGGACATACCGAAGCAAAGGTGTTGCTCTATTGAAGACCATTTTGAATGTGAGGGAACATCCCTCGTTTTGTCCATTTTTGTGACAAAAATTTCTCTAACCTCCTCTAAAGCTAGCGCCACCACAACTCATGAGCTTCAAATCAACCGACCACACCATTCCTTGATCATTTATCAGCATTATCTTACATTGTCCACCGCTAAGACTGGTCGACCTTGCAAACCCTATTTGAAGGGTTTGCGACATCATCCAAGTTACATCAGTAGAAATAATTAAAAATTGAATAAATAACTAAAGTGATATATGATGAATCGGTTTGAGGTCACTTACCAATGAATCTACGACAAGATTTGAACGCCTGGCGGTTGTCGGAAAAATCTTCTGAGTTGAAGACTATGACCTTGCTTCTGTGTTTGATGAGGATAATGATGATGCATATTGTAGATTACACATATCTTCTCTAAAACCGGGGACGTAAAAACCATGTCATCTTCGTGATGGAAAACTACGAAATCTCCATTACGAAAATCATTGTTCTTGGAGAAATCATTCCATCCATTAGTTAATCGGGAGCCATCCAACTTGACTTCCCATATTTTGTAAAACACATTCGATTTAAGCATTACCGTGATGTTGTCCCTCGTTTCCCCGTCAATATGCTCATCGAAGAGCTTCCTCGGAATGTCCTATAACAAAAAGGAAAAAATCAAATATGTACATTCTCTACATGTAACATATCGACAGAGAGACAGATGAAGAAGATTACAAGGTAGTACTTCAGATAGCTCGGAAGAATGATCTCGATGAAAAATGAGGGAAATATGGCATTTTCGAAGCCGGGAGTTTGTGAGTGTTAGAGCAAAAGATGGATGGAAGATGATGAGATTTAGAGAGAGAGTGTATCGTTATTGGAAAAAGGGGAATGACAAGATTCAAAAAGACATGACCATGACATCAAATCGACGGAAGAGAAACATTGTGACCAACTTTGACCACACTGTTATGTTTTTCGAAATTATGGTAAAACGTTCGGCGTGAAATTTGGTGAAAATAATTTATTTACAGCGCCAACCTAATTTATGGGTCGCATGGGTCGCATGGTGAAAACAATACATTTACAGCGTTGCATGGGTTACTTGGTCGCATGGGTCGCATGGTGAAAATAATACATTTACAACGTCGCATGGGTCGCTTGGTCGCATATATTGATCAATAAATGTGAACTCGACGAATTTATCGATTTAAAAGGACGAAAGAAAAAAGTTGACCAAAATAATACATTTACAATGTCAACCTAATTAATGCCAATTGAGGATCGCATGGGTTACATGGATCGCTTCGCCGCATATACGGATCAATAGAGGCTACCTCGATGAATTTATTGATTTATAAGGATTAAATGACAAAAACCAATCAAATAAATCATTTATAACGTCAATCAATATTTAAAATGGATTTTGACACATGTTTCCCAAGAAGCGTAGAATGAATGCATGTGTTTCAAAAGTCATAGTAGTGTTTTAAGAGCCCGTCAGATGAGTTTGAGAAAATTTCAGAAAATGATACATTTAACATTTGTTCAAATGTTGATATTATTGTCTTCATTGATTCTTAATTAGACATCTACAACTCAATTATTTTGATAATAGAATTTTTAAAAAGAAACTCATAGGTCGCATGGGTCGCTTGGTCGCATATATGGATCAATAGATGCGAACTCAATGAATTTATGGATTTAAAGGGATGAAAGGACCAAAACCAAACATAATCATACATTTAACATTTGTTCAAATGTTGATATTATTGATATTATCATCTACATTGATTCTTAATGCCGAGAAGCATGACGCAAAGACTGCACACATTCTATTTCCACTGGAGAGATAGTTCATTAGCCGAGAGTCATCTCCTGTCATGTACTTCGTCTTCATGTATTCTGCTTTTTTCTTGTTTGGTATTGCAGTCCAGAGTTATCTTCTGCCATGTAATTTCTCTTTTAGTGAGAGTGACCCAACACCGTCACCTAGATCACCAATGCAACTCGTGATTGACTACATAGAGATCGAGTCCACCAATTACCAAGACCTTGAGTAACAAATAGACAACACGATGCCTTGTGTCCATCATGTCACCTTCGTCATGATGGTCACAAAGGTCACAAAGGTTTTTCATAGAATTTAGGGTTAGAGATGCGGACGAAGAGAAGAGACAGAGACGTTGACTTATAGATATGGGTCGGAAGACATGATTCTGACAGCGAAACGACGAGTCAAATGGGTCAGAAGGGTCAAATGGGTCGGAAGATAGGAGTCTGACATCAAAACAACGAGTCACAATAGTAACATGGGTCACATGGTTCGCATGGGTTGCATGAGTCGCATGAGTCACATGGGTCGCATGAGTCACACAAGGATCATATGTGGCCGTATGATTCGGACGGGTTCCCGTCTAAACTTGATTCTTAATTAATCCAATTGAGGGTCGCACAAGCGTAAAATGTGGTCATATGATTTGGATGGGTTTTCATTTAAACTTGATTCAAATTTAATCCAATTGATGCTCGCATAGGGGTCATACTGGATCGCATGATTCAGATAGGTTCCAATTTAAATTTGATTCTAATTAAATCCAATTGAGGTCGCACAAGGGTCATATTGGGTCATATGGCAATCTGATATCAGAATGACATAACATCCATCTTGTATCACCTCTTTCAATGTTGCAATATACGATGTCCATGATTTTCCTTCTCTCTATCGACTATTCCCCATGCAAGAGGATATTGGCGATGTTCACCATCTTGCACGGTCACCACAATCGATGCTCCCTTGTACATTCCTGTCAGAAATGTTGTACGCATGTATTTCCATCCTATTATAGCCACTGTGATAGCAATAAAAAGATCTGGATTTCTTTCTATAATCATGTGCAACTGATGCGTGTCAAGTTAAACAAGTTAACCTAAACCACCCGCAAGTTTAGAACACGTGTGTAGTAATTAAGGTGTCGATCCAACGAGTACTAATGTAACATGATCTAAGAATCAAAAGTAGAACCAATGCTTGGAACGAAAGAATAAAAATGGTGAGATGCAATGATGATGATGATGCAGAGGACAAATGAGTTCTAAACAAAGAGGCAAACGTTCTAGGAATCCGGTTTCACCGCATCACTTCTAAAACCTAACTCCGATCTATCTAATCGTGCATTCCCTATCAAGATATCTAAGGTGGACGATCCCAATGTAGAACCTAACCTCTCTCAAGGCATAGGAACGTGGGTAGATTGAGTCATCCCTTACTTTCGTTTCTGACACCCCAACTTAACCCCCATTACGGTTCATGATTCGCGCAATTCAACCCTCAACCATTACTACCCTACTTTCGTGACCTAGTCTCGGTTGTTCTAAGCCTGATCTTCTAGGACTAGAATTCACCTTTCAGTCCTTCTCCTATTCCCTAACACATGCATATACGTGGCCGTTCGTAAACACAAGTCATTAAGAGCTCAGACAAAGAATAGATAAACGAAATGGGGAAATGCATTCATAAACAAATCAAAGATGGTTCTGGGGTAGCCATGGGCTAATCCCTTCTCCTAGAACAAATATACTACTCGCTCATGAGTCTGAACAACATAAATGAAATAAGTAGAGTAAAGAGCATAGAAATATACATTGAGTGCGATACCGAATCAATTTTCGACTCCTTGTTATGTCTCTCGTCAAACAGGGTTCTTGAATGGATTGATAGATGTTGTGTACCCTCCTACGGTTCTCCTACGTGTTTGCTTGCTTCTGAACTCAATTTTGGGTCCCTTTTTATAGAAATTACCCGTTGGAGAACTTCTAGGGAAGTTGTTACAGCCATGCCCTGCGGGGCTAGGTAGGCAATCCGCGCGGACTCCCTTGACAATCCATGCCCCGCGGGTGCTAAGGGTTAGCACGACTCGGACATTGTGTGCTGGACAACCACCCCGTGCTGGCTAAGGAAGACACCCCGCACGGGCTCTTTGATGCTTTATCAAAGTTAAACAAGTATTTAACCTAAACTACCCGCAAGTGCACAACACGTATGTAGTACTCTAGGTGTCGATCCCACAGGAACTATGCAACACAACCTAAACTCAAACTGTGAATCAAACTTGCAACGAACGAAAATGGAATTTGGGAATGAAATACTAAAAAAAATAAACAAACGGAGTTCCTAACAATGAGATAAACGTTCCAGGAATCTGGTTTCACCACAAGACTACCGCAACCAACAATCAACCTATCTATCATGCAATCCTAGTCAAGTTATCTAAGGCAGTTGACCCTAATATGATATCTACCCTCTCTCAAGGCATAGACACGTGATCTAGTCAAGTTATCCCCTACTTTCGTGGCTGACACCTTGAACTAAACCCATAAGATCTGTGATTCATCCGTTTTACCCTCAACCGCTGCTACCCTACTTTCGTGGCCTAACCTCGGTTGTTCTAAACCAGATCTTGTAGGACTAGAATTCTCCTTTCGGTCCTTCTCCTAATCCCTAACTCATTCATCTACTTGGCCTTCGTAAATACAAGTCATTCAAGCTCTCAGACAAAGAATAAATAAATGAAAATGGGAAATTGTATTCAAAGATAAATCAAAGTGGTTCCGGAATAGCCAAGGGCTAATCCCTTCTCCTAGAACAAAACAAACTACTCGCTCATGCATCCATAAACAAACATAATAGAAATAGATAGTCTAAGGAACATGAAAACCAAACGAAACCGAAGTCTTGGGTTGATCTCCAATGCGCCTTGCATGCCTCCTTCGCAAGAGTCTCCTCCTTCGATTATGTTCTCTCTCTACTCTCTCTCTCTCTTCGATTAACAACTCTAAACTCACTCTCTAACAGGAGCTCCCCCGACCCCTAGCTCTTGTTCTTCGTTTTCCTTCTTTTTTTCTTTCCTTTTCGTCTCGTTTTTCCTTCTGGTCGTTCGTTCTTTTCCTTTTGTTGCAGCAGCCACCGATTTTGCCTTTTCATGAGTTTTCCATTCTTGATTAAGTTGGGCAACGTTTCCATTACTTTCTCCAGCAAAATATCACTTATTCCTCTTCTCTAAAGTCGTTTCCTTTTTGTATAAGTCCCCAACAAGTTCCTTTTCGTTTTAAGACAAATTAACTTATCAGGTGTTGCAGGTGACAGATGCGACCCACGCGGGCTGAGTGTGTGCCCTGATCGGGCGCGGCGTGCGGTGTCGCGATGAAAACAAGGTCGCCCCGCACGGGCTAGGGAGTGCCCACGCAGGCTGGAGTGTGCCCCGGTCAGGTTGAGGTATGCCCCGCTCGGGCTGATGCCCCGACCGTGTGTAGTACTTGCCCGACTCGTGCTCAAGTTGCTAGACCAAACGCCGAACCAAATGCCCCGCACGGGAAAGGGTGTACCCCACGCGGGCTAAGCTTGTTCCTCGCCGATTCTCATCCCGTTTGTTCCGTGATGATCCTCAATGTTGGTACTTTGTCTCGTGTACGTCCTTTAGCTCCAAGATGAACCGAATACGCTTTAAAACCTGTAAGAACATGAAAACACAAAAACGAGTAAAACGGATATAAAATCATACGTAAACATCGGATCTATATCGTAAACATATCTAAAATCGTGCAAGGAATACGTATGAAAACGAGATGATCACTCTTCATGAACCTCAATCCGTGCGTGCTGAAGTTGAGCACGACTCGGGTAAGTGATGTTGGATGTTCAACCCGAGTAGGCTTAGAAAGCCACCCCCCCCCCCCCCCCCCGCGGGGGGAGTCTCCGGCGGGGGGCCTTGTCTCCTCATGTCAAATCGCATTCCTTGCCCGTTTCTCGTTTTGTTTGATCAGTTATGATCTCCAATGCTCGTGCTTTGTCCCGTTTATGTCCTTTTGCTGTGCAACGAACCAAATACGCCTTAAAACCTATAAGAACATGAAAACATGGAAACAAGTAAAACATATACAAAATCACACATAAACATCGCAACTATCGTCATAAACATATCTAAAATCATGTGATAATCGTGTACTGAAACGAGATGATCAAAATCTCCTAGACTTGAATGTTTGCTTGTCCCTAAGCAAATGTAAACGTGGAACATGTGAGAGATATAAAAATCGAGAATTCCCCTTTCCTTTAGAAATACCGCTAAAGTAACCTAATCGATCATCAAACAGGTTAGAGCAAATTTTGGCCTAATACATTTCAGTCGACATCTTAGGTTCACCATGACTACCTATAAGAAAGCAAATCAAAGATGAGCTAAGCGAGAAATCGCAGTTCTCTCTACCAAACGAGACTTCAAACAAATGCTAATCATATAATCAAAAAGTATACTTGTTTTATTCTCGAGTTTCTTTATTCTTTCATTCCATTTTTTTCTTTTTTTATTTCTTTCTTTATTCTTCTTTTATTGATATTGCGAACACACTAGGCTTCTAGGACGTTGGATTTGAAGGAATTCAACTTCTACTTAGACCCAAGCTACCGATGACGGTATTCTCTTGCACCTCGTTCAAAAGTGCAGTGGAGTAGATGGTTTTTTTATGCGCCTTGCTCTTACGACGTAGAAAGATGATTACCAACCCACCACTTAGACCTGAACCATCGAAAAAGCATCAAGGTCGATGCACTCATATCAATTTTAGATCATGTTTTGTAGACATTATTTATATCGATAGCGGAGTGTTAGTGTGCGCTCTTATTTTCTGCAAAACAAGCTCAATTCATGCGATCAAATCATCCTCGTGAAAAACAAATAAAGCATCGTCAATATGAAGTATAATCATTTGGATAGAGAGAATGAATAAGAAACTAACCTAGCAAACTCGTCTAAACTTCCCAGAAGTAACACTAGGATTCCCAAAGATTTATGATCCACTCGTTCCTCAACCATCTAATAAGGTCTAACATGAAAGATATAAAAAAGGCCAGCTTCTTAAGCATCCTAGGTTCAAGGTTCATCTCAAAACGTGGCACCGGACAAGTGCCTAGGATGACTCGGACTCAAAAATAAACAAAAACTAACCTAAGAAAAACAAAAGAAAATTAAACGAGATCACCTGACAAACGTGAGCTACTCCCCCCAGACTTGAATTGAACGGTGTCATCGACGTGAAGCTCCAATAGAGGATAAGGAAGGTAAGGACACGGTTGTAGGTCTTCGTCTTCTTTTTTTTGTGATTTTTTAATTTTTTTATGATTTGCAAATAAACCAAGTCTGAAATACAAAACAAAATAAAACAAATATGTTGGGTTGTCTCCCAGAAAGTGCTAGTTTAATGTCGTTAAGCTTGACGTCTCCATGCTTCATGTGCACGCAATGGGTGGATCAAATAAGGCGATGGAGTTTCCAATTTCAATCGATGGAGCGGCTTGATGTAGCTTAAGGTGTTGCCTATTTGCTGTGAACGTTGCGCTTGAATCACTCTATAGTTCTACTTCTCCATGTATGAGGAATTCTCGTACCTGAAATTGACCAGCCCAACGAGAACGTAAATTGCCCGAGAAAGAATTAAAACAAGAGTCACGAATTAAAACGAGAGTCACGAAGTAGAACAAAATTACCTTGATGCGACCCCAAAGAAGGACGTTGTCTCGTGACCCGTGCTAGGGCTAGAGAGGAGGAAGCCTTAACCTACCAGCAGGTCCTGTGATCCGAGCTAAAGCTAGGAAGCTCAAGGAGGCTATCATCGGGATTCTCATGGTCGTTCAAGTTCAAGACGAGTACTCGAGTCCTCAGGAAAGTTCCAACTTGCAAACAATTAGGGTAAATGTTTCGTGTGTGCTCTCACACTTCAACCCGACATATTCCTCATTAAAATAATCATTAAACAATTGTGTTGTACCCTTTATCGCTTCTGTCAATTTAGATACAGGTCAACAACTATCAATAGGATAGTGTGTTCTCACACTAAAACGTTTGGAACTCGAGATTGCTGCCACGCGTAATTTCTATTTACAACCACTTCCGACCAACTTGCATCGTATTTCCCAGAGCTTAGAATCAAAACTAAATGTTCTATATTTAAAACAAGCTTCAATTGAATTCTTCCTTACAAATGTTTGTACATTCTTCTTGTTATCAAACTCTTGCCCAATTATAAGATGCAATCCATGTTCGAACTCGAAGATATTATTTTCACTATCTACCTTCTCGTGAACTACCATTTCCAAATTGTTCTCACAATCACCATCCTTATGCTCTGTTGGCACATCGGAACCAACTTTATTACTGCCACAAATAACTTCATCAACTACCACATTCATGGCACACCCACCATCTTCTCTTAACCCGTTTGTATGTTCACTATCAACATAATCTGAATAAAAAATGCTTATAGTTTCCGTCGGATTACTCCCACCTCTACTTTTATTATTTAAACCTTAAGTAACACATTCATCATAATCTACAACACCTTCATCCTCACCTTCTCTAGCAATGCTTCAAAAGCGGGAATTAGAGGCTCAATGTCCCTCTCAATTTCCATTTCACACTTTACACTTGTCGAGTCTCTCTCCACATACAGCAGTGGTCGAATGCGACCGTGCGACTCGATGAGACTCTGTGACCCTATGCGACAATGTCCTCCAATATGACTCTGTGACCCAATGTGATCCTGTGTTTCAATGTGACTCTGTGACCCAGTGTGAGCGTGCGACTCGATGAGACTATGTGACCGAGAGCGACTGTGCGACTCGATGAGAGTCTATAACCCATTGCGACCGTGCAACTCGATGAGACTCTGTGACCTAGTGCGGCCGTGCGAGTCGATGCGACTCTCTGACCCAGTGCGATCGTGCGGATTGATGAGACTCTGCCACCCAGTGCGACCGTGCGACTCGAATGAGACTTTGTGACCCATTGCGACCGTGTGACTCGATGAGACTCTGAGACCCAGTGCGACCGTGCGACACAATGAGACTCTTTGACCCAGTGCGACTGTGCGACACGATGAGACTCTGTGACCCAGGGCGACTGTGCGACTTGATGAGACTCTGTGATCCAATACGACCGTGGGACTCGAATGAGACTCTGTGACCCAGTGCGACACGATGAGACTCTATGACCTTGTTGGACCGTGTAGTACCAGGGTCGAACACACTGTGCGACACGATGAAAACCGCAAGTATACGGTTCGTGTAGTACCAGGGTCGAACTCTAAGGACTAATGCAGCCAATTCTAAGAATGTAACTAAACTAAGAAGGTGAGAAGTAGATGATGGTGTGGTGTGAAATATCTAGAAAACTAAACTAAATAGTGGCAGCGATAGAAGGATGTGGAGGACTTGACGATGAAGAACACTACGGGTGTCGGGATACCGAAATCGTATGGATGTAACAACGAAAGATCATAAACCTATCGAATTATTTTGATAACGGGAAATTCATGCTCTAAGGTGAAGAGTGATTCTGCCGAGCCTAAACCTCCTAACCATAAGTACGTGCAATCCTACCTTCCAGCAGCGATTAACCCGTACTATGGCAGCGTTACGTGCGCAATCCTAATTCCTAAGTCGATTAACGGACCGGTCAGATTTCCATTAATCGAACTTAACCTACAATTCAACGGTTCCGGATTCATACTTTAACCTTCCAGCAAGATACGAATTTCTATGTCACTGAGCGGACAGCACTAGTATAGGCGTTACGATGTTGATTATAGGACCGAATATCAAGACAAATAGAATAGATCTAAGCATTAACACATAAATTTGTACATCCGTTACAAAACCGATATCCCTAACCCATAGTTGGGAATCTACTCACTCATGGAGTTTACTGACAAAGAAGATGACATAACCCTAAACATGATAAACCCTAGGAAACTCGATGCCTCGATCTTCCTTATTGTGTTACTGATGTGTGGATTGATGCTTCTCTCCTTTTCAAGCGTCTCCCGAGCCTTTCTTGATGATTTCCAAGCCTTTCCTTGCCCTAGCCGTCGCTCCCTTGCGTCTGAATCTGTTATGTTTACTTTATTTGCTCGTTCAAACTCTAAATCAAGGTTGTTGCGAGAAAGGCGGCCCGCTCGGGTACACGTTTTACCCGGTCGAGCAGAGGCGCGCCCGATCGTGTAGAGTGATAAGCCCGATCGGGAAATGCTTCCCGATCGCGTGGTTGAACAGCCCGAGTCGTGTAAACTGTCGGGGATTTTCAGGACTAATTGACGCCCGAGCGGGTACCATGTTGCGCCCGATCGGGTATGTTTACCCGATCATGTAATCTTCATGACCGGGTCGTGCAAGGTGTTGCAATTAACCCTATAGGTTTCGCCCGAACGGGTAGACCTTAGTGCCCGAGCGGGCACTCTTCAATTCATGATTTTTCTCTTTTCCGCTCGATGCTCTGGTGTTCCATTGAGTTCAGTGGCTTGATTTTGGCTTCGAGTGAATTGTATCTTCAATTTGAGTGGTTTGATTCAGGAATTTGTCTTTTTATGCTCGTTTTAGGCCTTGTCGCCTTAAAACCTGAAAACCAACAAAATGGGCGTATATAAAGAACAATCGTATCGGAAATGTAAGTCGTGCTATCAAATCTTTGCGAAAATGATACTAATACCTAGTCGTAAACTGATACACTTTACGTGTTATCACCCCACACCACAACAGATTCGGCGAGAGTAGCTTGAAATCGGCATCAGATTTGCTGTCAATAGGTTGAAATCGTTTGTTGCCAATAAAGAAGCTTGCAATTAAGCACGTTCCGCAGAAAAACCAGGTATGTATAGTGAGTTTTTCGTGTTTCTCTTATGTTTATTGCAATTATTGAAAACGATTCTAAACGAGTCATATTTATTGCAATGGCAAAGGTGACAGAGTGGGTCACAGAGTCGTACGGTCGCACTGGGTCACAGAGTCTCATCGAGGGTTCAAAGGGATCAAAGGTCGTCGCAGGGTTCCAAGGGTAAAGGGAAGGGTTAAAGGTTCGCAGGGGTCGAAGGGTCGGATGGAAAGGGGTCGCAAAGGGTTCAAAGGGTCGCATGGGTCCAAGTGTCGCATGGGAAAGCGATCGCAAAGGGTTCAAAGGGTCGCAGGGGTCCAAGGGTCGCAGAGGTAAAGGGGTCGCAGGGGTCCAAGGATCGTTGGGGTCCAAGGGTCGCAGAGGTAAAGGGGTCGCAGGGGTCCAAGGGTCGCATGGGAAAGGGGTCGCAAAGGGTTGAAAGGGTCGCAAAGGGTTGAAAGGGTCGCAGGGGTGCAAGGGTTGCATGGGTACAAGGGTCGCAAAGGGGTACAAGTGTCGCAGAGGTACAAGGGTCGCAAAGGGGTACAAGGGTCGCAGAGGGGTCAAAGGGTCGCAGTGGTACAAGGGTCGCACGATCGCACTGGGTTACAGAGTCTCATCGACTCGCACGGTCGCAATGGGTCACAGAATTTACCCCTCTTTTTATGTCTTTGTTACAGGTGTAATGGATGCGGTGGATGAGAAAATCACACCGATTTATTTTTTGTATGATGGTAAATAGGAAAAACCCAAATGGAGAATCTGAATGGGTTGGTAGAGTTCAGGAAAACCAGAGAGTATTTTTCTTATGTCCTCCGGTTAGTTTGACATACCAGCAACTGATTGATCAGTTATGCGCAGAGATGATGGTGGAAAATAATACAACGAAGTTGAAGTTAAGCTATTTGCCCAATATTTGTGAAAATAGGAATCCGACATATATAATGAATGACAAACATCTTATTTGTTATATGTTCGATCGCATAAGAGGAATTCGACCACTGCTGTATGTGGAGATAGAATCGGCAGGTGTGAATTGTGAAATCGAAATTGAGAGGGAAATTGAGCCTCTAATTCCTGCTTTTAGAAGCATTGCTAAAGAAGGTGAGGATCGAGGTGTTGTAGATTATGATGAATATGTTATTGTAGGTCCAGATAGCAAAAGTAGAGTTGAGAGTAATCCGGAAACAATAGATATTTTGGATTCGGATAATTCTGATAGTGAACATACAAGCAGGTTAAGAGAAGATGGTGGGTGTGTCATGAATGTGGTAGTTGATAGAGTTGTTTGTGGCAGTAATAAAGTTGATTCTGATGTGCCATCAGAGCATAAGTATGGTGATGGTGAGAACAACTCGCAAATGGTAGTTCATAATAGTGAAAATAATATCTTTGAGTTCGAAGATGGATTGGATCTTAAAATTGGGCAAGAGTTTGATAGCAAGAAGGATGTACAGGCATTTGTAAGGAAGGGTTCAATCGAAGCTTCGTTTAGATATACAACATTGAGATCTGATACGAAGCTGTGGGAACTACGATGCAAGTTTGCCGAAATGGTTGTAAATGGAAATTATGCGTGGCAGCAATCCCGAATTCCAAACAGTTTAGTGTGAGAACACAAAATCCAATTCATAGCTGTTCACCTATATCTAAACGGACCGAAGCTACAAAGGGTACATCGCAAATGGTTAAGGATTATTTGAAAGAGGAATATGTCGGAAATTATGAAACACCTCCAGCAAAAGAATTGATGGCTCGTGTAAAAGCAAAATACAGTGCCAATGTATCGTATTTGATGGCATTAAGAGGCAAATGCGGTGCTCAAAAGGATATTCGTGGTGATGATTTTGAACATTATAGGAGGCTTCCAGGGTGGTTGCACATGTTTATAAAAAGAAATCCGGGATTTGTCGCAGATCTTCAGTACGACATTGATGGGAAAAGCTTCAAATACCTTTTTAGGGCTGTCGGAGTGGCTACAAAGGGATGGAAACCCCGACTTCTTCGTCGAGACAAACCCCGACTGCTTCGTCGAGACAAACCTCGTCTTTGTCGAGAAAAAATCCGTCTTCTTCGTCGATACAAAACCCATTTGTGTTGACATAAACCCCGTGTTCTTTGTCGTTACAAACCCCATCTTCAAAAGCCAGCATCACTGATAGTGCTTGGAACGTGACAACCGAGACAACGCCGATTTCAAAAAAAAGAAAGGTTTGTTAGTTAGTAATTGTGTAATACTATATTATTTGTATTATTTTGATTAAACCTTTTGGGACTTTCATCCTTAAAATTCGATAAATTCTTCATTATAATTCGACCCATGCGACCCTCAATTGGATTAAATTAGAACCCATTCGACTCATTCGACCTCATGCGAATAAATATGACTCATGTGACCAATGCGACCTCATGCGAACAAATATGACTCATGCGACCAATGCGACCCTCAGTTGGATAAAATTAGAACCCATCCGACATTTTATCATTGTTAATCCGTAAATTCGTCGAATTCGTATATATCGATCATTATATGCGACCATACGACCCATGACATTATCAATTTAGAATCAATATAGACAATAATATAAATAATATCGACATTTGAAAACAATGTTGAATGTATTTTTTGAAATTTTGTCAAACTCATCCGACAAGTTCTTAAAACACTACTATCGCTTTTGTAGCACAGGCATTGGTTATACACAACTCAACTAGGGAGACATGGGTCATAATCTGTTTTAACCATTGATTGACGTTGTAAATGTATTGTTTTAATTGGTATTTTACATTTTATCATTATAAACGGGTAAATTCGTCGATTTCGCATGTATTATCCTTATATGTGACCGTGCGACCAATGCGACCCATGCAACCCTCAATTGGCAGTTTGACGTTTTAAATGTATTGTTTTGATTGTTTTTTGACATTTTATCATTGTTTATCCATAAATTTGTGGATTTCGCATATATTGATCCTTATATGCGACCATGCGACCCATGCCACCCTGAATTGGCATTAATTAGTTTGACATTTTAAATGTATTGTTTTGATTGTTTTTTTTTTTGACATTTTATCAATTTTAATCTGTAAATTCGTGGATTTCACATATATTGATCTATATATGCGACCATGCGACCCATGAGACCCATACGACCCTCAATTGACATTAATTAGTTTGACGTTTTATCATTATAAACCCGTAAATTCGTCGATTTCGCATGTATTGATCCTTATATGTGATCATGTCACCCATGCGACCCGCCGAAAATTCCGTCACCAAAATTCTCGCCGAACTTTTCATCATATTTGTACACGTTTTAAAAAATAACATCTGCTGGTCATGTCTTTTCGAATTGCATCGGATGACAATTCGATATCCAGGTCATGTCTTTTCGAATTACAGTCGTTTCCTTTTTTACAATAACGACACACTCTCTCTCT
>CM071864.1:31189615-31228338 GCA_036759665.1 Gynandropsis gynandra | reverse complement strand
TTTTGTGACTCGAAAGCTTGCAAAACCCTAGAAATCGAACTACTTACACTTATTGACGCCATTGAAGATTGACTTGTGCTCTCTTCGCAGTGCTGCTGCTGATTCTAGCCATTTTCCTTCTCGCCAACTTCAAATTGATCCCTCTCAAATTCGACATCAGTTATTTCTTTCTTGCTATAAACTTTTAAATAGGTTTCACGGCGAAAAACTGTTCGGCTTTCTCAGTTTCATGTCGAAAAAATTGCCGAACGTGGGTTTTTCCACGTTCGAACATTAAGGGCAAGTTTGTCTTTTCTTCAGTTTTTTTCGGATTTAATAATTATTTTAGAGAAGGGTATTTTTGAAGTGGTTTAGCCCTATAAGGGTATTTCTGATATTCCGCCCTTTAAAATTTCACATCTTTGAATTTATGAAAGGAAAAATCTGAAAACATAAATATACGGTACCCAAATGGAAAATCGATGATGAATTCGGTTCAACATCCGATTTGGTTTGTTATAAGTTATGGAATTACCAAAAACGATTTTTTAATAAAAAAATCGAACCATTTGAATTATTTTGGGTTTCATTCTGAAATATCTTAACTAGAGAAAATTTTCTGGCAAGATATTTGACTAACTTCAACTAATATTCTCTTTTATAAAATATACACCAAAATACATTTCAGTCCTTTCAAATTTTTTCTACGGTTAAAAAAAAGTTTTATGATAAGTCTATTATAAAACCTTCTCATTAGTCCATATATTATTATTATTATTATTATTATTATTATTATTATTATTATTATTATTATTATTATTATTATTATTATTATTATTATTATTATTATTATTATTATTATTATTATTACTAAATTTTGAAATGTATCACATTGTGGTATAACGTGACGCATTATACCACATTGTATCAGGATAACTTCAAAAATATCCTTACAGAACTAAAACACTTTAAAAATATCCTTGTCGAAAAAAAAATTTAACTTAAAAAATAATCTTATAAATGTTGATATTCCCAAAATACTCATGCGACCCTGCGATCTAGTTCGACCCAGCGACCCAGTTCGACCCTGCGACCCAGCATCCCTATGACCCTGCGACCTTACGACCCAGCGACCCAGTCTGACCCTGCGACCTTGTGACCCTGCGATCCAGTTCGACTCTGCGACCCAGTTCGACCCTGCGACCCAGTTCAACTCTGTGACCCTGTGACCCAGTTCGACCCTGTAACCCAATTCAACCATGTGACCTAGTTCGACCTTGTGATCCAGTACGACCCAAAATCACCGGAAATTGCCAGAAACCGTCAGAAACTGCCAGAATCGTCGGAAATCGCCGGAAAACGGTCGAAATTGCTAGAAATAATTGAAAATGACTTAAACATTGTTGAAAATCGCTCGAAAATTGTTACAAAACGCTCAAACTGGAAGGAAATCGCTCGAGAATGGAAAGAAATCGCTCGAAAATGGAAGGAAATCACTCGGAAATGAAAGGAAATAGCTCTCAAATTTGTTTTCCTCCTCTCAAATTTATCTTTCCCTCCTTTCAAGTTTGTCTTTCCCTCCTCTGGATGTGTTTTCACTAACAAAATATAAGGGCACATATGTCTTTTCTCCGATTTTTTTCCATTAGATTTAGAAGGTAGTTTTGAACTGTTTTAGCCCTACGAGGGTATTTCTAATATTCCTCCCATTGTATCGCATATTAAAAATATAAATTTAAAAACATAACAATAAATTTATTATTATTATTATTAGATATAATTAACATTATTAATAATTTGAATTGTATAAGTACACACGTTGAATCCAAATTAATAATAATATGTCCATTGTTGTACGCGTATATGCAACCCAAATTAATAATAATAATAATAATAATAATAATAATAATAATAATAATAATAATAATAATAATAATAATAATAATAATAATAATAATAATAATAATAATAATAATAATAATAATAATAATAATAATAATAACAACGTTGAACAATGGAGGAAAAACCAAATGTATACAACATATATCACATAAACATAAGGTGTAATTTTTTTTTACAAAATTCAATTATTTAAATATAATGTTTCTCAACGTTATTGTCACCTATATAATCCAAATTATTATTATTATTATTATTATTATTATTATTATTATTATTATTATTATTATTAGTTATAATAATTAAATAAAAATAAGAATCTTTTGTCCGGTGTTGTATATACGGTTTCTACAACGTATATACATATTATTATTATTATTATTATTATTATTATTATTATTATTATTAGTTATAATAATTAAATAAAAATAAGAATCTTTTGTCCGGTGTTGTATATACGAATTCATTTAGCATTCTCAGATTTTACCTCATATCACCATCAATTAATCCTCCTTAGTTTAGTTATATTCTTAGCTTAGGTTGAATACATCTTTTGAAAAACCAAAGAATGTTAAATATATAGTCGACGCAATTTTTCTAATTAAATTTTGATCACTTAGTGGACTAAATAAAATATTCACAATTATGTTGTCAAATAAATCGAATTTGGGAATGTCAATCTTAATTTGTTTCTCCAAAACAAGATGCAAGACCGGAGAATTGGAATTTAGCATCAATCTAAAGAAGCTCCGTTCAGGATTTGGCAACATCTTCAACATTTCTTTTGTATACATCTAGACACACCTAATATATTTGACAAAGCATTTTGTCTCGCTCTTCATCACTTTCACCGGCTTCATCCTAGATTTTCTACATAAAGTTTTCTATAATGAATTATTTTGTTATTTTTTTATTTTGGGTGTATTTATAATGAATGAAAGAGCCAATCCCCCATTATAGACATTCAAGCTGAATAAATCAAACAAAAATATGGACTTTGAACGAAATTATATGTAACTTTTACAGTAGTGTGCGACACGTGAAATCTCCACCATTCACACAATTCTGAAGGTGTATATAGGGGAGACAAAGAACTTGCTTAGTTATTCGGGGAAATGGATTAGAAAATGAAATGATTTAAATATATAGTTGATACAATTTCAATAACTCCACTATCAACGGATATTAGTGGATCAGATGAACTATTCCCTAATTATGTTTCCAAATAAATCGAATTTAGAAAATCACATCTTAATTTTCTATTTCTAACCATTAAATAGATACTACCAAAATTGAAAATGCTGGGGAAACAAACTTATTTCGTACCAAGATGATGCTTTCCAAGTTAAAAAATATTAACCTAAACTATCCGCAAGTGCACGACACGTGTGTAGTATTCTAGGTGTAGATCCCACAGGGACTACGCAACACAACCTAAGCTCACACTACGAATCAAACTTGCAAACAACGAAATATTGGTTTTAGGAATGAAATAACTAAAAACAATAAACTACGAGGATTACAGTTTCACCACAAAACTTCCGAAACCAACAATCAACCTATCTAATCATGCATTCCAAATCAAGTTATCTAAGGCGGACAATCCTAATATGATATCTACCCTCTCTCAAGGCATAGACATGTGATCTAGTCAAGTTATCCCCTACTTTCGTGGCTGACACCATAAGCTAAACCAATAAGTTCTATAATTTATCCGTTTTACCCTCAACCGCTGCTAACCTAATTTCGTGGTCTAGCCTCGATTGTTCTTAGCCCGATTATCTGGAATTAAAATTCTCCTTTCGATCCTTCTCCTAAGAACCTAAAACATGCATCTACATGGTCATTCGTAAACACAAGTCAATCAAACACTCGGACAAAGAATATATAAACGAAAACGGAAAGTTACATTCAAAGATAAATCAAAGTGGTTTCGGAATAGCCATGGGCTAATCCATTCTCCTAGAACAAAACGACCACTTGCTCATGCTTTCGAAAGAAAACAACATAATCAAAGTAGATAGTCTAAATAACATAAAAAACAAAACGGAACCGAAGTCCCTATTCGATCTTCAACGCTCCTTGGATGTCTCTTCCATCAAGAGTACTCACGAACAGCTCTTCTCTCTACTCTCTCTCTCTCTCTACAACTCTCTAACTCTAACGCGTGTTCTCTCAAAAACTCTAGTGAATTCGTCCCCTAGCTCTCCTCCTTGTCTTTCCTCTTTTCTTTCTTTCCTTTTCTCCTCTTTTTCCTCTTTGGTCGTTCACTTCCTTTCCTCCTCTTTCCTCTTTGTTGCAACATGCTGTTTTGTGAGTTTTCCATTCTTATTTACATTGGTTTCTATTCTTGAGTAAGTGGGCATGTTTCCTTTATTTTTTCCAGCCATATAACTCTCATTCCTCTTCTCTAACCATGTTTCTTTTTTGTGTAGGCAACTAACCACTTTCTTTTCCTTTTTGGCCAAGTTTCCTTTTCTTGTTTCTGCAGGTGACGGATGCAACCCATGCGGGCTGGAGAGTGTGCCCCGTGCTGGATCACTTGGAGGGGATGGATCCGAGCATGCTGAAGGCCTCCCCAGGTCGTGCTGAAGTTCCAGGAGTTGTTGGAAGTTAGGCCCCGCGCGGGCAAAGGTGTGTGCCTTGCGCAGGCCTGTAGTTGAAGCCTGCCCCAAGCTGTGCTTTGGTTGCTGGTGGTTGTGCCCCGCGCAGGCTATGAGTTCCACCCCGCGTGGGCTGTCTTTGAGCTGATTATCCGTGCCGTTTCTCGTCCCGTGTGTTCCGTTATTATCTTCGATACTAGTACGTTGTCCCGTGTACGTTCTTTAGCTCTGAAATGAACGAAATACACATTAAAACCTGTAAAAACACGAAAACACGAAAACAAGTAAAACACATACAAAATCACACGTAAAACATCGCATCTATCATCATAAACATCTCTAAAATCATGCGAGAAATACATATAAAAATGAGATGATCACAAGAGAAACAGCCATCGAACGGAAAAGTAAGATCTTGGAACCAACAATAAAAGACCAAATCGAAGAAAATGGAAAAGATGACACACATAAATGGACAAATTTGATGCAAATTCAAACGCGAGCTCCTTGATGCTTCAAATCCATAATTCACCTAAGGAAAAACAATAACAATGTTGAAAACTAATTGTCTCTTTTAAGAGCTTTGGTGAGAGATCAATGATCAAAATCTCAAAAAAACAAAAGTCTCATGATAACGTCTATTTTGTTATAGTATTTTAGTCCATTTTCAAAGTAAGTTTAATCATTTATTTACACTTTACCGAGCATTAAGAATCATTTAGTCCTTTTCTAGTGTTTTATCGTGTTATTGCAAGAAATGAAATATCGGGATACAACCATGAGTAAATGAAGCAAAACTAAGAAAAACCACTATCCTCTCAGCTATGCACGGTCAGCATCAAAAGAATCATAAACCGGAAAAGAGAAATGGAAGCAATGGCCGCTTACAAAAATGGAAAGAATGACTGCTTACAAAAATGGAAATTGTTGGCCTTTCGAACAAAATGGAAATATGTTGGTTGCCTACACAAAATGGAAGTATGGCTGGAGATGAGGAATGGAAGTAAGTAGCCGCAGCCTACAAGAAATAGAAGCCAGCCGCTGGCCTTCAAAAACGGAAACTCTCGGCCAAAGCTAAATGGAAGTGGTGGCTAGAACAAAAATGGAAACTTTCGGTGGCTGGAACAAAAATAAGAACATGAAAAAGAAACATGGTTTCCATAAAATAGAAGCAAGTTGCTAAAACCAAATGTAAATTTCCAACCGCCAATCCAAAAATGGAAAGATAGTCGCCTACACGAGAATTGGAAAGTGCAAATGTTGAAGATAGAAAATGGAAATGGCTGCTAGAACAATATATGGAAACGCATGGACTATAGAAAAAAAAGGCAGACAACCAAATAGGAAAGGATAGAAAAGAAAAGAAAGAAAAGAGGAAAGAGAATGTAGGGGACAAGAGGGTTGATCGTCTCATTTTCATACGTGTTTCTCGCATGATTTTAGATATCTTTACGATGATAGATGCGCTGTTTACGTATGATTCTGTATCCATTTTACTCATTTCGTGTTTTCATTTTCTTACATATTTCAATACGAATTTGGTTCATTTCAAAGCTAAAGAACGTACACGGGATAAAGTACTAGCATCGTCAATTGTAATGGAGAAAACAGGATGAGAAACGGAGAGTAATAGGCCAAGATGTGAATATGCCCGGCTGACCATTGTACATGGCACGGTCGGGCACTTCAAGGAACACAACGCACGGTCGGGCTAGAGATCATGCACGGTCGAGCACTAATGTCACAAATTATCCCCGAGAGCATCGCACGACCAGGGCTCTTCCAGTGCACGGTCGGGCATTGGCCATTATGCACTACATGGTCGAGCTTCCGCATGATGTACGATCGGGCAACATCACTCAATGCCATGCACGGTGGGGCTCAATGTTTTGCACGACCAGTCTCATCAAACAACAAGCATAGCCCGACCGACCTCACCTCATCAACACGACGGGCGCATGAGAACCATGAGGCGCCCAACCGAACACCAACCCCAACCCGACCAGGGTTATGAGACAGAAAACATTCCCGAATGTTCAGCATGGTTTGGGCGTGTATGAAGCCTAACCGCTCACCCATTGCCTGAGGTGCCCGACCGAGCTCACTCCTGTGCTTGGTCGGGCATGACAAAGCGCGGACCTACAACACAGAAAAGGAAACATCCGGTTGATAGAAGGCAATTGGAAACTCACGGGAAAGAATGGAAATACTCGGCCAAAGAGGAAAGAAGAAGAAAAGGAAGGAAAAGAAGAGGAAAGAAGAAGAAAGGGGTCAAAGGACAGAAGATTCATTCGGTTAGAGACACACAGGCGCAGAGAGTTACAGAGAGAGTTGTAGAGAGAGAGAAGACTGGTTCTTAAGCACTTGGCAGAGGAGACATTAAGGAGCATTGAAGATCGAATCAGGACTTCGATTTCATTTGGTTTTTATGTTCTTTAAACTATTTACTTTGATTATGTTGTTTGTTTTCGGACGCATGAGCGAGTAGTCATTTTGTTCTAGGAGATGGGGTTAGCCCATCGCTATCGTAGAACCACTTTGATTTGTCTTTGAATGCAATTTCCCGTTTTCGATTATCTATTCTTTGTATGAGTGCTTGATTGACTTGTGTTTACGAAGGCACAATAGATGCATGTTTTAGAAACTTAGGAGAAGGACCGAAAGGAGAATTCAAATTTCAGATGATTAGACTTAGAACAACCGAGACTAGGCAACGAATCGGTGTTCATCTTGTTCGACACTAAGATCTTCACATGCTTGCTCAAGGATTCCATCAGAGTTTCCCAGGAATCCCAGATGGAATCCTTTAGCAAGCATGTGAAGATCTTATTGTTGAACAAGATGAACAGTGATTTCTGGCCTAGTCTCGTTTGTTCTTAACCTGATCATCCGGAATTTGATCCTGGCCAACTCAGATGGAATCCTTGAGCAATTCGAGCATCACCACCTCCTTGGCTTACCAATGCACAGTGCAAGAGAAAATGGAACATATGAATTATGCCCAATAGCAAGGAAACACACAATTCAAAAATACTTACAACCCGAATTGCAGGAACCACCCGAACTTGTCATATCGAATGACTCAACCGATGAAGTATTTGGGATTTCAGCAAAGACAGCAACCATACCAGCAAGATGCCCAAGAATCCCAGCAAGTTCCGCAAGCTCCTCACGCTCCTTCGTCAAGCCTTGACGCGGTGATGCTCGAATTCATAAAGGAGTAAAGGCAACAACAATCGACTCAAGCCAAATTCAATATGGATGTGGGGATAGCGATTAGCGAGCTCAAAACTCAGATAGAATCCTTGAGTAAGCATCGGAAGATCTTAGTTTTGAACAAGCTCTCGGAATCCCGGACAGCTTCCCGGAAAACCCGATCTAGATCTAAGAGAGTACGTAAACGCTATTACCTTGTACAGGAGTGATATGATCGAGCACTCGCCCTCCAAAGAGCAAGAGCAAGTTGCTGGAACTCCTATGGAAAAAGGCAAAGGTACCATTGCGATCATGGAAGGAGTTGAACCAGATTTGGACAAACCATATGTTGCTCCACCGATGTACAAACCTCCTATACCGTTTCCTCAACGGTTGGTGAGCAGCAAGAATGAAGAACGAGTATGAAGATTTCTAGAGGGCCTCAAAAAGCTTGACATCAACATCCCATTCGTGGAAGCCCTCCCAAAAATGCCTAATCATGCCAAACTCCTCAAGAAGATCCTATCAAACGAAAGCCGTATCGAAGAGAGTGAGACGGTAGCACTCACCGACCGTTCTTCAAAACAAGCTGCCACCGAAGTTGATGGACCCCGCAAGCTTCTTCATTCCATGCACAATAGGTAATATTGACATTGATAAAGCTTTGTGTCATTTAGGAGCAAGCGTGAGCCTCATGCTACACTTGATCTTCAAGCGGATGAACTTCGGAGATCTCAAACCTACAAAGATGTCTCTACGCCTCGCGGATCGTTCGGTAAGATATCCGGTGGGAATTATTGAAAACGTTCCCACCAAGGTAAGTAATCTTTGCATTCCCGCTGATTTTTTTGTACTTAACATAAACGAAGATGCTAGGATACCCATTATTCTTGGTAGACCTTTCTTAGCAATTGCAGGTGCCATGACAGACGTACAACAAGGAAAGCTCTCCTTTCGTGTCGGAGATGAGAAGATAGAGTTCAACTTTTCCAGCTCCATGAACAGACCCTCCTTTAAAGAGTCATGTGTTAGAGTTGATTTGCTGGACGAATCGGCGAATGACATGCTCGATCGGGTAAGTATATCCGACGCTCTTAGAATGTTTGTAGGAATGCAGGACTCACGGACGAGAAAGCCGAGCTGTACACGAAATTCATGAGTGCCATTGAGGCACTAAGAGACGCCCCATGTGAGGAGATACCACGTGAAACACGCACTGATTTTGCAGTGGAGAAGGCGCCAAACTTGAGCTCGAACCTCTTTCTTCTTCTCCTCGATATGAGTACATTGAATGCAATAAAATATATCTTGTTGTTGTGAATGCTAACTTGAGTGCAGATGAGACGAGAAAGCCATCCTCTCGTCTAAAGAAGCATAGGAGAATAAGCTCTTCAATATGTACGCACGGAAATTCTACGGAAGACAGCCACGAACCTTCTACCGAAATTCAAAGGAGGTTGCACCCGCACTTGAAAGAGGTAATGGAAAAAGACACCACAAAACGTTTTATTGCAGATATCGTTTATCCAACAGGGGCAGCAAACGAGTGAATCTCGTGCATGACATGCCAAAGAAAGAAGTAGGAACGGTGATCCGCAATGCGAACGACGACCACACTAAGGGATGGCACAACGAAAAGATCTTACCTCATGACTTCCATCTAGGTGACTCAGTTCTACTTTTCAATTCTTTTCATAAGCTTTTCTCGGGCAACCTACGGTTTCATTGGTCTGATCCTTTTCAAGTACGACAGGTATTCCCGCATGGAACAGTAGAACTTTGGAGCGAGACGAGTGGAACGTTCAAAGCTAATGGGCAGCAACTAAAGCTCTACCAAACCGCTCAACAAATAAAAAGTGGAAACGCCATTTCCCTTCTCGATCCATCCGTCGCGAACGCATGAGACATGGAGACGTCAAGCTTAAAGACGTTAAATAAACGCTTTCTGGGATGCAATCCAGTACTTTCTTTTCTTATTTTTTCGTAGTTGTTTAGTTTAAGACTCATTTATTTAAAAAAAACCACAAATGTGACTTAGCTTTCCTTACCCTCCATCGGAGTTCTCGTCGAGGACGCTGTTCAATTCAAGTCTGGGGGAGCAGCTCACGTTTGTCAGGTGACATCGTTTCATTTTCTTTTATTTTTCTCTATGGTTTCGTAGTTCATAGTTTAGTTTTTTGTTTGCTTTTGTTTTCATGAGTCTGAGTTGTCTTAGGTATCTGTCTGGTGCCACGTTTTAAGATGAACCCTAATCATAGGATTCTTAATAAGTTGGCCTTTTCCGTGATATATTGCATGTTTGAGCTTAGGTTGAAAAAAAATAGGTCGTAAGTCTTTGGGAATCCTAGTGTTGCTTGTGGGAGGTTTAGACGAGTGATGCGTTCAAAGTTAAACAAATATTAACCTAAACTACTCAGAAGTACACGATACGTGTGTAGTACTCTAGGTGTCAATCTTACAGGGACTATGCAACACACCCTAAACTCAAACTACAAATCAAACTTGCAAACGAACGAAATGTTGATTTTAAGAATGAAATACTAAAAACAATAAATTATCGAGTTCTTAACAGTGAAACAAACGTTCTAGGATTACGGTTTCGCCACAAGACTACCGAAACCAATAATCAACCTATCTAATCATGCATTCCCAATCAAGTTATCTAAGGCAGATGATCCTAAAATGATTTCTACCCTCTCTCAAGGCATAAACATGTGATCTAGTTAAGTTATCCCCTACTTTCGTGGCTGACACCTTAAACTAAACCCATCAGTTCTATGATTCATCCGTTTTACCCTCAACCACTACTATCTTACTTTCTTGGCCTAGCCTTGGTTGTTCTAAGCCTGATTACCAGGAATTATGATTCTCCTTTCGGTCATTCTCCTAAGTTCCTAAAATTTGCATCTACTTGGCCTTCGTAAATGAAAACGGGAAACTGCATTCAAAGATAAATCAAAGTTGTTCAAGGATAGCCATGGGCTAATGCCTTCTCCTAGAACAAAACGACCACTCGCTCATGCGTTCCAAAGAAAACAACATAATCAAAATAGATAGTTTAAAGAACATAAAAACCAAAGGAAACCGAAGTCCCAATTCGATCTTCAATGCTCTCTGGATGTCTCTTGCCAAGAACTCACGAAGCAGTCTCTCTCTCTGCAACACTCTCTGTAACTCTCTGTCTGTCGTGTGTGTTCTGTAACCGAATTAATCATCTCCCCTTTGACACCTTTCTTCATCTTTCCTCTTCTCTTCTCTTTCCTTTTCTTCTTCTTTCCCCTTTGGTTGTGCTTTTCCATTCTTCTCTTGTGATCTTCCTTTTCTTCTCCATGTCCGGAATCTTTCCTTTTATGTGTTGCAGGTCTGCGTGTCTCCATGCCCGGTCGTGCAGGATGGGAAGCCCGACTGGGCGTGTCCCTTGAAGTGCTGCCCGACCGTTCTGATGGAAGAGCTCGGTCGTGTTGTGCTTGTTCCTTAATGAGCTGCCCGATCGTGCTGATGGAAGAGCTCGGTCGTGCTGATTGTCAGAGCTCAATCGTGCTGATGGTCCTTGAAGTAGTGCTGCCAGACCGTGCTGATGGAAGAGCTGGGTCGTGTTGTGCGTATTCCTTGATGAGCTCGGTCATGCATAACAAGGAAGCCTGATCGTGCTTGCATGAAAGCCAATGCGCGACCGTGCAATGTAGGAGCCTATGTCGTGTGATGCTCTCGGGGATAATTTGTGACGTTAATGCTCGACCGTGCTTTATCTGGAGCCCGACCATGCATGATATCCAATGAAGTGCCTGACCGTGCAAGGTACAATGGTCGGCCGTGCATGTTCACATCTTGCCCGTTATTCTTCGTTTCTCATCCTGTTTGCTTCGTTACGATCCTCAATGCTAGTACTTTGTCCCATGTATTTTCATTTATTTTGAAATAAACCGAATTTCCATTAAAACTTGTAAGGACATGAAAACACGAAAACAAGTAAACGGATACAAAACTTATACGTAAACATCACATCTATATCATAAACATCCCTAAAATCATGCGAGAAATACGTATGAAAACGAGACAATCAAAATCCCCCAGACTTGAATGTTTTCTTGTCCCTAAGCAAACGTAAACATGTAACACGTAGGGTATATAAAAACCGAGAACTCCCTTTTCTCCTAGAAATACCGCTAAAGCGAACCTAACCGATCAACTAGCAAGTTAAGAGCAAATTCGGCCTAATTAAATTTTTAGTCTTTATCCTAGGTTCACCAAGGCTACCTACGAGAAAGTAAATCGAAGCCAAACTAGTCAAGAACCCGTAACTCTCTCCACCAAGCATGACTTCAGACAAATGGCAAACGTAAAACAATTGAGGATATTTGTTTCATTCCAAGCTTCTTTCTTTCTTTATTTATGATTTTTTTCTTCTTTTTTTTCTTTTTCATTACGTTGTGAAGACACACTAGGTTCCTAGGATGTCAGATTTGAAGGGATCCAGCGTCTACTTAGACCCAGACTACAGATGATGGTATACTCATGCATCTCGTTCAAGAGCATGGCAGAGTAGACGGCATTTTTGGTGTGTCATGCCTTTAAGACATAGAAAGATGATCACCAAACCACCACTTAGGCCCGAACCATCTTAAAAGTGTCAAGGTCAATCCACTCATATCGATTTTAAATCATGCTTTTAGGTATTATTTCTATCGACATCGGAGTGTAAGTGTATGCTCTTATTCTGCAAAACAAGCTCGTTTTTATACGATCTAATAATCCTCATCAAATGAAGTGGAGCATCGTCTATATGAAGTATGACCATCTGGATAGAGAGAATAAATGATAAAATAGCCTAGCAACCTCGTCCAAACCTCCCACAAGCAACACTAGGATTCCAAAGAATTACGACCTATTGTTTTTCAACCAACTAATAAGCTCTAAGGCTTAAGAAAATCCTAGCACAAACATACAAAATCTCACGAGAAAAGGACAGCTTCTTAAGTATCCTAGGTTCAGGGTTCTTCTCAAAACGTGGCACGGGACAAGTGCCTAGGATAACTTTAACTCACAAAAAACAAAAACAAACTAAAAACTATGAAATCAAAGAGAAAATAAAGGAAAATGAAACGAAGTCAACGACGTCCTCGACGTGAAGCTCCGATGGAGGGTAAGAGAATTGAAGTCAAGCTTGTGGTGATTTTTTTTGTTTTTACCGAGTTTTAAACTAAAGAACTAAGAAAGATAGAAAACAAAGTATTGGGCCTCCCAATAAGCGCTTATTTAACATCTTTAAGCTTTGACATCTCCATACCTCATGCGTGCGCGATGAGTGGATGGAAAAAGTAAATGGAGTTTCCGCTTTCGATTGGTTGAGCGGCTTGGTAGAGCTTTAGTCGTTGTCTATTAGCTTTGAACGTTCCATTCGTCTCGCTCCAAAGTTCTACTGCTCCATGCTGGAATACCTCTCGTACCTAAAAAGGATCAGACCAATGGGACGCTAGTTTGCCTGAGAAAAGCTTAGGACGAGAACGGAAAAGTAGAACTAAGTCACCTGGTTGGAAATCATGGGTAGGATCTCTTTGTCGTGCCATCCCTTAGTGTGGTCATCGTTCGCATTGCGGATCACTGTCACTGCTTCTTTCTTTGGCACGTCGTGCACGCTATTCACTTGTTCACTGCCCGAGGTTGGATAAATGATATCTGCGTTAAAAAAATTTATGGTTTCTTTTCCGTTACCTCCTTCAAATGCGAGTACAACTTCCTTTGAGTTTCGGTGGAAGGTTTGTGGTTGTCTTGCTTAGAAATTCTGTGCGTACATTTTGAAACTTTGACTCTCCTACGCTTCTTTACGCAAGTGGGTGGTTTTCTCATGTCATCGTCACTCAAGTTAGCATTCATAACAACATGATATGTTTTATTGCATTCAATGTACTCATACCGAAAACAAGTAGGAAGAGGGTCGAGCTCAAGTCTAGGCGCCTTCTCCACTGCGAAATCAGTGTGTTTTTCATATGGTTTCTCCTCACATGGGATGTCTCTTAGTGTTCAATAGCACTCATAGATTCTGCATACATCACATCTTCTTCGTCGGTGAATCCTGCATCTTTGCAAACTCGTGTTAAGCATCGCACAAGAGGATCGGAAATACTTACTTGATCAAGCATTTCATTCGCTAACTCGTCCAGCAAATCAATTCTGAAGCAAGACTCCTTGAAGGAAGGTCCATTCACAGAGCTGGACAAGTTGAACTCTATCTTTTCATCTCTGATATGTAAGGAGAGCTTTCCTTGTTGTACGTCTATCATGGCACCTGCAGTAGCTAAGAAAGGTCTACCAAGAATAATGGGTACCTAGCATCTTCTTTTATGTCAAGTAAAACAAAATCAGAGGGAATGGAAAGATTACCTACTTTGGTGGGAACGTTTTTAAAAATTCCCACTGGATATCTTAGTGAAAGATCCGCGAGTCGTAGAGACATCTTTGTAGGTTTGAGATCTCTGAAGTTCATCCGCTTGAAGACTGAATGTGGCATGAGGCTCATGCTTGCTCCTAAATCACACAAAGCATTGCCAATGTCAATATTACCTATTCTGCATGGAATGGAGAAGCTTCTGAGGTCCTTCAACTTCGGGGGTAGCGTGTTTTGAAGAATGGCTGCATTCTTCGGTGAGTGCTACCGTCTCACTCTCTTCGAAACGCCTCTCCTTGGAAAGAGCCTCCTTGATCAGTTTGGCGTGATTAGGCATTTTTTTGGAGGTCTTCCACGAATGGGATGTTGATGTCAAGCTTCATGAGTAACTCTAGACCTTGAGTTATGTTCGGCATACCTCTCGGTGTGGACCACACAGTGTGGTTCATGTCGAGGTTATCAATCAGCTCGTATGCCTCGTCAACACTCATATCCATAAACGATCCTCTAGCAGCGTTATCCAACTTCATTCGGTGTTTGTATGAGATTCAATTGTAGAAAGTTTGGATAACATACCACTGCTCGAGACCATGGTGTGGACACACCTGTAGAAGATCCTTAAGTTTGCCCCACGCTTCAAATAACGTTTCTTCATCTCTTCATCTAAACGTCGTCATTTCTTCCCTCATCTGAATCGTCTTGCTCGGAGGGAAGAACCGTGATAGGACCAGTGTGTAGAGCTGGTCCCAAGTAGTGATTGAACCGGTAGGAAGTGATTACAGCCATGTTTTCACTCGTTCCCCAATTGAGAAGGGGAAGAGACGCAACATAATGGCATCCTCCGAGACTCCGTGTATCTTGAATGTACCAGAAAGCTCTAGAAAGTCTCTTTAGGTACTGATGGGGATCCTCACGATTTCCACCCATGAACTACTTCTGATAAAGCATGTTGATCATCATAGGCTTAACCCAAATTGCTTTCTAGCAACAGCAGGCATACATATGGCTATTTGGACGTTTTTCATGTGCAGTACCACATAGTCTCTAAGGCGGCATGGTGGAGGAGCCTGAGGTTCTCACGGTTGCGGTGCGAGTTGCTGTTGCTGCAAATGTTCATGGTCGTTCAACATACCATTCTGATAATCCATTTCTTCTTTGATTTGACGTCTTTGCAAACGATAAACAAAAAGGATTTAGGTAGAAAGAACGAAAGAAAAGAAAACAAACAAGAATGACTCTAGGCTCGAACCTAGGACGTGTTAACAATAGTCACCGGCAACAACGCCAAAAACTTGATGTGTTCCAAGTTGAACAAATATTAACCTAAACTACCCGCAAGTGCACGGCACGTGTGTAGTAGTCTAGGTGTCGATCCCATAGGGACTACACAACACAACCTAAACTCAAACTACGAATGAAACTTGCGAACGAGCGAAATATTGATTTTAACAATGAAATACTAAAAACAATATCCTACCGAGTTATTAATAGTGAGAGAAACATTCTAGGATTATGGTTTCACCACAAGACTACCGAAACCAATAATCAACATATCTAACCATGCATTCCCAATCAAGTTATCTAAGGCAGACGATCCTAATATGATATCTACCCTCTCTCAAGGCATAGACACATGATCTAGTTAAGTTCTCCCCTACTTTTGTGGCTGACACCTTAACTAAACCCATAAGTTCTATGATTCATCCGTTTTACCCTCAACCGCTGCTATCTTTATTTCGTTGCCTAGCCTTGGTTGTTCTAAGTCTTATTATCCGAAATTAGAATTCTCTTTTCAGTCCTTCTCCTAAATTCCTAAAACATGCATCTACTTGCCTTCGTAAACGCAGGTCAATCAAGCACTCAAACAAAGAATAGATAAACAAAAACAGAAAATTGCATTCAAAGACAAATCAAAGTGGTTTCGGGATAGCCATGGGCAATTCCTTTCTCCTAGAATAAAACGACTACTCGTTCATGCATTTGAAAGAAAACAATATCCTTGAAATAGATAGTTTAAAGAGCATAAAAACCAAACGAAACCGAAGTCCATATTCGATCTTCAATGCTCCTTGGATGTCTTTTGCCAAGAACTCACGAACCAGTCTCTCTCTATCTGCAACTATCTCTGTAACTCTCTATCTGTTGTGTGTGTTCTGTAACCGAATCAATCGTTTCCCCTTTGACCCCTTTCTTCTTCTTTCCTCTTCTCTTATCTTTCCTTTTCTTCTTCTTTCCCCTTTGGCCGTGCTTTTACATTCTTCTCTCGTGATCTTCCTTTTCTTCTCCATGGTCAGAATCTTTTCTTTTCTGTGTTGCAGGTCCACGCATCTCCATGCCCGGCCGTGCAGAATGTGAAGCCCGACCGGGTGTGTCCCTTGAAGTACTGCCCAACCAGGCTGATGGAAGAGCTCGGTCATGTTGTGCTTGTTCCTGGATGAGCTTCCCGATCGTGCTGATGGAAGAGCTTGGTCGTGCTGATGGTCCTTGAAGTGTTGTCGGACCGTGCTGATGGAAGAGCTCGGTTGTGCTGCGTGTTCCTTGATGAGCCTGGTCGTGCACAACAAGGAAGCCTGACCATGATTTTATGATAGCAAATGCCCGACCGTGCAAAGTAGGAGCCTAGGTCGTGCGATGCTCTCGGGGATAATTTGCACGTTAATGCCCGACCGTGCTTGATCTCTAGCCCGACTGTGCATGATGTCCAATGAAGTGCCCGACCGTGCAAGGCACAATGGTTGCCCGTGCATGTTTACATCTTGCCCGTTATTCTCTATTGCTAGTCTCGTTTGCTCCGTTATGATCCTCAATGCTAGTACTTTGTCCCGTGTACGTTCCTTAGCTTCGAAATGAACCGAATTTGCATTTAAACCTGTAAGGACATGAAAACACGAAAACAAGTAAAACGGATACAAAACTTATACGTAGACATCGCATCTATATCATAAACATCCCTAATATCATGCGAGAAATACGTTTGAAAACGAGACGGATCAAAATCCTCCAAACTTGAATGTTTTGTTGTCCCTAAGAAAACATAAACGTGGAACACGTGGGGTATACAAAAACCGAGAATTCTCCTTTCTCCTAGAAATACCGCTAAAGCAAACCTAATCGATCAACTAGCAAGTCAAGAGTAAATTTGGCCTAATTAAATTTCCAGTCTTCATCCTACTTTTACCAAGGCTACCTACGAGAGAGTAAATTGAAGACAAACTAAACAAGCAACCGCAACTCTCTCAACCAAACGAGACTTCAGATAAATGCTAAACGTAGAACAATTGAGGATACTTGTTTCATTTCTTAGCTTCTTTCTTTCTTTAGTTTATATTTTTTCCTTCTTTTTTTTCTTTTTCTTTACGTTGTGCAGACACACTAGGTTCTTATGACGTCGGATTTGAAGGGATACAGTCTCTACTTAGACCTAGACTACCGATGACGGTATACTCATGCATCTCGTTCAAGAGTGCAGTGGAGTAGGAGGTGTTTTTATTGTTCCATGCCTTTAGGACGTAGAAAGATGATCGTCAACCCATCACTTAGATCGTATGTAACGAGCTTGTTTTGTCGAATAAGAGCGCAAACTTACACTTCGATGTCGATAGAAATAATGCCTAAAAGCAAGATCTAAAATCAATGCATCGACCTTGACTCTTTTTCGATGGTTAAGGTCTAAGTGGTGGGTTGGCGATCATCTTTCTACATCCTAAGGGCATGGCACAATAAAAACGCCACCTACTTCGTCGCACTCTTGAACGAGATTCATGAGTATACCGTCATCGATAATCTGGGTCTAAGTAGATGCTGATCCCTTCAAATCTGACGTCCTTGGAACCTGGTGTGTCTACACATCATAAAAAAAAGAAAGAAAAAGAAGAAGAAAAAAATATAAAAAAAGAAAGAAAGAAAGAATCTCGTAAATGAAACAAGTATCCTCGTTTGTTCTACGTTTAGCATTTTTCTGAAGTCTTGTTTGGTGGAGAGAGTTGTGGTTGCTTGTTTAGTTTGCCTTTGATTTGCTTTCTTGTAGGATGCCATGGTGAACCTAGGATGAAGACTGAAACATTATTAGGCCGAATTTGCTCTCCACTTGCTAGTTGATCGTTTAGGTTCGCTTTAGCGGTGATTCTAGGAGAAAGGGGAATTCTCGGGTTTTTTTGTATACCCCACGTGTCCCCCGTTTACGTTTGCTGAGGTACAAGCAAAAATTCAAGTCAGGGGATTTTGATCGTCTCGTTTTCATACGTGTTTCTCGCATTATTTTAGAATGTTTATGATGATAAATGTGATGTTCGTGTGATTTTATATTCGTTTTATTTGTTTTCGTGTTATCGTGTTCTTACAGATTTTAATGCAAATTTGATTCACTTCGAAGCTATAAAACGTACACGGGAAAAATACTAGCATCAAGGATTGTGATAGAGCAAAAGGGACGAGAAACGAAGAGTAACGGGCAAGATGTGAACATTCTCGGCCGATCACACACACTATGCACGGTCGGGCACTTCAAGGAACATAATGCATGGTCGGGCTAGAGATCATGCACGGTCGGGCACAAATGTCACAAATTATCCTCGAGAGCGTTGCACGACCTAGGCTCTTGCACTTCATGGTGGAGCATTGGCCATTATGCACTACACCGTCATGCTTTCCCATGATGCACGATAGGGCAACATCACTCAATTCCATGAACGGTAGGGCTCAATGTTTTGCACGACCGGGCTTACAAACAACAAGCATAGCCCAACCGACCTCACCTCATCAACACAACCGGGCACATGAGAAGCATGAGGCGCCCGACCGAATACTAACCCCAGCCCGACCGAGCTTATGAGACAGAAAACATTCCTGAATGTTCAGCACGGCTTGGGCGTGACGCGTTGTTGTGCATGATGACTGATTTTTCGAATTATTTGTGTGAGTATCCGGTTGTTATCTGACTCTTCTTGTACTTAACTCTAGTTTTGCTCGAGGACGTGCAAAGGTTTAAGTCTGGGGAAGTTTGATGATGCCTAATTAGTCTCAGTATTTTCATCTCTTTCTAGAGTTAGTTTTATTATAATTTTGTACTTTACCGACTTATTAAATTGAATAGAGTATTTTTCTATCTTCTTCTCGTGTTTTGCAAGTATCAAACATAACAGGACGAGAAATGTACAAGAAATGAGCAAGATACGACCATGACCAATGAAAGAACATGAACCCGCGTGGGGTGGTCCCTTTAGCGTGTGTGGGCTGCACCATCTAGTAGAATTTGCATGGCTCAGGGTTTTTCCAAGCCCGCGTGGATCATCAAGCCAAAAGGAGCCCGCATGGGTGGCCTTTAGCCAGCACGGGGCGTGTGCTGGACGAAAAGGAAAGAAGGGAAAAAAAGAAGCCGGCCGAAAAGGAATATAGGGGAGGAAAGGAAACCCATGCAAGCTGCTTTGGAGAGAAGAGGAAACCAGCATGTTTGGAAAAAGGAAGTTCGGATTCGTTGAGAAGGAGCTTTGATTCTCTCATGGAGGGAGAGCAGAAGGCCGAAGTATGGCTAAAGCCGGGGGAGATGATCTCAGAATGTGAAGGAGCTATTGAAGATTATGGTATAAGAATAGGGAAGCATCTCTCTCTGTACTTATGGCTAAGATTGATTTCGTTCGTGCTTTGTTTTCTGAACCTAAGTACGAGTAGACCCGTTGTCATGTGATAGAGTTTTGTCAATATGTAATGAGTGCTGGTGTTTAATGCATGGTTATAGTATTTGATCATTTTCAGATTGATTGGTTGCCTCTAATTCTTTTATTCTTGCTAATCACTTGAATGAATGATTTTAAAAGTCTAAATGTATCGAGAGATAGATTAGGATTTTGAACCTAGCCATGATTTGGGGTTTTACTTTATTAGAGCCTTGGTCAGTCGGTTGATTAAACCCAAGGATTAGGATAGCGGTCTTATTGCATTTAGTATTTCTTTTTTTGCGCAATTGGAGGTTGGTAGTTGATAACATCTAAATTGTTCTAGTATTTTCATCTATTTTCATAGTTAGTTTTATCATTTATTTTGACTTTACCGAGTATTAAGTACAATTTAGTCTTCTTCTAGCGTTTTTCTCGTGTTTTGCAGGAAATGAGATACCGAGTTACAAACATGAGTAGATTTTGGAAATTTTGCCAAAACTACTTAAAGCTCAGTTGTACACACTCAACACCCAAGACTCTTTCGATCACAGAAAATGGAAACAATGGTCATCGCTCACAAAAATGGAAATAGTAGCTGCTGCCTAAAAGAAATGGAAACTAGCCGTTGGCCTAAACGAAATGGAAATCGGTTGTTGCCTCCACAAAATGGAAGAGGAAACAGTTTGTTGCATAAGAAGAAACGGAAAAGGTTGCTGAAAAAGAAGAAATGGAAACACAATCCGCTGGAACAAATTGGAAACAAAAGCTGCTGCGTAAGAATGGAAATCGGTTGGAGCAACAAAACTCGGTTGGAGCAAGAAAAGGCAATTCGGCTGGAGCAAGAAAGAGGAAACCAAAGGCTGCACGGATGAAGAGAATAAAGGAAACAGCCGCTGCACAAGAAGAAAGGAACACAAAGAAAATGGAAACCGAAAAAAAACGAGTAGGGAAGAGGAAATCAACATGAAAAGGAAAGGACGAGAGCTTAGATTCGTCCAAGAGGATTTTGGAGAGAGGGAGAGAGGCTGGAGCTGGACGGTTGGGAGCTGATGAAGAGAAGGGAAGAGATGTTTTTATTTTGTTCTATGTTTAGCGAGTAGTTCGGTAGCTACGAGTTAGAGAGCTTTGCAAATATGTAATGAAGTCTTATGCTTAATGTTTAGTGGTTCTTAATGCTTTTATTCTTGTATGCAACTTGAATGAATGATTTTGGTATTTGATTGTTTTCAGAATGATTGATTGTTCTTAATGCTTTCGTTCTTGTACGCAATTTGAATGAATGATTGTAGAAGTCTAGTGAATCTACGCCATGGGATTAGATTTTGGAACTTAGCCATGATTTAGGATCTTAATTGATTTACAATCTACGGAAGTTTGGTCAATTGTATAAGGATTAAGATAATGGTCTTAATGCATCTAGTGGGTGAGATTACGCATTCGGAAGATTGGTAGTACACATGTTAGATAGTGGTCAAGTCTATGCCAGTCAGTTTCTACATAGAGCTTGAATTCCCTGAACTCGAGATAATATCTAAGACCAATGATCTTGTTAGCACTTGCATTATTGTGCATCTCTCGAAACCTGTGATATTTAGTTTATTGAGTTTAGCACCATTTAGAGTATTTTAGTCTTTACTTTGCAATTCACTCAATTAATTCACACGGCATATTCATTAGTCTATTAGTTTTATAGTTGAATCAATTCCCTAATATTCGACCCCGATACTACATAATCCGTATTCTTGCGGAAACGTTAGTTTAGGTATTTATTATTTGAGATTAACCACATTAGTATTATGCATGCTAGATAGTGAAAAAAAAATAAGAATCTTTTGTCCAATGTTGTATATACATTGTGTACAACGTGTATACAATTTTAAATAATAATAATAATAATAATAATAATAATAATAATAATAATAATAATAATAATAACAATAACGTTATATGCATCCAAATTATTATTATTACTAGGGATCGAAAACATGCGATATGCAAGTTTTAAAAAATGAAAGAATGTTAAATATATAGTTGACGCAATTTTACAAACTGCATTTTCATCAGATAGTAGACTAAATAAAATATTCACAATTATGTTGCCAAAAACACAGAGATCCAAATATCAACGAAAACTAACATCATATTTACCAGATATTTAATTTATAAACTTGAAAGCATTTCCAATGCCAATAAAGTTTTATTACTCCAAAACAAGATGCAAGACTGGAGAATTGGGAATTAGCATCAAACAAAGTCTATAGAAGCTCCGTTCAGGATTTGGCAGCCTGTTCAACATTTCTTTTATAAACATCCATACACACCTATTATATTGTCTCACTCTTCATCACTTTCACCGGCTTCATTCCAGATTTTTTTACCTAAGATTTTCTATAATGAATTATTTTGTTTTTCTATTCTGGTGAAGGGGTCTGTTTATAAATAATGAAAGAGCCAATGTCCACATTACAGGCATCAAAACTGAATAAATCAAACACAAATATGGGCGTTGAACCAAATCTTTTGTAACTTTTACAATACGGTGTGGCACGTGATTTCTCCACCATTCACACAATTCTGAAGGTGTATAAAGGGGAGACATAGAACTTGCTTAGTTACTGGGGAAATGGATTAGAAAATGAAACGATTTAAATATACAGTCGATACAATTTCAATAACTGCACTATCACCGGATATTAGTGGACAAGATGTAATATTCCCTAATTATGTTGCCAAATAAATCGAATTTAGAATATCACATCTTAATTTTTGTATTTCTAACCATTAAACAGATACTACCAAAACAGAAATTGTTAGGGAAACAAAGTCATGTCGTACCAAGAGAACCAGCCATCGACGGAAAAGTAAGTTCTTGGAATGAACAATAAAAGACCAAATCGAAGAAAATGGAGAGGATGACATGCACAAATGGCCAAACTCGATGCAAATTCGAATCCGAGCTCCTTGATACTTCAAATATATGGTTACAAAGAAAAAACATAAACAAATTCATAATTCACCTAAGGAAACACAATAACAATGTTGAAACCTAATAGTCTCTTTTGAGAGTTTTAGTGAGAGATCAATGATCAAAATCTCAAAAAAAAAAAACAATAACCTCAAATGAACCATTAATTTGTTAGACTTAAGAAGACTTATAAAGATTCGGTTATAAGATTTTATAAAGAGGAGGATAAGGAGGAATTATATAAAAACAAAACAAAAAGTAAAAATTATCAATCATCAATTATCAGAGTTAAAACATTAAAAAATTCATAATGATAGACATTCCCAAACATATAGCTTTTGCATAATAATCTAACACTTGGACAATGACATAAATCTCGACGAAAGATGAAAAAAACACCAATACTGTGAAATCGAATATATATTAGAAAACGGAATTTTGATGATTTAGCAATAAATATTGTGAGTAATGACATCGAGATTATATAAAAATTAAAATAATTAATAGAAAAACTTATATTAATGACAGATATGTTCACCATCCATAAGTAAAAGAAACATATTACTCACACTAAATCTATCCATTCACCATCTCACACTCTACATAAAAAGGAATTTCACATTTTATTTTCTCTCTTTATTTAAGACCTCTTTGTACATTCATTTATTCTCCAAGATAAAGCCAAAGAAATGAAATCGATAAAGGAATTGTTGGAAGAAATTTTGTTGCTCACACTTATAGTTCTCTAATCTTGACAATAATCATTGTTAAACCCGCAAACCAGATTTAACAACATACTAAAGTGAAGTAACATCTTAAAAAAACATAATGCAATTTTCATTATTACACTCATAATGATATAGGTTCATGTCTTAGATTATATATTCTCAACGGAAAAAAAATATACATAAATAAAGGTAAACTCGAAGAAAAGAACTATAATACACGTAAGAAAGCCGAAAACACACAATTGCTTTTCAACTAGAATCTAATAACCTCATAATTATTTGAAGTTTGAACCTTGTTGGTTAAAATAGGGAATTCTTTTATTTTTTTTATTTTTTTATATCTTGTTGGTAGTTTTTGTTTTTAGCTGACTAATTCAATGTTGTGTATATGCTTTTGGTTGGTGCATTTTCCATAGTTTATAGTTGTATTTCGCCTCTAGGTTTCAATGCAAGTATCTATATATCCGTGTATACCGTTCAGTCTTTGTTAGGTCGAACAACTTTCAAATTTAATTTTCTATTTTTATGATTCCACGCGTTTACATTCCGTTGTCAATAAGCTTCTAACTATTTCCGCCTTGAATTTAAGTGAGTTCATCGATCTCGATGGTTCGGGTCTAAGTGGTGGGTTGACGCACTTTTCTATGTCCTAAGGGTCAGAGTTGATGTGTGATCTCAATGGTTTGGACTAAATAGTGAAAGTATTATGCCATTTATGTAATATTTTCAATAGTTTGGGTTTAAGTCGTAATTATTAAAAGTTAATAATTATAAATAAACGAAAAACGAGTTTTCGATATCAGATTTTAGAATCACTAAAATCAAAACCCTAGTAGCCGTCAGAAAGAAAAGAAAACGAAGAACGAAAAACAGTTTTCGTTCTTCCTGAATTCCGCATCAAAGCAGATCCGATCTCGGCGTGGATACGCGTAGAAGGCTTGCATTATCAAGTCTTGCATCTGACTATCACACGTTCAACGAAAAGGTATTACGAAATCGTTTCTAAATTTGTTAATCGTTGAAACCCCGAAAAACTAATCGTTAAACATGACTAGATCTATAATCGGGTTGATAAAACACGTTTCCGCACCTAAATCAACCCTACAGCGGTATCAGAGCGTCTGGATGCATGTTTAGGATTAGTTTTTCGAATTTTTTGCGAACAATCGGATCGAAAAAATGTAAAAGTCACGCGTGCGGCGTGCACGCACAATAACCACAGCGAGAACCGCACATGGCCGCAACCCTAGCTGGTCGCGCGTTCGACGGGGCGGCGAGGCGCAGGGGCGCGTGGCATAGCATGGCCGGTGCGGCGCAGGAGAGATCGAAATACGGCGATTGTTCTGTTCGACAGTCGCGCAAATGAATCGCTCGTACCCATCGCGCGAACGCCGAACACGAGCACGCGGACAGAGGCGACGCTGCACGAGCGGCTTTTGTCGAACGTCCGACGCATCTTCAGGCGAGGCGGCAGGCGCGACGAGTAGGCGGAGCGGCGCACCACCGACGGGCAAAAGCGGCGCAAAGGGTGGCGAATCGCAGCGGCGCGTGATGGGTTTCAGAAACCCTAATCGCCGTCTCGCCTAAGATGAGGTTCTCAGGCGCCGAGCCGGCGATTTGCTGCCGATCGAATGGGGTTCGCAATCGCCTGAGCTGGCGGTTCCTCCAACCCGGAGCGGGCGACCAATGAGGTGTGGTGGCGGCGAGAGGGTTTCAGAAACCTTAACCCCGTTTGACTCAGCTCGAGCGAGCGCGTCGAGTGAGCCCGTGCGGGCGCGACGCGTGAGCCCGGGCGGGCGCGCGTAACCCGCGGGCGTAAAAAAAATTGAATTAAAATTAAAATCAAAATTAAAGAATTTTAGTTTTAAAATATCAATAATTGAGTTCTTAGACGATAAATTGTTTATCGTTAGGCTTTTTCTTCATCATAGACCTTTTGAATAGTTTTTCGTTTATATGGTACGGCCTGACTACCAGGAGGCATGTAGTTCAAGAAATCGATTCGTACGTCTATGACATCAGATGTCTAGTGGGAGGGATCAATTAGTTTTTTTAAACGCCTGGACTACCCGGGAGACATAAACTTAATTGATATTCGACAATGAGCTGAAGAATGAACTCAACTATATCAATAGGAACGACCTGACTACCAGCTGACTATGTGATATAAAGCCACATTAAAATCAATCTGTTTAATATGCTTAAGAAATGACCTGACTACCAGGGGGCTTATGCATGATTAGTTCAGGAAATATTACTGAAAGAAATACGATTTCTGAATACTATTGTACTATTAATCAGTAAAATAATCATTTAGATGAAAGTCCATATCTATTTGATTAAATAAGTGTTCTAATAAATGCTGCAATGTTTCCTTCTAGATTTCCTGAAGAATGTCTTCAATTTCCCTACGTGCCATTCTCGATGTCCACAAGCTTGTTGGGGAAAATTTCGATGATTGGTACCGCAACCTCAAGATCGTCCACAAGCAAGAGAAGCTACTCGATGCGATCGAGAATCCTATCAAGGAATCCCCTCCTGATGAGGATGGCTTGCTTGCTTGGATGAAGCAAAGGGATGACCTTGATACTGCCAAGTGTATCATCATAGCCTCTATGAATTCAGAACTCTAACGCCAGCATGAGGATATGGATCATGTTGCTATCATTGCGCACCTTAAGAAGATATACGGTGCACAGAGCAGAACAACAAGATATCAATTGTCGAAGGCTCTATTCAAATCCAGATTGTCTGTGAACTCTTTGGAGGGGCCCCATGTTCGTAATATAATCAGTCTTATTGAACAGCTTGTGAAGCTGGGGTGCACACTGGGCAAAGAGTTACCTCAAGATCTGATCTTGCCTGAGACGTTCTCTCCGTTCATTGTTAACTTTAACATGAACAAGATGGACATGGATCTGCATGAGATGCTGAACCAACTGATTGACTATGAGAGTCAGTCAGTGTCTGAGACGTCTAAGGGACATAGTGCCGTGATGATGGTCGGCTCTTCTTAAAGCCCAAGAAGAAGCTCCATGGGTCCAAGGGTGGTGTGACAATACCCAAGGGCAAAAGGGGCAAATCTGACCAATCTGACGTTGAATGCTTCTTCTGTAAGAAGAAAGGGCATTGGAAGAGAAATTGTAAGGAATACCTTACATCTCTCAAAAGGAAAGAGGGTAAGACATACATGAAAAATATTTTCAAGATTTCTTTAACTACTATTGATTCTTCTACTTGGGTATTGGATACCGGCAGTAGTTTTAACATCTGCAATGTGTTGCAGGGGCTGAGAATTAATAGAAGGTTGAAGAGAGGTGAAGTCAACCTACAAGTTGCGAATGGTGCAAGCGTTGCGACATTAGATGTAGGATCGATTTCTCTTTGTATGCCTTCGGGCAAGACCTTGGTTTTAGAAGATTGTTACTATGTTCCGAAATTTGTTTCGAACATAATTTCTATTTCTATGTTAGACAGATGTGTTTATAAAACAATCTTCGATAATAAAATTTGCTCCATTTTTCATAATGATGAATTATGTGCAAATGGTTACCTACAACAAGGTATCTATGTCTTATCCAATGATAAAGTTAATATGATTTACAAGCATGTTTCTTGTGTGAAGAGAAAGAAAGATGATTCGGTGAATCAGACTTTCCTTTGGGATTGAAGACTTGGTCATATAGGCGAGAAAAGGATAAACAAGTTGCATCAAGAAGGTCTTCTTGGTCAATATAATTATGAATCATATTCAACTTGTGAGTCTTGTCTCACTGGAAAAATGACCAAATCTCCGTTTACTGGAATCGGAGATAGAGCTACTGAACTTCTAGAACTCATACATATAGATGTATGCGGACCTATGAAAGTTCAAGCCAAAGGAGGATATTCTTATTTTATAACTTGCACTGACGATATGTCTAGATATGGATATGTATATCTTATGTAACACAAGTCTGAATCTTTTGAAATGTTCAAGAGATTTCGCAGTGAAGTTGAGAAACAAACTGGAAGGACCATCAAGATGATGAGGTCTGACTGAGGTGGAGAATATCTGAGTCATGATTTTCTTGATTATCTAAGGGAAAATGGGATTTTGTCTCAGTGGACTTCTCCTGGAACACCGCAACATAATGGTGTATCCGAATGGAGAAATCGAACCTTAATTAGATATGGTGAGATCCATGATGGGGTTCACTGATCTTCTGATGAATTTATGGGGCTATACTTTAGAAACAACTGCATATCTGCTAAACAAAGTTCCCACCAAAGCAGTCTCGAAGACACCATATGAGATATGGAAAGGACGTAAGCCAAACCTGAAGACACATCAAGGTTTGGGGGTGTCCGGCCTTCGTTAAGAGACTTCAGCCAGACAAGCTTGATACTAGGTCTGACAGGTGTAGGTTCATAGGTTATCCCAAGGAAACTATGGATATTATTTCTACCACTCGTCTGAGCACAAAGTGTTTGTGGCCAGAACGGCAACCTTTCTTGAAAGGGAATTCCTTGAGGAAGGAATTCATGGAGGGGAAGTAGTTCTTGACAAGATTCAAGAACCCGACGAACCAACACAAGCTCATGGACATGAGATGTCAAATGAACGTTCTTGGCTGGGTGATACAGTGTTAGGCTCCGGCGCTTCAACTTCAAATGTTGAAGTAACAATGCCCGTTCAGGAACAAGTTCAGGAACTTTTTCAGGAACAAGTCCAATAAGATATCCCAGTGTAGGTTGGACCTGCTACACAACCTTTCTTGAAAAGGTCAACACGTTGTCGACGTGCACCTGACAGACTTAATCTGATGGTGCAAGAAGACGTGGTCGGTCATAGAGATGACGATCCGTTGACTTTCCAAGAGGCTATACAAGGCCCAGATTCTGAGAAATGGTGGAAAGCCATGGAATCCGAGATGGAATATATGAAGATTAACAAAGTATGGACTTTAGTTGATTCTTCATAGGCTTCCAGACCGATAGATTGTAAATAGGTTTACAAGAGGAAGATTGGAGAACACGGGCAGGTAGAGACCTATAAAGCTCGTCTAGTTGCCAAGGGATATAGTCAACGAGAAGGTATTGACTATGAAGAAACGTTCTCCCATGTGGCAATGCTCAAATCTATTTGGATTCTGCTTGCGATAACGGCATTCCATAACTATGAGATTTGGCATATGGACGTGAAAACAACTTTCCTTAATGGAGAGCTCCAGGAAGAAGTTTTCATGACTTAACCTTAGGGTTTCACGTCGCCAACTCAAAGTCATATGGTATGCAAGCTTCAGAGGTCCATTTATGGACTCAAGCAAGCTTCTTGAATGACATGTAGTGGGAGCGCGGTTGTCTTCCTTGTGCTTTATGTGGATGACATATTACTCATGGGGAATGACATTCCGGCGTTGCAAGAGACGAAGTTTTGATTGTCCGAACATTAGTCCATGAAAGATCTAGGAGAAACAACCTATATTCTGGGAATAAAGATCAATAGAGATAGATCAAGGAGGTTGCTTGGACTATCACAGTTCCAGTACATTTATACCATCATGAAGAGGTATAACATGGAAAATTCCAAGAGAGGCTATCTGCCGATAGGCACTGGAATTACTCTCTCCAAAGAGGATTGTCCTTAGACACAAGAAGAGAGAGAACGCATGAGTAGGATCCCATACGCTAGCGCATTGGGAGCCATCATGTATTCCATGACATGTACGAGGCCTGATGTAGCCTTCGCGCTAAGTGTAGCGAGTCGGTATCAGGTAGATCCCGGTGAGGAACATTGGAAATTGGTGAAAACTATTCTCAAGTACTTGAAAAGAACTAGAGACCAATTCCTCGTTTATGGAGATTCTAACTTGGAGTTAGAAGGGTTCACGAATGCCAGCTTTATGTCTGATAAGGATGATAGCAGATCCACATCGGGTTATGCCTTTTGCCTCAATGGGAGTGCAGTGTGTTGGAAAAGTTCCCACCAAGCTACTGTAGCTAATTCGGTTACTGAAGCAGAATGCATAGCGGCTTGTGAAGCTGCTAAGGAAGCGGTATGGATGAGAAAGTTCATAACTGAACTTGGTGTGGTACCTTCGATAAAGGAATCAGTTCCTTTATTATGTGATAATACCGGGGCAATAGCCCAGACGAAGGAACCAAGATCTCATAAAAGATCAAAGCATGTTATGTGGAAGTACCATCTAATAAGGGAAATCGTTGAGCGTGGGGACGTTCAAATCCAGAAGGTAGAAGGAAAAGAAAATGCAGCAGATCCACTCACAAAGGCGCTTGGTTCAAATGAGTTTGACAAGCATAAGTTGAAGATTGGATTGAAAAACATAGCATGCTGGAATTAGTTCTAGAAATAGTACAACTGTTGTAACTATTTAAAAGCTATTTTTATGTCTTATATTTTGAACACTTATGAATAAATAGAAATGGCATTATTTTATCATTTTGATGATATTTGCATAATATATATATATATATGTGTGTATATATTTTCATAGCTGGTATGATATAGTCCATGATTCAGTTTAAAACTTGTCATCATGATAGAGATCATGATAAAGAAAGTCAAGTTTTGGTAAAACTTAATCTAAATCGTTCTTGATCATAGGATAACTAATTGGACGTTAGTAATCCGGATAGATCAACATAGATGTGATGGTTTCTATTTGATAGAAATTAGTAGATCTCTTTTACTAAATCACATGCATGGATGATGCACATAGAGATGTGATCATTGAACAGACCCAAAGGGAGAATTCCTAATGGTTGCATTACCATTGAACTGTCAATAGGAATTTCTCTAAAAGGATTAGAATATTATGATTTCCTTAGACCTGAGATCAACATGGTAACTGACAAGTTATCTACCATTCTTTGATACTGGACACCTTATGCCTTGGGATGTAAGTTGAAAGGATATTGGGAATGATTGGATGCTTGTGCAGTTACTGATTGATCAAGATGGAATCCGTCAACTCTAGGTAAAGAGTTCGAGCTCTATGTTGTCAACAACATAATGACTGAAAAGACCTTGGCCAGGGCATTTGAATGAGAGAAGAAAAGAGTTTCTTGTGATCATTCACCAGTTAGTTATGTTAGGCATGAAACATAGTTGATAATCTATTAGGACTTGACAGTTAGACCATGTCCTAGGATTATCCGGAGCTGTAAAGACGGAGGGAAATAATAATATTGTCCTTTTATCATGGTTCTACAGAGTAAGGATGTTACTTCACACTATCTGGTCGTTGAGGAGTGTTGTTAGACACCAACCTCGATTAGTTAATTAGTAAGACTAATTGACTACCGGTTTAGTGATGAACCTACGAGGTCACACGCATACGAGTGTCTCGGTATCTACTTGTGATTGTTAGACAATCAGTGTGGAATGAAGTTATATTCATCCGCTAGCACCGAAAAATATAATTGTATTTGTTTTTCTTTTAGGTTAGTACATAAGATGTACGGGCAAGTATGTGTATGGAGATACATGTACTTCGACTATATGAGATATTACGTAAAGGCAAGTGGGAGATTGAAATTATTATGCCATTTATGTAATATTTCAATAGTTTTGGTTTAAGTCGTAATTATCAAAAGTTAATAATTATAAATAAACGAAAAACGAGTTTTCGATATCAGATTTTAGAATCACTAAAATCAAAATCCTAGTAGCCGTCAGAAAGAAAAAAACGAACAACGAAAAACAGTTTTTGTTCTTCCTCAATTCTGCATCAAAGCAGCGGCGTGGATACGCATAGAGGGCTTGCATTATCAAGTCTTGCATCCGACTATCGCACGTTCAACGAAAAGGTATTACGAAATCGTTTCTAAATTTTTTCATCGTTGAAACCCCGAAAAACTAATCGTTAAACATGACTAGATCTATAATCAAGTTGATAAAACATGTTTTCGCACCTAAATCAACCCTACAAATAGTTCTTTCATAACGCAATCTCTTCACTCAGGATTTATATCTCCAAAACAAGATGGAAAACTAGAGAATTGAAAATTTAATATCAAACAAAGTCTATAGAAGCTTCGTTCAGGATTTGGCAGCCTGTTTAACATTTCTTTTGTAAACATATAGACACACCTATTATATTTGAAGAAGCCTTTTGTCTCGCTCTTCATCACTTTCACTAATTTCATCTCAGATTTTTTAGATACAATTTTCTATCATGAATTATTTTGTTTTTCTGTTTTGGTGAAAGGGTATGTTTATAATGAATGAAAGAGCCAATATCCACATTATAGACATTAAAGCTGAATAAATCAAACAAAAATAAGGACTTTGAACGAAACCATTTGTAACTTCGACAATACGGTGTCGCAATCTCTTCACTTCTTTAAGGTTACAAAACCTTATGCATGCCAAATGACAACCTGGATCCAAGTAGAAAGTTTTCCTCTCTGACTCCGACGTCCTATAAACCGAGCGTAGACTTTCAGAAAAATAAAATAAAATGGAATAAAGAAAAGTATAAGAAAATAATTGTCTTTAGTAAAGGTGTCTCACTCATGCATGGGTAAATTGGTATGGAGATTGCTTGGACGTGTCTAGGGGTTAGTAAAATGAACTTGGATGATGTGTTGGATTGTACGGCTCGTAGCTTTCGGTCGATAGAAGTCTAAACTTAGTTTGCTTTGGTATATGTTTGCGTGACGCGTTGTTGTGAATGATGGTTGATTTTTCGAAGTACTTGTGCTAGTATCCGGTTATTGCCTGACTTTTCTTGTGCTTAACTCTAGTTTTGCTCGAGGACGAGCAAAGATTCAAGTTTGTGGGAGTTTGATAATGCCTAATTAGTCTCAGTATTTTCATCTCTTTCTAGAGTTAGTTTTATTATGATTTTGGACTTTACCAACTTATTAAGTAGAATTTGAGTCTTTTTCTATCGTCTTCTCATGTTTTGTAGGTAACAAACAGAACGGAACGAGAAATGAACAAGAAATGAGCAATATACGACCATACCCCATGAAAGGACATGAACCCGCACGGGGTGGTCCCCTTAGCCCGCGCGGGTTGCACCATCCAGCAGAATTTGCACAACTCGGGGAGCTTCCAAGCCCGCATGGATTATCAAGCCAAAAGGAGCTCTCACAAGGTGGCCACTTAGTCGCGCGGGGCGTGTGCTAGATGAAAAGAAAAGAAGGGAGAAAAAGGAAGCCGGCCGAAAAGAAAAAGAGGGGAAAAAAAGAAACTCGTGCAAGCTGCTTGGGAGAGAAGAGGAAACCAACATGTTTGGAAAAAGTGTAGTTCAGATTCGATGAGTGAGAGCTTGGATTCTCTCATCGAGGGAGAGCTGAAAGTCGAAGCAAGGCTAAAGCTGGGGAAGACGATCTCGGAATGCGAAGGAGCTATTGAAGGCTACGGTATTAGAATAGGGAAGTGATGTGATTAATCTCAAATAATAAAATATCTAGACTAACGCTTTCGCAAGAATACGGATCATATAGTATCAGGGTCGAACACGAGGAATCGATACAACTCTAGAACTAGTAAGTAATAAATAGGACGTGTAAAATTAATAAGTGATGGGAATGCGACTAAAGATAAACTAACTAACTAACTATCGGATTAAAATCAATAAACTAAACACCACAGGTTTGGAGAGATGTACGATGGTGCAACAAAGTTCTAACAAGATCATGGTTTTATATATTATCACGAGTTTAGGGAAATCAAGCTCGAATATAGGAACTGAATGGCGTAGACTTGTCCACTACCTAGCGTGCGTACTACCAATCTCCCGGTTGCATAATCTCACCCGCTAGACGCATCAAGACTTCTATCCTAATCCTTAGATTCAATCGATCGACCTGGCATAGATTCTAAACTGATTAAATCCCAAATCATGGCTAAGTTCCAAAGTCTAATTCCCTGGCGTGGATTCATTAAACTACTATAATCATTCATTCGAGTGGCGTAGAAGAACAAAAGCATTAAAAACAACCAATCAATCTGAAAACGATCAAATACCAAAATCATTCATTCAAGTGACGTACAAGAATGAAAGCATTAAGAACCACCGAGCATTAAGAACAAGACTTCGTTACATATCGGCAAAGCTCTCTAACCTACGGCTATGGACCTACTCGTACATGAACTTAGAAAACGAAACACAAAAGATAAATATATTCAACATGGATAAAGAATGAGATCCCTCCCCATTCTATAACCGACGTCTTCCACAGCTCCTCCGCGCTCCGGCTTCGTCGCTCCGTCCTTGCCCTTATACGCATTCTGTTCTCTTTTTTTCTCCCTATGTGTGCTCTGTTTTTATCTCTAATTTTATGTACCTCTTGTGCTGCTAAAGCCCTCTCCTTTTTACCCTCTTTCTCCTCTTTCCTTTCCTTTATTCTTTCCTCTTTGGCTGCCCCTTTCTTTCCTCTCTAGTGGCTGGAATATCCTGTTTCTTACAACAACTGCAATTTTCCTTTTCCGAGTTTTTCCATCTCTTGTTTTTTCATTCTTGTGTAATTGTCAACGTTTCCTCTTTATTTTCCAGCCATGTAGCTCCCCTTCCTCTTCACTAATTATATTTCCTTTTGGTTTAAGTAGCCAACATGTTCCTTTTCTTGTTTTGCGAAGTTTCCTTTTCTAGTTTATGCAGGTGACGACACATGACCCGCGCGAGCTGATGAGTGCCCCACGCGGGCTGGCTGGCAGGAGGGAACCTGCGCGGGCTGGTGAGGAGTCCGAATCGGGCTGGAGTTGCTGGAGAGTGAACCCGTGCAGGCTAAAGTGGACACGTCGTGCAGGGTGGTTTGGCGATTGTTGTCCGCTGATGCGTATTAGAGTTAAATATAACCTAATCTACCCGCAAGTGCACGGCACGTGTGTAGTATTTTAGGTGTCGATCCCACACAGACTACGCAACACTACCTGAACCCAAACTACGAATCAAACTTGCTAACGAAAGAAGGTGAATAAGGAATGAAATACTGAAAGTAACTAAACTACTTGGGTTCTATCGATGAGATAAACGTCCTAGGAAACCGGTTTCACCACAAGACTACCGAAACCAACGATCAACCTATCTATCATGCAATCCCAGTTAAAGCTATCTAAGGCGGACGATCCTAACATGATATCTACCCTCTCTCAAGGCATAGACACGTGATCTAGACAAGCTGCCCCCTACTTTTCGTGGCTGACACCATGAACTAAACCCATAAACTCTGTGATTCGCCCGTTCACCCTCAACCGTTGCTACCCTACTTTCGTGGCCTAACCTCGGTTGTTCTAAACCTGACTTTCTAGGACTAGAATTCTCCTTTCGGTCCTTCTCCTAATCCCTAACACATGCATCTACGTGATCAGCGCAAACACAAGTAAATTAAAGCACTCAGATAAAGAATAGATGAACTAAAACGGGAAGATGCATTCAAAATAGATCAAAAGCGGTCTCGGGATAGCCAAGGGCTAATCCCTTCTCCTAGAACAAACAAACTACTCGCTCATGCGTCTGTAAAGAAACATAAACATAGTAGAAAGTATAAGGAACATAAAAACCAAACAAAACCGAAGTGGTGCTGCTTGATCTCCAACGCTCCTTGCTTATCTCTTCGCAAGAATCTGCTCTAACTTCGCTGAATTGTTCTCCTCTGTAAGCTTGCTGTAATGACGTCTTTTTGCCTCCTTTTAAGCCTCCTAAGTCAGTCCAATTGTTGCCTAAATTGCCCCACGAGTTCCCTTATGTTTTAAGTTAAGTTTACTTAAGTTTTGAGCAGTTACGGGCCGCGACCCGCTCGGGTAGTGAGTGTGCCCGCTCGGGCACGGCTAGGGTAACTCGTGCGCATCTTGTGGCTGGAATGATGCCCGATCGGGCATGGAATGTGTGCCCGCTCGGGCACAAGGCAAAATGCTCGGGAATGCTTGCCCGAGTCGTGCTAAATGGTCCACACAATTGGCCGTAGGTTTTGCCCGATCGTGCAAAGGTTGTGCCCGACCGGGTGAGGCTTTTCCATGCTCAATCTCGTCCCGTTTGTCCCGTGATGATCCCCAAAGTTGCTCCTTAGCTCCATGCATGTTCCTTTAGCTCCAAAATAGTCCAAATACGCGTAAAAACCTGTAAGAACATGAAAAGCACGAAAGCAAGTAAAACGGATACGGAATCATACGTAAAACATCACATATGTATCAAAAACGTCTCCTAAATCGTGCAAGAAATACGTATGAAAACGAGATGATCAAAATCCCCCAGACTTGAATGTTTGCTTGTCCCTAAGCAAACGTAAACGTGGAATACATGGGGTATGAAAATACGAGAATTCCCCTTCTCCTAGAAATACCGCTAAAGCGAACCTAACCGATCAACTAGCACATCGAGAGCAAATTCGGCCTAATCGAGTTTTCAGCCTTAATCCTAGGTCCACCACGGTTACCCATAAGAAAGTAAATCAAAGGAGACTAGACACACTACCGTAACTCCCTCCACCAGACAAGACTTCAGACTATGCTAAACCTAGGTCAACCGAGGATACTTGTTTCTTTCTTTCCGAGCTTCTTCCTTTCTTTTTTCTTTTCTTTTTCTTTTTCTTCTTTTTCTTTGCATACTTATGAATTTTTTTCTCTTTTTTTTTTCTTTTGTTTTCTTTTATTTTTCCATTTTTCTTTTCTTCTTTTTCTTTGCATACACACTAGGCTTCTAGGACGTCGGATTTGAAGGGATCCAGCCTCTACTTAGACCCAGACTACCGATGACGGTATACTCATGCATCTCGTGTAAGAGTGCAGCGGAGTAGGTGGCTTTTTGTGCCTTGCCCTTAGGACGTAGAAAGATGATCGCCAACCCACCACTTAGACCCGAGCCACCGAAGGAGTAACAAGGTCGATGCACTCATATCGATTTTTGATCATGCTTATTAGGCACTATTTCTATCGACAGCGGAGTGTTAGTGTGTGCTTTTTAATCTGCAAAACAAGCTCGATTTTATATGATCCAATGATCCTCAATGTAACCAAAGTAAAGTGTCGTCTACACGAAGTATGACCATCTGGGTAGAGAAAATAAACGACAGACCAGCCTAGCAACCTCGTCTAAACATCCCCACAAGTAACACTAGGATTCCCAAGAACTACGACCTATTGTTTTTCAGCCGACTAATAAGCTCTAACGCATAGGAAAACCTAGCTCAATAATGCAAGTCTCACGGAAAAGGTCAACCTCTTAAGCATTCCTAAGTTCGAGGTTCATCTCAAAACGTGGCACCGGACAAGTGTCTTGGGACGACTCTGACTCAATCAAAACAAAAACAAACTAAAGATCGCAAAAATAACCTAAAAACTAAAAAGTCAAAAGAAAATGAAACGAAATCACCTGACAAACGTGAGCTGCTCCCCCAGACTTGAATTGAACGGCGTCCTCGACGTGAAGCTCCGATGGAGGATGAAGGAAGTGAAGCACGTTTGTGGTGTTATTTTTTTTTTTGTGTTTGTTTTTTTTTTGAAAAATAAATAACCGAGTCTTTAACGTTTTTTTTAAAAAAAAAATAAATAACCGAGTCTTTAACCTAAAACATAGAAAATTAAAAGCAAACAGCTGGGTTGCCTCCCAAAAAGCGCTTATTTAACGTCATTAAGATTTGACGTCTCCATTCCTCATGCGTGCACGACGGGTGGATCGGAAAGGGAAATAGAGTTTCCACTTTCGATCGGCTGATCGGCTTGGTAGAGCTTTAGCCGCTGTCCATTGGCGTTGAACGTGTCACCCGCATCACTCCATAGTTCCACGTTTCGTACCTGAAAAGGATCAGACCAATAAGACAGTAGGTTGCCCGATAAAAACGTAGGTCGAGAATTAGAAAGTGGAACAAAATCACCTGATTGGAAGTCATGAGGTAGGGTCTTCTCATCGTGCCATCCCTTAGGCACATCATGCACGGGGTTCACTTGCTCGCTGTCCAAGGTTGGATAAGGGGTATCTGCGTTGAAAAGTTTAATGACATCTTTTTCCATTACCTCGTGCAAGTGCGGGTGCAGCGTCCTTTGAGTTTCGGTTGAAGGTTCGTGGCTGTCCTCCCTATAATTTCCGTACATACATATTGAAGAGCTGAGCCTCTTACGCTTCTTCACGTGTGTGGGCTGTTTTCTCATCTCATCTGCACTCATGTTAGCATTTAAAACAGCAAGATATGTTTTATCGGAATCAACGTACTCATACCGAGAATAAGGCGGCGGGTCGGGCTCGAGTTCGGACGACTTCTCCGCTGTGAAATCAGCATGCATATCACGTGGTATCTCCTCCCATGGGACATCTCCTAGTGCTGCAATTGCACTCATGAATTTCGTATACACCTCAGCTCCTTCGTCCGCAAATCCTGCATTGTCGCCAACTCGTGTCAAATACCGTAAAAGAGAATCGGATGGACTTACTTGATCGTGTGTGTCTTTCTCTATCTCGTCCAGCGAATCTACTGTAAAGCAAGACTCCTTAAGTGGTGATTCGTCCATGGGTCTGGGCAGGACGAATTCGATTGTTTCGTCTTTGACACGTAAGGACAGCTTTCCTTGTTGTACGTCTATCATCGCACCTGCAGTAGCTAAGAACGGCCTACCAAGAATAATAGGTGTTCTAGCGTCTTCCGTTATCTCAAGTACAACAAAATCAGTGGGAATGCAAAGCTTACCTACCATGGTGGGAATGTTTTCAATGATTCCCACCGGATGTCTTACCGTACGATCCGCGAGGCGTAGAGACATCTTCGTCGGTTTAAGATTCCCGAAGTTCATCCGCTCGAAAACTGTGTGTGGCATGATACTCACGCTTGCCCCTAAATCACACAAAGCATAATCGATATCGAGGTTACCTATTGTGCATGGAATGGAGAAGCTTCCGGGATCCTTCAACTTAGGTGGCAGCTTGTTCTGAAGAATTGCACTGCATTCCTCGGTAAGTGCTACAGTCTCGTTCTCTTCGGTGTGCTTCTCTTTGGTCACTACCTCACTGATGAATTTGGCACGATTAGACATCTTTAGGACTGCTTCGACATATGGCATGTTGATGTCTAGCTTTTTGAGACCTTCTGTAGATCTGCCCACTCTCTCTTGGTTCTTACTGCTTATCAATCGTCGAGGATACGGTATCGGAGGAACGTACGCCGGAGGAGCAACGTATGGCTTATCTAAATCGGGTTCGACTCCTTCCATAATCGCAACCTTACCTCTTCCTCTATCCATGGACGTACCAGCAGCATCCCCTCGCACATTTGAGGGCGAATTCTCATCCTCATCATCGTTGCACACAGAAATAGCATTCACATGCTCTCTCGGGTTAAGATCGGGCTTACCGAGAAGCTGTCCGGGATTCC
>CM071864.1:31162364-31188866 GCA_036759665.1 Gynandropsis gynandra | reverse complement strand
AGCTCGAATGCCTCCTCGATGCTCAGATCCATGAATGATCCTCTGGCAGCGTTATCCAACCTCATGCGGTGCTCATCTGAAATTCCGTTATAAAAAGTTTGGATAACGTACCACTGCTCAAGTCCATGGTGTGGGCATGACTGTAGAAGATCCTTGAATCTACCCCACGCCTCAAATAGCGTTTCTCCATCTCTGCACCTGAATGTCGTGATTTCCCCCCTCATCTGAATTGTCTTGCTCGGAGGAAAGAAGCGTGATAGGAACAGTGTGCAGAGCTGATCCCAAGTGGTGATAGATCCGGCGGGGAGTGATTGCAGCCAAGTTTTCGCTTTTCCCCCGATTGAAAAAGGGAAAAGATGCAGCAAGATTGCATCCTCAGAGACTCCATGAATTTTGAATGTACCTGAAAGTTCGAGGAAGTCTCTGAGGTGCTGATGTGGATCCTCATGGTTTCCACCCATGAATTGCTTCTGATAAAGCATATTTATCATTGCTGGCTTAATCTCGAATTGCTCTCTTGCAACAGCAGGCATCCTTATGGCCGTTTGCACGTTGTTCATGTTCGGCACCACGTAATCCCTTAGACGACGTGGTGGAGGAGCCTGTGGTTCTCGTGGTTGAGGCACGAGTGGCTGTTGCTGCATTTGCCCCAAATTACCGAGAGGTAACTGAGCATGTTCATGGTCGTTCTGATTATCCATATTCTGTTGTTCTGACGGCTCTGTGTTGTCTTCTTCCTTACCCTTTCTCAGTAGTCTGCAAGTTCGCTCGATCTCTGGGTCGATTCTGAGTAGACTAGAAGTGCCCTGCGACCTGGTCATACACCAAAAAGAACAAACGAAAGGAACTTAGGTAGAAAGAATTGAAAGTAAACAAAAGCAAAAATAAAAACAAAAATAAAGCAAGAAGGACTCTAGGTTCGAATCTAAGACGCGTTGACAATAGTCCCCGGCAACGGCGCCAAAAACTTGATGCGTATCAGAGTTAAATATAACCTAATCTACCCGCAAGTGCACGGCACGTGTGTAGTATTTTAGGTGTCGATCCCACAGAGACTATGCAACGCTACCTAAACCCGAACTATGAATCAAACTTGCTAACGAAAGAGTGGTGATGAAGAATAAAATACTGAAAGTAAACTAAACTACTTGTGTTCTAACGATAAGACAAGCGTCCTAGGAAACCGGTTTCACCACAAGACTACCGAAACCGGCGATCAACCTATCTATCATGCAATCCCTGTTAAAGCTATCTAAGGCGGACGATCCTAACATGATATCTACCCTCTCTCAAGGCATAGACACGTGATCTAGACAAGTTGCCCCCTACTTTCGTGGCTGACACCTTGAACTAAACCCATAAACTCTGTGATTCGCCCGTTCACCCTCAACCGTTGTTACCCTACTTTCGTGGCCTAACCTCGGTTGTTCTAAACCTGACTTTCTAGGATTAGAATTCTCCTTTCGGTCCTTCTCCTAATCCCTAACACATGCATCTACGTGGCCATCGCAAACACAAGTAAATTCAAGCACTCAGATAAAGAATAGATGAACTAAAACGGGAAGATGCATTCAAAATAGATCAAAAGCGGTCTCGGGATAGCCAAGGGCTAATCCCTTCTCCTAGAACAAACAAACTACTCGCTCATGCGTCTGTAAAGAAACATAAACATAGTAGAAAGTCTAAGGAACATAAAAACCAAACAAAACCGAAGTGGTGGTGCTTGATCTCCAATGCTCCTCGCTTATCTCCTCGCAAGAATCTGCTCTAACTTTGCTGAATTCTTCTCCTCTGTATGCTTCCTGTAATGACATCTTTTTGCCTCCTTTTAAGCCTCCTAAGTCGGTCCAATTGTTGCCTAAATTGCCCCACGAGTTCCCTTATGTTTTAAGTTAAGTTTACTTAAGTTTTGAGCAGTTACGGGCCGCGACCCGCTCGGGTAGTGAGTGTACCCGCTCGGGTGCGGCTAGGGCAGTTCGTGCACGTCATGTGGTGCTGGAATGATGCCCGATCGGGCATGGCATGTGTGCCCGCTCGGTCACAAGGCAAAATGCTCGGGAATGCTTGCCCGAGTCGTGCTAAATGGTCCACACAATTGGCCGTAGGTTTTGCCCGATCGTGCAAGGGTTGTGCCCGACCGGGTGAGGCTTTTCCATGCTCAATCTCGTCCCGTTTGTCCCGTGATGATCCCCAAAGTTGCTCCTCAGCTCCATGCATGTTCCTTTAGCTCCAAAATGGTCCAAATACGCGTAAAAACCTGTAAGAACATGAAAAGCACAAAAGCAAGTAAAACGGATACGGAATCATACGTAAAACATCACATATGTATCAAAAACGTCTCCTAAATCGTGCAAGAAATACGTATGAAAACGAGATGATCATCCGCTCGGGTTGAGCATGAGTCCGAGGCGTGCTGAAAGTGCTGGACATGGAGCCCGGCGGGCTAAGGTATCCACCCACGGGGGTTGCTTTTCCTTTGACGTGGAACGGTCATGTTTTAGGGCATTCGCTCGTGTTTTTGCCTCGGTATCTCAATTCACTACAAAACACGAGAAAACGATGAAAGAGGACTAAGTGATGCTTAATGCTCGGGAAAATCTAAATAAATGATGAAACTAACTATGAAAATAAACGAAAAATATTATAACAAAATAGAAGTTATCAGGAAGCATCTCTCTTTGTACCTATGGCTAAGATAGATTTTGTTCGTACTTAGTTTTTTGAACCCATGTACGAGTAGATCCGTTGCCACGGGTTAGAGTTTTGCTAATACGTAATCAATGTTGGTGCTTAATGCTTGGTTATAGTATTTGATCATTATTAGATTGATTTTTTGCCTCTAATTCTTTTATTCTTGTTGATCACTTGAATGAATGATTTTAAAAGCCTGATTGTATCAGGAAATAGATTAGGATTTGGAACCTAACCATGAGTTTTTGAGGTTTTAATTGATTGAACCTTGGCCAATCGACGATTGAACCCAGGGATTAGGATAGCGGTCTTAGTGTGTTTAGTATGTTTATTTCGCTACTGGGAGGTTGGTAGTACGCATACTAGATAGTGGGATTAGGCATCAGGAGAGTCAGTCCCTAGGATAGTGCTTGAATTCCATGAATCTGTGATATTATCTATAACCATGATCTTTAATAGCATTTCATTGCATTATTGTGCACTTCTCAAAACCTATGGTGTTTAGCATCATTTAATTTATCTCGTTAAATAGTCTAGTCATAATTTCGCATCCACCGATTGATTTATACATGTCATGTTCATTAGTTAAATAACTCTATAGTTGTATCGGTACTCAAGTGTTCGACCCTAGTACTATACAATCCGTATTCTTGCGGAAATGGTTGTCTAGGTAATTTATTACTTGAGATCTACCACACCACGAATCATGGGCGTGATTTATGTCAAAGTTGAAATAGGTGATACCAGATGGACGTGATATCATTGTAATATCTGATCGCCATAAAAACTTGATAAAAGCAGTCAAATACCTTTTTATGGTTGTCGGAGCGGCTATAAGAGAATGGAAATACATGTGTAAAGTGATTGTTGTGGATGCAATATTTCTGACAGGACTGTACAAGGGAGCATTGATTATGGCAACTGGGCAAGATGGTGAACGTCACCAATATCCTTTTGCTTAGGGAATAGTTGATAGAGAGAAGGATGAATCATGGACATGTTTATGTCAAGGTTGAAAGAGGTGATACAGGTGGACGTGATATGGTTATGATATCTTATCGTCATAAAAGCTTGATAAGAGCAGTCAAACAAGTGTACAAAGAAGCTGATCATGGTTTTTGTGCACGCCATATATCACAAAACATAAAGAACTACGTCAATAAAGAACAATGTAGAAAGAGTTCAAAGGGTGATATTATGGGGGGAAATGTTCTTCAAATGTGCAGCAGTATATACGGTGGATGAATTTGAAGTGCTATTTACGATTTGAAGGATAGGTACAAATATGGCCATTGTGACCTTTATGACCATTGTGATCTCTATGACCTTTGTGACCTTTTTTACCATTGTGATCTCTATGACCTTTGTGACCTTTTTGACCATTGTGATCTCTATGATCTTTGTGACCGTTGTGACCTTTGCGTAGGTATCCTAATATTGCAAAGTATTTCGAGAAAGAAGAACTTGATCTTGTTAAGTGGGTAAGATGCAAATTGAAGATTGAAGGTACAACTTATTAACCACTAATGGGGCCGAGTCAATAATTTCCACGTTGAAGACGTAAAAAAAAGTTTTTGATCCTAGCGTTTTTAGATATTTTTGGGAAAGACAGTTGAATAGTTCAATAGGTATAGGTTAGAAGCATCTATTGGTGATGTTTCTAAAAAACATTATTACATGAACGGTTTAGACATGCATCCAACTATGAGGTTATTGAATTGAACAGACTGAGATATGAGTATGAGGTGAGAAATGAGAAGGGTAAAAATTTTGTAGTGAGTCTGCAAAAAAGAACGTGCGACTGCAAAATATTTGACGTGGATAAGTATCCATGTAGTCATGCAATTGTGGCTGCACATAAGGTTGATAAAGGTCACAAGATACCAAAACTATGTTCAACATACTACTTCCGGGATACATGGCGTTTGGTTTACTAAGAAATTGTGCATCCGGTTCCCGATTGTAGTGATTGAAACATTCCTTCTCAATATTCTGAATTTACGGTTCTACCTCCTATGTTGGCTGAGAAAAAGGCAAAGTGGGACCTAAAGAGAAGCGTTATCCTCGACTCGGTGAGGTTCGAAGAAAAACCTCATCTTTTTCGAGACAAACGGGTTCAAATGCCAACATCACTGACAGTGTTTGGAACGTGACTATCCAAACAACACCAACATAAAAAAAGAACTACTGTGAATTTTGTGACCTTACGACTCAGGCAATGTCTCTTTAGAAATGTCATTTTTTAATTATAGATGTTTAATAACGAAATATCAAATGTATTTTAATGAAATTTGTTTAAATTCATCCAACAAGTTCTTAAAACACTACTATCACTTTTGAGAAAAAAATATTCGTTTTACATTTCTTGTGACACATCGGAAAAATTTGTTTTAACTATTGTTGACATTGTAAAATATTTGAATTAACATAATTTATAATCCTAATGACATCGAAAGCACAATTTAAACATCCAACGTAATTTGTGACCTTTTGTGACCTTTCTACGATTTTTAAGGAACATGTAAGATTTGTTGCGTACCGTTCAATCATTTCGATTTCAGACTCCTTCTTGTCTTTTTGAATTCAAACTTTGCACTTTTTTCGAATATGACACACTCTTATCTATCATCCATGTCTCTCTTAAAAGTTTCATCAAGTTCTCTAACTCTCATCATCTCCAATTTGAGATTGAATCACACATCTCTCCTCTGTGATCTTTGTCTTCGTTTGTACAAAAATTTCTCTATCGAAAATGTCTTAAATCCTACAGTTCTTACATTTCGTCCAAATGATTCTTCTTAGCTATCTCGACCACTACCTTGTAATTTTCTTCATTTGTCTCTCTATGTCTCTTACATGTAGAAAATGTAGACTTTTTTTTTTGCTTTTTGTTGCATGATATTTCATAACCCACTGAACTCATGATCATTTTCGAATCAAACGACTCACTGAAACTCACACACATTTGAAATCAACAAACAATTCCGCGTCCAACAACCTAATACCTAATACCGAATGTATTTCATCCGCACAATAAAAACTAGAAAACGATCCACTAATAGACACAAATGAAGATTGATTCGTGCTCTCTTCTTCATTACTAATCCTTGTCATTTCTTTCTTCCTTTCTCATTTCAAAATTTCTTTTACTTTCAATTTCGAAATTTCATTTTTCTTCGATTGAAATTCGATCTTTTACTTTAAACTTCAAAATCATCTTTCTCCTTACTTTTAACTTTAAAATAAATTTCATTTCGATCCCACCTACAAAAATTAAGGTATATTTATTTTTCGCCGTTCTTTTTAAGGCTTAAATTTAGATTTAGGCTTTCGAGTTACAGGTGAACGCGAAGCGCATGTCATATTTTCCCTTTTGACCTTATTTGAGATTGAAGGAGACGAGCGAGAAGATGAGACGAGCTTCCATGGAGATCGAGCAGAAACTTCTCGGCCTTCTCCACGGCCGAAAAACACGAACCCGTTTACCTGAAATCCACGCGCATTTCCTCCGTCACGCCCTCCATGGATCCAATCTCCTTCTCGCTCACTTCATATCCATCTGTGGCTCGCTCAACAAGTCTGACTACGCTAATGGCGTCTTCTCTCAGATACAAAACCCTAACATCCTCGTCTTCAACTCCATGATCAAATGCTACTCTCTCCTCGGCCCAGCTTGGGAATCTCTCCGTTTCTTCTCTTACATGAAAAGTCGTGGAATTTGGGCTGACGAGTACACTTACGCACCGCTGCTTAAATCTTGTTCACGTCTCTGTGATATTCGGCTAGGGAAATGTGTTCATGGAGAGGTTCTAAGAACTGGGTTTCATCAATTTGGGTCGATACGAATTGGGCTGGTGGAGTTGTATGCATCGGGCGGGAAAATGGATGATGCGAAGGATGTGTTCGATGAAACGCGTGAGAGAGATATTGTCGTATGGAACCTGATGGTTCGTGGCTTTTGTGATGCAGGGGAGGTTGATACAGGTCTGAGATTGTTCCGACAGATGAGCGAACGAAGTGTGGTCTCGTGGAACTCGATGATCTCGAGCTTGTCGCAGTGTGGCAGAGATCGTGAGGCTTTGGAGCTTTTCTACGAGATGCGAGATCAGGGAGTTAATCTTGACGAGGTCACGGTCGTCACTATCCTGCCGATTTGTGCTCATCTAGGAGCTATGGATGTCAGTAAATGGATTCAATCTTTGGCAGAGTCGAAAGGTTTGCTTCACAATTTCATATCCGTGGGAAACGCTTTGATAGATTTCTATTGCAAATGCGGTGACTTTGAGACAGCGACAGAATTGTTCAAACAAATGCAGAGGAAAAACATCATTTCATGGAACACGATGATATCAGGTTCGGCCGTGAATGGAAAGGGAGAACTCGGGATTGACCTATTCAATGAAATGATCAACGAGGGGACAGTAATCCCAAATGAGTCCACATTCGTGGGCGTTCTGACATGTTGTTCATATACTGGAAGGGTTGATAGAGGAAGAGAATTGTTTGATTTGATGAGAGAGAGATTCAAACTTGATCCACAAACTGAGCACTATGGAGCGATGGTTGATATTCTCAGCCGGAGTGGACGAATAAGAGAAGCATTTGAATTTCTGAGAAGCATGCCTGTGAATGCTAATGCTGTGATGTGGGGATCGCTGCTTAGTGCATGTCGCAGTCACGGTGATGTAGAACTGGCAGAGGTTGCGGCCATTGAGCTTGTGAGGATTGAGTCCTGGAATTCGGGGAATTATGTGTTGCTGTCTAATTTATATGCAGAGGAAGGAAGGTGGGAAGATGTGGAACGAGTGAGAGACTTGATGAAGCAGAAATGCCTGAGAAAATCCTCTGGCCAAAGCACCATTACCTTCTGAAAATCGCCTGTTTAATCAAACCATGTTTGGTCGTGTGTATCACCTCATTCGCAGAATTCTGACTCCATGATCTAATCGGAAAAGAAGAGAACACCCGCTGGCCTAAACACCGTTGGCTTCTGAAAGCTAGCGGTTCGGTAAAGGTCATGTTTTCAAGTAGGTGTTGCGCATCTTTCGCTGTACTCTTATTTAGCGATACAACAGGGAAATAAGCTATAAGAGAAAAACGATTGGTCTATTGCACTGTGAAAATCACTCGGATTCATAACAAAAGCATTTACATATACGCAATGTACATTTCTTCAGGATCTTACTCTGTGATCTAACAGGAAAAAGATCCTGAGAACCATCAGCCACTGCAACAAACAAGTACGAACTTTCACATGTTTGTAATCTTTTTCCGTATTTACAGGATCAGTGGAACCAACCCGAGGACCATTGCAGTGATCATTCCAGGAAACTTCTTCTTGGCCTTGCTGAATCCCAGTTCTGGAGCGTACTCTCTCACATCGAAGTTTCCTGCAGATCAAGACCGTGTTTCCATGAACCCAAGTTAGAATTTGTACGGCTTTTATTGATGAATAGGGTGAAAATTAATGCTAAGTATACGAGCTTTAGGGGTCAAGTTAAAATCTTCATTGTTTAATGCTTTGTGTTGCACAGCAAAGAATGACAGCAGTCACAACTAACCTCGTCTGACAGAGGAGCTACAGCCACCACGCAGAACGTTCCTGATATCTCTCGGTGTAGCACGATTGTAGAACACGAAATCAGACATGATGTTGTCGACGCACTTGAGCACGAGTTCTGTCTCAGCCCTGCAAGGTCCATTGCAGAACATGTCTGTGTCTTCTTGCGGAACCTTGAGTTCTCCTCGCTCATTTAATCTGAACGCTTCGTTACATCCTCTGTAAAGCTGGAAACAAATCCTTTTGTTAAGAAAAAATAGAACAAAGAAACTACTACAATGTGTTTTACGGGTTTCAATCTTGTACCAGATTGTTGTTGAAGCAGAACATGGCTCTCCGAACCAAGATTCCAGGACCATCTTGCGCATTAGCTGCGTCAAGAATCGCAACAAACGCATAAGCAAGAGGACAACACAGAAACTTACAAACAAATAGAATTGACAAGAGTCCGTTAGACCTGTTTGTCCATGGTCATGAAACGTGACCACGAATAAGATTAGACAGAGCAAGGATAGTTTCTCTGAAGTTGCCATGACAGAGACTCGGGCACAGGAGGATCTTGAAATCTAAAAGTGAATCCAAGTATTATATAAGATGCTATATATAAAGCCAATGTATATACAAAAAAAAATGCACTCTAGAAAAAGATCAGAAGTAGGTGGTCTGCTTTGGAATAGTTTAACCAAACAGCAGAAGGTGTAATTTGGACCGACAAAAAGACATGTTTGGAATAGCAAGCCACCAAACTTTTACGTATAACGTAGAACTACATGAGACAGATGAGTGTTGGGAAAAATGACTAATTACCCATGTTTTTGCTATGTTTTTGAGACTTTTTCTTCCTATTTTGGTGCGGCCGACCTATTTTCGTGGAACCGACCTATTTTGGTGCGGCTGACCCATTTTCTTGGCTAGTTTCTTGGTAATGGGCGGTTAGGGGGCTCCTAGGATGCCTATAAAAGACCATTTCGGCCAAGTGAAAAGATGCAACCAAAAAACCAAAGTTTCTTTCATTTCTTTCGATATTTCCAATCGTGCAACCCCACGCACGACTTAGTTTTCTCATACGAGTTTGAAAGCTATTTCATCTTCCTCTTCGCGAGTGTACGCGTACGAGGGAGCTGCTGTGTGAACCTTGGGGAAGCGATCGGTTTCGATTGCACCACGGTCGTACCGAAATTTCGCTTTCAGGGCAGTGGCATTTACCACGACACAGCTTGGTCACGGTGTTTAATTATTTTTTACTAACAATCTGAAAGCGAAAGTTCTCTTACTTATTTCATTCCTGAACCGTGACCATGGCTACCATAAAGCCACCCCGCACCGCGCCCTCCACTCCGATGGCCACACCTCAAACCGAGAAATCCAAGAAGCTAGACGACGAGGCGAAATCAAAATTCCACAAAGCCAATAACACGGTACGTCGCCAACTTTCAAACCACATACCTAATGCAAACTCTGCCCCGCAGGTTAATATTGCTGAAATAAATGAGATCATCGTGGCAATGGTGGTTGAGGCAAATTTGTTGGAAAACAAAGTGGATTGGTTGCTAGACACTAGAGCAACGAGACACGTTTGTTCCAACAAAGATCTCTTCCAAGAGTTCCAAGAAGTTGTGTATGGTGAACACGTCTTCATGGGTAATTCTGCCACCGCTGGAATTCTTGGTAAAGGAAAAATTCTCCTCAAACTTACGTCTGGAAAAACTTTAGCATTGCATGATGTGTTGTATGTTCCATCGCTGCGTAGGAATCTAGTCTCTGATAATTTACTTAATAGAGCTGGTTTGAAACTTGTCTTTGAAGGTGATAAGGTGATATTAGCTAGAAATGGGGACATTGTGGGAAAAGGTTATTTGTCTGAGGATTTGTTTGTCCTGAACACTATTTCTGCTTTAGCTAATGGAAGTAACTCTGGTTCTGCTTACATCGTTGAATCCGTTAATCTGTGGTATGGTAGACTAGGACATGTGAATTATGGTTCTATTAAAAGATTGAAAAATATGAACCTCATAAACGCATCAAACGAAAATGAATGTTCAAAATGTGTTATCTGTGTTGAAGCAAAATGTGCTAAAAAACCTTTTAAACATGTCACTTCTAGAAGCACGGAATTACTTGAATTGGTTCATTCTGACTTAGCTGATTTTAAAAACACGTTGAGCAAAGGTGGTAAAAATTATTACATTTCATTTATTGATGACTTTTCTAGATATATGAAAATTTATCTGTTAGGATCTAAAGATGAGACTGCTCAAATGTTTTTAAAATATAAAGCTGAAGTAGAAAACCAATTAGATAAAAAGATTAAAAGACTTAGGTCGGATAGAGGTGGTAAATATTGCACGAAATTTCTTGAAGAATTTTGTAGTGAGAATGGTATCATTCATGAAACTACGGCACCATATACCTCAACAAAATGGCATACCCGAACGAAAAAAATAGAACACTAAAAGAAATGATGAATGCTATGTTATAAAGTTCTGGTATGCGTGATAATATGTGGGGGGAAGCATTATTGTCCGCATGTTATATTCTTAACAAGGTCCCTCACAAAAAGCTAGATAAAACTCCCTACGAATTGTGGAAAAGTTTTAAACTAAATCTAAATTATTTAAGGATATGGGAGTGTCTTGCTAAGGTTGCATTTCTTGAATTTAGGAAAACGAATATAGGACGTAAGACTTTTGATTGTGCATTCATTGGGTATGCTCAAAATAGTAGCACATATAGGTTCATGTGTTTGAATGATAACTCAATATGTGAATCTAGAAATGCTGAATTTTTTGAACATTCTTTTCCTCTTAAAAAGGATGATACTTTGTCTTCTTCGATTAGTGGTTTGGGTAAGAAATCATCTACGATAGTGCATGATAACGAACCTAGAAAGAGTAAAAGAAAAAGGGTTGAGAAAACTTTCGGTTCTGATTTTGTCACTGCATTTCTAGTTAATAACTCAGACAAAATTGATGAACAATTTGTATCTACGTTCGTATAAGACATGGAGCAGTTAAGCATCTCTTAAAGGATGGAGTGATCTCTTTAGAGTTTGTGAGATCCGAAAGAAATTTGGCAGATCCTTTGACAAAAATATTATCGAGAAGAATTATCCAAAAATCTTCTAAAGGAATGGGACTTAAACCCGTGGGTTAAATTAAGATAGTCCATTCCTATATTGTGTTGTTTATCCATAACTCTAGTTGTTGAGTGGTCCTATGAAGGAATTGATGGATGCTGAGATGTAAGTCAGAAAGACTTATTCCATAACTCTAGTGGTTGAGTGGTCCTGTGAAGGACTTGATGGATATTTGAGATGCAGGTCAAAAGGACTTATTCCATGGCTCTAGATGTTGAGCGGTCTTGTGAAAGACTTGATGGATGATGATATTAAAGTCTTATGGACTTAATAACTTCATAGCTCTATTGTTGAGTGGTCTGTAATTATATCGGACTTGATGAAGTTATTGTTATAAATGAGTGTGAAGGTGGGCCGCCTTCTATGAAAGAAAAATGAGTTTCTTTCTAGAGCACTCATAAAACCAAGGTAAAAAGAAAACGCATGGCCTTTAAAAGCGTTGTAACCGTATCGCGGAATAGCAAATACCAAGGAATTGATACGTGTTGTGGGAGTCTCAGTTTAAGCTTTTGAAAGTTCAAGAAGCAATTCACTTTCACTAGTTTAAGTTGTTGCCTCACATCACTACGCATCAATTCAATCGTAAATATTGATGTTTAAGTAATTCAATTCCTACATTTTTCATTTTACTCGTATTGTTTTTGTTTAGTCATTTTGTGGGGATTGTTGGGAAAAATGACTAATTACCCATGTTTTTGCTATGTTTTTGAGACTTTTTCTTCCTATTTTGGTGCGGCCGACCTATTTTTTGTGGAACCGACCTATTTTGGTGCGGCCGACCCATTTTCTTGGCTAGTTTCTTGGTAATGGGCGGTTAGGGGCTCCTAGGATGCCTATAAAAGGCCATTTCGGCCAAGTGAAAAGATGCAACCAAAAAACCAAAGTTTCTTTCATTTCTTTCGATATTTCTAATCGTGCAACCCCACGCATAACTTAGTTTTCTCATACTTAACTTAGTTTTCTCATACTTTCTCATACGAGTTTGAAAGCTATTCCATCTTCCTCTTCGCGAGTGCACGCGTACGAGGGAACTGCTGTGTGAACCTTGGGAAAACGATCGGTTTCGATTGCACCACGGTCGTACCGAAATTTCGCTTTCAGGACAGTGACATTTACCACGATACAGCTTGGTCACGGTGTTTAATTATTTTTTACTAACAATGAGTTCATGTCTTGTAAGGAACAATGAAATGTTATTGATATAAATCTTGACTTTGAATGTACGGACATTTTCTTGGGTTTGGAACATAGCCAACAAACGTGGATTGATTGATCTACTTGATATACTGAGATACCCATTTGAAGCCTTCACCGTAGCCCATTTTACGAACGATGCTGCACATGAAAACCTCGAGGGGGCGAACGCCTGAATCCGCCAGATTCACCTTGCCTTTACCCGTGGTAAAGTTGGTGAGACCCAAGTGATATCTCAACTCATCTTCTGAAGCAGCATACGGGATATCGATCTTGTTGCCGAGAATCAGGAATGGGACATTCGCAAGGGATTCATCTGAAAGAAGGGCATCTAACTCTCGTTTTGACTCCACAAATCTCTCCTTGTCATAAGCATCCACGAGGTAGACAACAGCATCGACCTTTAAGACAAAAACAACAACTTATCAGCACAGAAACAAATATTTTCCTCTATAACATATTTTATTGCATGCAATATAAAGATGAAAGATGAATGGTTTTAAAGATCTATCAACAATTTCATTACTGTCAACTTAACTCAAGAAACAGCAAACCTACCATCAAAGGCACATTTAGTACCTTGAACTAAGATAATCTACCACAAAATATTCAGTACAATATAAAGATCTTATGTTAGGATACCAATACATTCATTAGCAAATAGATAACGCTAAAGGTGTTTGATTTCAACATTTTACGATAGATAAAGCAGAAGATTTAGATAAACTTCAGTCAAAAAAATGAATTTCATGATTTATACCCTTTCTTGAATATGTACTTCGGCAGATAATCTGACATTATTATACAATGTGGTAGAAACTACCATCCAAGCGTACATTAGAATCCCAAATCAATCATCAAAGATGTAAACTTAGGAAGAAGGATCAGAAATTTGGCGATAGATGGTATTCAATCACAAAGTTCAACGTCACTACCTAGATTTCAATTAAAACATGGAACAATATGTACGGCGAGCTACTATACAAACACCTTTCAGTTAACAAAAGGGTTTGATCAGCGAACTCTCATGGTTTCTTTTTCTGCCTCCCATGAATCGGATAACAACAAGGAAACATCATCCGGGATTCTGAAGGGACAATCATATAGCTCAATCCAATATGAAAATGACCAAACATTGTATGTTCTAACATGATCAGTTACAGACTCTGTGAAGAGATTAACCTTAGCATAATAATCTTTCCAAACCCTTCGGGCAATCTGGTGACCTCCCAAATCGAAAGCCTTGAACTTTATTTTTCCAATGCTCAGCTCCTCAGACGTGGGATGCTGAGTCGGCTGATGTTGAACTAGTCTCTGTCACAATCAACACAACACAACAACCATGATTACGAATATTCGCTTGTCCGTAAATATCTCTACATTATCTATTCCCCGATGCACAATCCTGTACAGATTATAATCAGTCGATTTACTACCTTTACATTGGTAATCCAAAATAGTCACACTACGATCAACCAAACACCCAAACAAGAGCTGATGTAAGAGCCCTAGAATTCTAATTCCCAAATTTCTTGACAAATCCCAAAACGTTCCCGCTAGGAGACCAAACGAGAAAACAGAAGAAAACAAAATCCGTAAACCAACCAAAAGAGGCAAATTCATGAATCGACAAAAAAAATCCGATCTAACAAAGAAAATGAGCAAACCCAAATACACCAATAGAAAAAGATATACACACACACACATACCTCGTCTTTGAGCATATGAAGCAACGTTGTTTTTCCGGCATTATCCAGCCCTAGAAACAGGATCTTCGCCTCTTTCTGCCATAACCCTAAAGAAGCAAGAATTCCATAGAACCAATCGAACACAAACATGATTTCTTCTTCTCAAAGATAAATATCCAAACTACCCAAATTCTCAATCTTCTTCACAAAACATCGATGCTTTCCAGCAAGAAATTACGAAAGAGACGATATTTAGTTCTCTCAGGAGGAAGAAATATACATTAAACACGTGGGGTTGATAAACAACATGGCAAGCTGACCTGTCTGATTATAATTGGAGTTCCATAGTTGTCGTTTTGACGTTATTAAGACCAATGTAAGCCGTGGATCTAAAGTAATAACGGCTGTGATCTATTATCAGGTTTTAATGTTGCGTGGGTGGGTAGGTAGGAGGGCAAAAAGTCGGTGACCTTCACGTGGCGTTAATATAAAGGCTGGTTATAAGGAAGATATTGGTTTTAGACGACACGGTGTTTTGGTAGCCACAAACTACAGATGATCAGAAGTGCACACCGTAAATGCTTTTGAATGGCACGTTGTGCCGTTTTTAGATAAAATAATGATTTGACACATGTAACTCGTCTGTCACCCTAAGATATGCTCGTTTGTCTAAAGATGGAACCTTGTGCGTTGAAAATGTTCTTTTTTATGTGTATTTATGTGTTTAAGACAACAGAACGAGAAAAGTAGAGTTGATCCCTCGCGGGATTGGTCGAGTTGATGCGGAAAAACCAATGACATTTGAAAACGGGATTAATAACATATATATACTTCGTATTCGAATACATTCTATTATATATATATAAGATATCAATCTAAATCATTATAAATTGTATGATTAATTTTGTTTATTTAGCGAATGTAAAATTGATTGAATCTCTTTCCATTAATTTCATGAAACCTGGGGGACCTTATCAATGATCATGTTCAACTCAAGGTCTTCCTCATATCTAACGTGGACGAAGGCACAACCGCTCTCTTTTGGTATGATCCTGGGATACCCTTTGATCCTGTGAGTGATCCTCACCGGTTGTTAGACAAAGTAGCGAATGCAATCACCACAAAGGATGGCGAATTTTGGGAGCCCATTCGGACGCCAAACTATCCCTTCTCATTAATCTTGCCTCTAGGCCCTAACATCTTCCGACAAGGGAAAGGACGGGTATGTTTTGGGAATAATTTCACATTATACAAGGAGGAATTCTTCTCCAAACATATTCTGCATCTTGTTTGTGCTCGTAGACATGTTGTCTGATGGTGGAGGAATGTCTAATTCTGATTGCATAATCCTACGATTTGCTATCAGTGGATGACTACCAACAAAAGACAGGCAAATACGCTGAAGTATCACTATGCATGCTCTCTTTATCTCCAAGAGAACAAAACACATTATAGTATTTTCTTCCTTTTCCAGATTTAGTGAAAACATGTGGACGACTATCACATCTCACATATTCCCAAGTGTGCCTTCATCTTTATTTCTTGCATCTTGCACTATAAAAAACACGAAATTTTAAATACAATTATTAATGCAATTCCATATTGGTACGAATTTACAATGTCATACAAACGCCAATATAATCCAATTGCTACGAAAAAGGTTTTGTTATGGTATCTTTCAAAATTGTAATGCTATTCCTACCTCGTTGTAATGCGGAGGTAAAGTCAGTTTTTGTGTTGGAATAGCATAAATATTTTTAACACCGATTTAATGCAAATATATCACCAATATTGCGTAGAAAATCTGTAACATTAGTGGAACAATAATCTAACACGGTGTTTTATGTGAGAACAACGTTACCAATTGTTATGCAAATGTAAAAAAAAAAATGTAAAGCTAGCATATAAGGCAATTAACAATTAAATGGTGTTAGTAAATGCAACGTGAACGCATAAAATTTTGTAACGCAATTGCATTACTAAGCTGACACAAAGTTGATACAACTACCAATTTACGAGCGCCATAATATTCAACGTGATTGTGTTGGTATAATGGGCAAAGTAACGATAGGCCAACGTCATTGCTTTGACAATTATGTATATATATATATGTATATATGTATATGTTGCAGTAGACTTCATAAACTCACTCATATCTATAACTACTAAATAATCTAAACTCTCTCATTTATTCATATATAATGTCTTTGAACTCTTTTGATATTTGGTCAATTCATAGGTGGATGTATGAGAAATTTGACCAAAATACGAACAATGTTTTTGTCATATTCGAAAGTAGCTTAGCAAGTTTTATGACATTTGTTGCAAATTATTTTGGATATGCAAGGAATGGTAAGTTATTTTATCCCTATTGTAGGTGTAGAAACGAAAAAAATTCTTAGTGCAGACGTTGTGTTAAAAATACAACTACAAAAACGTTTTGTGAAAAAATACTCTATTCGGGTTTATCATCGAAAAGATATGGGTGCAATGACAATTTATACGCACGTTATTGAACAACCAGATGATGTTATTCTCTGTAACACTCAAAGGAAGAAACATTATTCTCACGATTGTGCTCTCACAGGCCTTTGTCTAGGTTTCTCTCAAAACCTCACTATTTTCGTGGTGATCTACCTCATGGTCACTCACATTGTAACGCATCTCGTCCCTCAATAGTGGTTCTTTAGTGTCGTGTAATTCCAAGACTTGTCTCACTACAGGTTATTCCTCTTTTGCTGCATCATATTCCTCACAACTTTCATTCGAGTTGCAAAGCACATGGTCATCCCCTTGTACCACGTCATCTTCTAGTTCTATCTCATGTTTGTAATCCAATTGTACCAACATTATCAGTTAGTTTGGATAGTCGAACTTAACATTTGAGACATATAATATTACACATAGAGATTTTATTGGTACCTAGTGATAGCCTGGATGTCTTTTTGTAAGAGTCCTCTACGCTTCAACTATCTTGCACCAATTGTTTTGGACATTGATTCGCCTCTCTAAGGTAATGAGATGGTACAAATCAATGCTTCATCACTACACGCATTTCAACCTTCATCACTATTGGTTTCTCTCTATACCACCAATATGAAGGAGTGAGTAGATAGCACCATGCAATCACATACTCAAATAACTTCGTTGGAGCTAACTTTACTTTTGCGAGTTAAAAAATACTTATGAAAACTGAAAACCAACTTAGTTTTCCCCTTCCAATATAAGTATGCTTTGATATCACTTTGTCGTATGAAAGTTGGAATCTTCAGTATGATATTATTGTCCTCTTGATTCTTGACTCGATAAGGATGTTGTGGTGCTCAAAGTCTCGTGTATTCATCTGCATCCATATCCGCATGTTGTGGATTTCCAATGACATGATGTACTCTCCTCGATTGTTATTGACGAAATCCATGATCGATGTCTTCCATTTGATCAAGCTATCGATGGATGATAGTGCACTCATTCCTCAACGTATTATGAAATTCCATCATCATGAATTTCAATTTTGTAAGCACCGTAGTTGTTCCTCCACCTTGTGGTGGTTTGACACGATGGTTTCCTAAATTTTACATTGAAAAGATAGCTACAACACATAAAAATTTAGTAAAACATAAAAAGATGAATGAAAGGGGATAAACGAAACTCGTGATCTCTCAGAATGTGTTTCACTCGATTTTCACTCGCTCTCTTGTATTTCTTTGATTCCTCCTTTTCAATATATTTTAGAACTCAAGAGTAAAGTCCAAATTCATTCTTGATGAATTCAAACAAAATCCTGACGCTACAAGTGTAGAACGTCGTTGTTATGTCTAAGTTTCTTAATCTAGTTCCTATACACTTCTATGTGTTTTCTAAGTTTTTTTTTCTATTTTTTCTATTCTTTTTTCTTCTTTTCCTTCTTTTTTTATTTTTCTTTTCTTCCTTTTTTTCTTTTGTTTACTTTTCATTTTTCTTTTCTATCTTGTTTTTTCCTTTTTTTTCATTCCTTCCTTTTTTTATTTTTCTTTTTCTAAATGCCAAAAAACTAAACCAAACTAAATAAAATCAAAAGATAGAAATATAGAAAGAAATTTAATAAACAAACACAAGAAAAAGGTTCTAATACCACTTTGATATAAACCTAGGCCAACGTTTTTTAGATGGATGGAAACAGACTGAAATCCCAAGCAACTTGATCGCAGAACCTGAAACTTATCTCTCATAAGAAATGACGTCCTAATTATTAACTATAACCTGACTAAAAAAATCCAGACTCAATGAATGACACCGCAACACTTATGATATAGTGTTGATAAGTCGGTGAATACTCAGAATCTCTCCAAGAGTTCGATAACAAAATCTCTAGAATTAGCATGAAAAAAGTCTCAATTAATAAAAAATTCATTGAAATTTTGTGCAATGGATCCTCTATTTAAAAACACCAAATACTAATGGAAAACTAAATACAATAAGCTAACTTAACAAAACTCGAAAAAATCGCTCGGTAGAGCGATCAAATCGCTCGGTTGAGCATTGCAAAAGTGTAAACCTTAAATTTTTCAAAACTAAAGTAGTGGTCCAAAGAAAATTCTTAGGTCGAGCGATTTGCTACTTTGGCCGAGCGATTTGCTACTCTAACTGAGAGCTATTCTACTCAGGCTAAGCATTTTATATCCTCTAGTTTTTTTATCCTCTCGGTCTTCTCTCCTTGTAAAATTCGCTTGTATTCTTTCTTAATTATTCCTTGACGTTCTCATTGAGTCATTATCCATCCTTTCATTTCCATTTGAGTGAACACATGCCAAAAATCCTTTGTCTTGCCCCTCGTTCTTTGTCCTCGTGCAAGTTATTGTGGATCCAAGATCTCATCCTCATCATTGAGAATGCTTTTCAGATTATGCATGATATAAATATGAACAAAGAAGTTTCAATTGCTAACTAATAACTTTACGAGCTACTCGATGCAACCAAACAATATTTGTACGAAGGTTGTGAGGATCATTCGAAGTTGTGACTTGAAGCTAGATTGATGGGATTGAAGACACGTTGCAACACCACATAATATTACATGGATCAAATGTGTTAAATGTTTCATGACATTTGGAGGTAACATCCCACTTAAGTCCTTTTATGATATGTCAAAGCTCAATGGATCTCTCCGAATATAATATGAAAAAATTGAGGTGTGTGCAAACAACTATATGATCTTTTGGAAAGACAAGATAAATATTTTGAGATGTCGCTTTTGTGGGGCTAAAAGTTTTAAACCTAAAAATACAAATCAAAGGAAAAGAAATTTCGTACAAAAGAATAATTTACATATCAATTCCTTACAAACTAAAGAGGTTAAACAAATCAAAACATACAACACCATACATGACATGGCACGTGGAACACCATTCTATATATGGAGATATGTAGCATCCATCAGATGAGAAATCGTGGAAGCATTTGCTCGAGGGTACATTCTAAATTTGCTTATGAATTTTTTTTCCTAATGTTATGCACAGAGGGTTTCGCTCCATTAGGTGTGTGTGATAAAGAATACCAGTATGGAACATAATTGTTTCACCATATAATGTGCCACCAATGATAAGGATTGTTGTTTTTGAGTATTCTCATACTTGGCACGGATCATCCGAGAAAATCTTTGAAATATTTTGACAATCGTAGATTGAGGAATTGAATTATCTATGTAAATACGTTGTTGAAACAAATAATATTTAAAAAAAAACAAATTTTTTACATAAAGTTCATGTTGATGTGGATAATAAGCATTTTTCATTCATACTAAAACACAATAAGAAACCATGTTTTTATATTTTTATCGTCACTTTCTTTCGTTAGACTTTATGAAAAAAATTTGAAAGATAATATTTCGCATGTATTATGTGCCTTGGTAAAGAACTTTCCTTCTTCAACTTTAATTTTATGGAGCAGTGATGATACATCTTTTACATGAAGCTGCTTGTGTATAATTTCTAACACAATTGTGTTACCTTGGCTAATATCGAGGTATCATAGTTGTGTTGCCATAGTTTATAAATTTGAATTTATATTTCCTTCTTTTTCGTTATTGTAGTTCATAGAAAAACAAATCCTCTAACCGAAAATCATCCAGTAGCCACATAACCTTGTCGAAAATCACAATTTGCATAGTTTTCTTAGTTAAATAATACATTTTACGAAGGTATATCATGTCGATTCAATTATTTTCAGTTTATTTTAATTTTTCTGTATATTTGGCTTTAGGATAAAATTATGCGTAATGTAGGTTAGATTTAGTAGTTTTAAATTGAGTTATCGTGTTCTAGTGTATAGATTTAGGGGTTTTTTTTAAAAATCTAGGTTGTTTTTACTCGATTAGATAAGTTTAGTTTGATTAATGTGGGCTAATGACAGTTTAATTCATTTTAGGGCAATTTTTCAATTAGGTTGGTTTAGATCTGTTAACGATGGATTTAGGATTCGATTAGGGAATGGTTTGTGTTTTTGTTTAGGTCGGTTACATTTTAGTCAGTTTAGAGTTGAAATAAAGTTAGAAATTGAGTTGGTTAGGATTGATATAGAGTTAGAAATTGGATTAATTTAGGATTGGTTTTTGAATTTTAATTATTTTTATTTTTGTCTTTCATGATGTCTCATTGATCTTACAAAAGTGGTACAACGAGTCCATTCTCCTCACAGACTCCAAAAGGAAAACAATGTCATTGGCTGTTGATGCGATGACTTTGTTGTCTCTTCCACATCTCCCAGCAAAGTCATCGCATCAACAACCAATGACATTGTTTTCCTTGAGAAGACATGCTGCCACGAATTATTGTTTTCATATCTTGACAGTTCTGAACATATACGATTTATTACGTCGACTTGAGCGCTCGTCTACTAATTGGTTACATCCGATGACTAGATGGTAACCTAACAAATTGACAAATAATTAATGTTTCTTTTAACATGTGAACGATCTTATTTTATGTCATATATGTAACTTTTTTTTGTAGATTCGATATTGATGTTATTGTCGGGTCCAACATCATATGTTGCATCAAGAAAAACTACATTGACTCATACATGGACTGGATATCTATTCCATAAGCACTGAAAGATTATTGATGAACTATTTTCGTAGTAGGTACTATTGAATTTACTAACGTAAAATGATAATTATTTTTTATACTAACATTTTAATTTATTTATATTTCAGCAAGAATAGTATTTGGAACTCCAATATCATAATAATATTTAAGATCAGTGTAATTATCTAGTGACAAAGCGGTTAAAGTCATGGATCACGAGCCAAAGAGATAATTCCCACTATGACAAGTACCTTTTGGATTTAATACGTCCAGAGATTTAGGATGTGCCAATGGAACACATCAAGTCTAGAGTTTCTCGAGTGGAGCAAGAGAACCAAGAGAAGAAGGAAGACCCATGATGCACCAGAGCCTGAACCATTGACACATACATCTATTGCAAAGACCTTCTCAAAAGTCTTCAATGCGTTGGTAAGTTATTTTACAATATTTACGAATGTAATTGTTTTTTAATTTGATAATATTTGTTTATGTGTTTCTCTGCAACAACAAGTATATAGGCGACCTCTAAACTTATTGGAGTTTATGCAGAAGACCCATAAAAAATGTGGGTCCACGACAAAGCAAAAGAAGTAGTCGAAGAGAACGAGATAATGGTAAGTAAAATGAGATTTATAAATGTATAGATTTGAACAAATAAAGGATCATAAACCTATCGAACTATCTTGACAACGGGGAATTCATACTCTAAAATAAGGAATGATTCTGCCGAACCTAAACCTCCTAACCATAATTACGTGCAATCCTATCTTCCAGCAGCGATTAACTCGTAACTACAGTAGCGTTAAGCGCGCAATCCTAATTCCTAAGTCGATTAACCGACCGGTCAGATTCTCATTAATCAAACTTAATCTTCAATCAACAGTTGCGTATTCATAATTTAACCTTCTAGCAAAACACGAATTCCTAAGTTACTGAGCGGGCAGCACTAGCGTAAACGTTTACGATGTTGATTGTAAAACCGAATATCAAGAAAGTTTCGATAAATCTAAGCATTAACGTAAAATCCAAACATCCATTACAAATCTGATATCCCTAGCCCATAGTTGAAAATCTACTCACTCATGATTTTTACTGTCAAAGAAGAGAAAACAACCCTAGACATGATAAAAATTAGGAAATACGATTCCTCGATCTTCCCTATCTTATTACTGACGTCCGGATTGATGTTTCTCCCATTCTCCAGCTTCTACTGAGTCTTTCCTGATGAATTTTAGGCCTTTCCTTTCCCTAGCCGTCGCCCTCTGGTTGCTGGAACTAATTCCCCCTTCTCTTTTTCCCGTTCAAACACTTAAAACAGGTTGTTGCGAGAAAGGCGGCCCGCGAGGGCACATGTTTCACCCGGTTGTGCATCCTTCAGCCCGAGCGTGTAGAGACTCAAGCCCGAGCGGGCAAGGTTACCCGACCGTGTGCTCTTCATGCCCGAGTCATGTTTCATCGTCTGGTACTTGCGGCCCTATGTGCAGCCCGAGCGGGCTCCTTACACAACTCGAGCGGGCTAAGCTACCCGATCATGTTCTCTTCATGCCCGGGTCGTGTGAAGTTTCTGGATATTCTGTGCAACTTTTGCCCGAGCGGGTCTTCTTCCATGCCCGAGTGGGCTTAATTAATTCCGTGCCTTTGCTCCTTTCGCTCGATGCTTGGGTGTTCCATTTGGTTCTGTGACCTGAATTTTGCTCCGAGTGATTTGTAGCTTCCAATATGTGCGGTTTAATCCAAGAATTTGCATTCTAAAACTCGGTTAGGCCTTGTCGTCTTAAAACCTGAAAATCAACAAAAATGGCGTATATAAAGAACATTCGTGTCAGATTTGTAACTCGTGCTATATAATCTATGCGAAAATGATGCAAATGTCTCGCCTAAAACTGATACACACTACGCGTTATCAGTAAGTAAAATGAGTTTTTTAAATGTATAGATTTGATTTTATATACAACATTCTAATTAATTTTTTTACAAACATCGGAAAGAGTTAACGTTATCCCAAGAGGGATCGACCATTTAAGGTGAGGGCTCGGGGCCAGCGGTTATATAGGCCATGCTCAATGAGCTCTACATGGATGTAAATATCGAATGAAAATTTGATTAATTTTGACATTATTTTATCACTCTTTAGTAAAAAATGTTGTTTAATTATTGTTGATCATCCAACAAAACCAATAGGGACATGTGATCATCTCGTTTTCATACGTATTTCTTGCATGGTTTAGAAGACGTTTTCGGTATATATATGATGTTTCACGTATGATTCCGTATCCGTTTTACTTGCTTTCGTGCTTTTCATGTTCTTACAGGTTCTTACGCGTATTTGGATCATTTTGGAGCTAAAGGAGCATGCACGGAGCTAAGGAGCACTTCGGGGATCATCACGGGACAAACGGGACGAGATTGAGCATGGAGAAGCCTCCACCCGGTCGGGTACAAGCCTTACACGATCGGGCAGAACCCACAGGGCTTTGGATAGGACAAATCACACGACTCGGGCAAGCACATGCCCGAGCTGTTGCCTAGCACCCGAGCGGGCACAAACCTAGCACCCGAGCGGGCATTGTACCCCAGCCAGCAGACCACGCGGGTAGCGGCCCGAAACCTCTAAAAACTTAAGTAAACTTAACTTAAAACATAAGGGAACTCGTGGGGCAATTAGGGCAACAATTGGACCGAATTAGGAGGCTTAAAAGGAGGCAAAAAGACGTCATTACAGCAAGCATACAGAGGAGAAGAATTCAGCAAAGTTAGAGCAGATTCTTGCGAGGAGATAAGCGAGGAGCATTGAAGATCAAGCACCACCACTTCGGTTTTGTTTGGTTTTTATGTTCCTTAGACTCTCTACTATGTTTATGTTTCTTTACAGACGCATGAGCGAGTAGTTTGTTTGTTCTAGGAGAAGGGATTAGCCCTTGGCTATCCCGAGACCGCTTTTGATCTATTTTGAATGCATCTTCCCGTTTTAGTTCATCTATTCTTTATCTGAGTGCTATAATTTACTTGGGTTTACAAAGGCCACGTAGATACATGTATTAGAGATTAGGAGAAGGACCGAAAGGAGAATTCTAATCCTAGAAAGTCAGGTTTAGAACAACCGAGGTTAGGCCACGAAAGTAGGGTAGCAACAGTTGAGGGTGAACGGGCGAATCACAGAGTTTATGGGTTTAGTTCAAGGTGTCAGCCACGAAAGTAGGGGGAAACTTGTCTAGATCACGTGTCTATGCCTTGAGAGAGGGTAGATATCATGTTAGGATCGTCCGCCTTAGATAGCTTTAACAGGGATTGCATGATAGATAGGTTGATCGTGTGTTTCGGTAGTCTTGTGGTGAAACCGGTTTCCTAGGACGTTTATCTCATCGTTAGAACCCAAGTAGTTTAGTTTACTTTCAGTATTTTATTCTTCATCACCACTCTTTCGTTAGCAAGTTTGATTCGTAGTTCGGGTTTAGGTAGTGTTGCGTAGTCTCTGTGGGATCGACACCTAAAATACTACACACGTGCCGTGCACTTGCGGGTAGATTAGGTTATATTTAACTCTGATACGCATCAAGTTTTTGGCGCCGTTGCCGGGGACTATTGTCAACGCGTCTTAGATTCGAACCTAGAGTCCTTCTTGCTTTGTTTTTATTTTTGTTTTCTTTTCTTTCGTTCCTTCTACGTAAATTGTTCTTTGTTTGTCCTTTGCAGAACTTTCAGGTCGACAAAAGATGGATAATCAGAACGGCAATGGACAGATGCAATTACAGGCTCCTCCACCACGTCGTCTAAGGGATTACGTGGGGCCGAACATGAACAACGTGCAAACAACCATAAGGATGCCTGCTGTTGCAAGAGAAAAATTCGAGATTAAGCCAGCGATGATCAACATGCTTTATCAGAAGCAATTCATGGGTGGAAACCATGAGGATCCACATCAGCACCTCAGAGATTTCCTCGAACTTTCAGGTACGTTCAAAATTCATGGAGTCTCTGAGGACGCAATCTTGCTGCGTCTTTTCCCTTTTTCAATTGGGGGAAAAGCGAAAGCTTGGCTGCAATCACTCCCCGCGGGATCTATCACCACATGGGATCAGCTCTGCACACTGTTCCTATCACGCTTCTTTCCTCCGAGCAAGACAATTCAGATGAGGGGGGAAATCACAACATTCAGATGCAGAGATGGAGAGACTATGTTTGAGGCGTGGGGTAGATTCAAGGATCTTCTACAGTCATGTCCACACCATGGACTTGAGCAGTGGTACGTTATCCAAACTTTTTATAACGGAATTTCAGATGAGCACCGCATGAGGTTGGATAACGCTGCCAGAGGATCATTCATGGATCTGAGCGTCGAGGAGGCATTCGAGCTAATTGATAACCTCGCCATGAACCACACCATGTGGTCAACCCCAAGAGGTATGCCTACTAGCACTCGTCGATTATATGAGCCTAACCAGAATAGAGCCATGGGTAATGCAGCGAATGCTATGTACTGTGCGAATTGCGGAGATACGGACCATGTAGCGTATCAATGCACAGTACATGAGGATTACGAACAGATGTATTATGCCCAGCAGCAAGGCAACACACAATTCGGGAACACCTACAACCCGAATTGGAGGAATCACCCGAACTTGTCATATCGAACGACTCAACCGGTGAAGTATTCGGGGTTTCCACAAAGGCAGAATAATTTCCAGCAAAACAACCAACAACCCCAGCAAGCACAGCAAGCTCCGCAAACCTCTCAACCCTCTCAAGCACCTTCATCAAACTTTGAGGCAGTAATGCTTGAATTTGTCAAGGATCACAAGGAGCAACAATCGATTCAGACCAAATTCAACGCAGATGTGGGGACAGCGATTAGTGAGCTTAAAACTCAAATGGAGTCTCTGAGCACTCATGTGAAGATGAAGCAGGAACAGCAACAACAGGAGTTTAGATCTCAGATGGAGTCTCTGAGCACTCATGTGAAGATGAAGCAGGAACAGCAACAACAGGAGTTTAAATCTCAGATGGAGTCTCTGAGCACTCACGTGAAATTCTTGCGAGGAGATAAGCGAGGAGCATCGGAGATCAAGCACCACCACTTCGGTTTTGTTTGGTTTTTATGTTCCTTAGACTTTCTACTATGTTTGGCACCACGTAATCTCTTAGACGACGTGGTGGAGGAGCCTGTGGTTCTCG